>JARHVA010002055.1:1072500-1525000 GCA_037957365.1 Torreya grandis | reverse complement strand
TACATGCATGCATTATATTTAGGATTCACTTTATATTGTTATAAGATTCTTTGCAAAATATCACTCACATTTAAGTTCATAGATTATCTTTTCATGATGTATTTATGCCCATTTTATTGGTCACCAAAAATATAGGATCATTATCATAATAAATAGTTGTATAAAGCATCATCCATAATTTCCAACTTGTGGGAAAATTTTATAGAAGTGTGGGAAATGGGATTTACCTTGGTTAATGCATGATAGGGATCATGACGATGTAGAGACTATGTGATGTAAAAATTAAATATAATAAATAAATATTAATAAGCTATATATGTAAAAATGAATTCTCAAAAAATATGCCAAGGAAAATAAATAAGAAAGAAAAATAATCAGAGAATTAAAATTATGAGTGAAGAGAAAAAATAAAATACTAATAAATAAAAAGAAAATATATACTAAAGATAAAAAAATATAAATTAAAAAGTTAATAAAAATGATCATTGGTCGATAAATTGAGATAAAATATATGGAATCATGGGAAATAATATAACATGGTAGTGTTGGGAAATAAAAATATAAGGCATCACATTGATCTTAATCATGTGGGAAACATATTAAGATGTAAAATCACATCAAGAATAAAACAAGTACATCATTCATGAAAAAATTACATAAGGTAATGAAATGACATCAGACACATAACAATAAAATCAATAATTTAAGTTACATCATGCACATGGAAATTTCATAAGGAAATGTAATAAGGCACATAGAAATCATATCAAGAAATGAAGTCACATCCAACATGAGGAAATCATATCAGGATAATGGAAAACATGTAGATTATATGGAATCACATCAAAGACATATATGAAGTCACAAGTATAAGACTTTTATATATAGTCACATTGAACATGATACACATTATACCATGAACATAGAAACATGATATCTATGGATGAACAATTCAAAAATTAAATTGATAAGATATAAGTGTTCAACACTCTTATGAATATGGAATGAAATATAGTGGAGAAAAAATAAGAATATGGATGAGTGCAAGTATTAAATTAGCATAGTAAATATGCAATAAACTTTATGAATAATGAAATAAATTATTTTTTATGAATAAACTATCTTGGAACAGGATTTCATGCACATAACTACAAAGAAGTTAAAATAATATGTAGATGAGTGTGAGAAACTATATATATATATATATATATATATATATATATATATATATATATATATATAACAAAGAAGTTTCTACCAAACAATATGAAATCAAAGACAATACACATATGGTTCACCAAAATATCCTAGAATAAATGTTCGCATGGATTGAATTTGAGAAAAATGTGAAGGATGTCATTCATGATGTACTTCCAGACACACCCATACTAAAGAAGAAATAAGTTAGCTTATAACCAAAATTTGATAAGGTAGGAGGGATGTTGACCCTTTTATTTAAAAAAATTAAAAGATAAATCAAAACAAAAATTGGCTAAGTATAAACTAAGGTAAGTAAGACATCCTCATCCATACTTGATTATCTTAAAAATAAATAAGATGGTACATGATGCGTAATATAGTCACAATGTGAATATTAGATTATGTGTGATGTGCATAGATAGAGAAAAAAAATTTGAGAACAAATGTTAGACTAAAAAAATTATGATACAGAGTAATAAAGGATATTGTATGTGTCGAAAACTTAAAAAGGGATCTTGTGTATGTGGTGAGATCAATCCTATGATAAATTATATTCCAATATTATGTTCTTATAGTTGGTAGGTCAAGATTATATTTTGGGAATATGCATCAACAACTAGAAAACTATATACTTGATAAAGTAGTTATCAAATGAATGAACTATCAAGGGATCTACAAAAAATGATAAATATATAACTTCACATATCATTTATAATATAAATATTTTTCACATGTTTTTCAAAAGAATGATCAGAACAAGAAATCAACCTAGGTTTTGGAGGAATGCATTATATTTTGAATGGAATTTTAATATCTATAAAGTGTTGTAGTATTGTATATTATTGAGAACTATTATGATGATGAGTGTGTACATTTAATATGTCCATTTTATAGAAATATTTTGGATAAATATGATGAATTTTATCTCAAATGAATGTGTGTTTTATCAATTAGTATTTAGGGTGTGTATGTTTACCTTCATTTTTTAAAAATTATCTTTATATATAAATGGGTTATCATTGATATATTATTATGCCTATCATGAGTTTTTAGGTATTTATTCCTAAGCAATATGCCCACATGGTAATTTTTAGTGTCTATCTATTATTTTCACACTTGAATTGTGTAAGGTTGAGGAAAATTTCATTAAATAAATTTAAAAAAAAATCATTTTATGAGCATTTATTGTAAACCAAGGAATACACATCATGGTTATTCTAAAACCCAATATTTCCTACATGAATGATAATTAGGATCCAATTTATAAGGATCTAGGATCCTTTCAAAAATATCACTCATAGTTAAGGTCTGAAATTGTCTTTATATTCTTTCCTTAACTCCATTTCAGGGGTCACGAAAGATATAACATTACCATCACAAGAAATAGTTGTATAAAGCATCATCAATAATTTATTACTTATGGTAAAAATAAATAGCAGTGTAAAGCATGCAAAAATGGGCTTTACCTAGGTTGGTGCATGATAGGGATCATGACCACATAAAAACTATGTGACATAAAAATAAAATATAAAAAATAAAAATTTAGAAGTGATATATGTAAAAAACAAATTCTTGAAAGACATCAAAATAAATAAGCAAGGCAAATACTCAAAGAATTATAAAAATGAGTCAAGTAAAAATATTAAATATTGATAAATGAAAATAAAAGATGAACTTGAGAAAATAAATATAAATGAAAAAGTTGATAAACAATATGAATGGTAAATATGTAAAGATAAAATAAATGGAAGCATGAGCCCCAATATAATGTGTAATAAATATTTAGAGTGTACATGTGTTTTAATATGTTTATAGATAATTACAATGTGAACATGTTTTAAGGCATAGTTTAGGTTATTATGTATATGGAAGTATTTCAAGTGGTGCACTATTAAATAATTTAGTTAGAATTTAAAAAATGCCACATATGTGATGTGTATTATAGTAAGGATTCTCAAATATTATATATGTAAGTGATATGTTATTGAAAAAAATAGTGTGTTATGACTTAACAAAATGAATATGATTTTTCTAAGTTGTACTAAAACTACTTCTAATAATAATATCAGAGAAAGTTTCTAGTGAGGCCTATTTGCTCATCCTACATATATGTTAGTATTTATTTAAACATGTACAATGACTGAGCAATGAAAACCACTTGAAAATGTCATTTCCTTGTTTGTTCACCATTCATTAATTTTGTCAATGGTTTAATAGTGTGGACCACATGTAAAATGACTAGTATTAATATTTTTTATGCATTTTATTCTCATTTCCTATATGTTCATTCTATTTGTATTTCTTCATTTCATTGTGTTCATAGTTTGCATACTAATATGTGTGTGTAGCAGGTATGTATGTGAATACATACATATGTATGTATGTATGTACATATGTATGTATTTAAAAATGAAACATGTTCATATATTTTATTCTATATTGGTGAAAAGAGAAAACCATAATATGCCACTAGTGATGTGAGAACTTGAAATGAGCCAAGAAATCTATGTTAGAGAAAATTACCTAAAATATAGGCAAACAACACAATTAGATCAAAACAATTTACTAGAGATGCATAATTGCCTCAATCTATTTAAGATCAGGATGATAAAATAAAGTATATGCATTAACCATCCCCAAATTAGAATCCATGTCAATTATTTAGTTGAAGGATAGCTCCATCATAGTGATAGTACCATATTCCTTATTATACATGTATAATTTACCTTTGTTAATGTTTTAGATAAGGGCACACAAAGTTATCTTAGTCAGTTCTTGGTTTATTACAACCTAGCATAAGCATGGGATATTCCCTTTGCACTAAACATTTGAACACTTAGCTGTACCAAAATAAATCCACATTAGGTACAATCCTTATACACTCACCCAAAGTATAATTGAGAATGAACCAAAGTTCACATTGGGCTAGTTTTTCCATGACACAAGACATCAATTATGGGACTTGATCAATTCAAAGAAATCTTAAAGTAGATTTATAGGCTCAAGCCTTTCATGAACTAAGCCTAGTGTCCAATAAGTATAAGTCTTTTGGTGGACTAATCCTAGATTCATATGGGAATTTGAAGGGTCAAAGGCCTACATTTACTCACATTCCTCATGATAGACTTGTACTCCTAAAAATGATGAAATCACTTGGATCAAGATCTATACTTATTCTCTCTATAAATTTATGATGTTTTCATCATATATTATAGGGACTCCATTAATGATGTGAACCAAAAGCATTGTATGAACACTACTTAACATAATTGCATTTAAAACATGACATTACATCACAATACAAAAGAGAATATAAAATAAACACATAATATTTTAATTTAACCATCTTCATCATTAATCAAAGCTTTAAACAATACAAAGTATAAAGTTCATAGCATAATATATATCCATTTCATATCACTAAATGACCTAGAGGCTCATAGATGAGCTTAGGTTATTATAAATGGAGAATTCATGGTGTACATACTACTCTTAATTTTAATGGTTGCCTAATCAATGCTTATAAATCTATTTTTCTAAACCTGCACTATTATTTTCATATTTATCCTCTTCTTCTAGTTTGAGATCCTTTTATAGCATTCCAAGATCATCTTCACGAGGGTGGAAGGTGTACACCAAGTGCCAAGATAGATCATGGTCATTATATTTATCATATTTATTACTCTGTGAATTTTTCAATGTAGTTTCCACATATTGCTAATCTTATAAGATACCTTGAAGATCCAAGATCTAGTTAGCCACCTTTTAACTAGCATAAGATATGCATTACATCCTCTAGTTATCACCAAAATACCTAATAACCAATCATTAAAAAAATATTCATTCAAGTCAATGTGGATATTGTGTTGGAATTAACCCTATACTTAACAAAGTAAGGGTCCCAACATTACCTCATACAAAAATTATAGTTCATCCTTAGACTAGGTTGCCAAGCTCTTCAGAGTGTAGAATTTGAGCACACTCTCATTAAGCTCAGTGCTGAAGTATTTAAATCCATTAACAGTGAGCTTGATTTTTTTAATGGTAATATAAATTTTGTATGAGGCAATAGAAAGTGCAAGCACATCCATCTTTTCTAGTTCCTTATGAAAGGCTTTGACATTTGCTTTTGCCTTTTCCACACTCCTATCTAAGATCACTCCTTGCTCATAGGCCTTAGTATATAGAGAAAATATGAGTGTTTATAAGTTCTAATATTAGTCCTTGATTTGGTTTCTAATCACATTGATTCTCCCAATGATTTGCAGCTATTCAGACTTACTTGCTGAGTATACCTATGCCATCAAATTTTCCTTCTTCTCTTTTGCCTACTTTAGGTGTGCATCTAAAAATAAGAATTTGTTTGAGAAGCTTAATAAAATGTAATTTTCTACATATATACCATATTTTAGTTTCACAAAGAGGCCTTCTACATCTTTAAGCTTACCAACTAGCTCTTTCTGTAGTGAGATGCAAGGATATTCTTCATCTTCTTGTACCATCTTGGGTTTTAACCTTGAGAGCATCTGATCCACTAGTACGCATATTTTTTGACCTATAATTTTTTTGAAGTATTGATACTAACCATAAGGGATAGCTCATCCATCTCTATGCACTCATAGATCTTCTATAGTGTAAATTTGGTGGCTTATGCTTCATCTTTGGCTTCTTTATGGAGTTTTTTCCATTTTCTTACCCTATCATCATTGATGATGTTTCAACACATGAATTATGTGTCCATTTTGATCAGTGCATTCCTACATTATACTAGTTTCATGGAACAAGGGTTTATAATGAGGGAGTCTTACCCCTCATCAGGTTATTCTAGGCTTAAAGTAACCACTCTAAGTTCCTCAAAATGAGGTTCATTCATATAATTATTGAATACAAATGAGAGTTGTTTGTGCATCCTCATTGTGGTGGCTTAGTGGGTATAGTGTCATACATATAAACCTCTTCATCCACCCATCCCTTATGCACCTTCTCCATTATGATTAGATCTTCTTCATCCTTCTTAATTATGGCCATATCTATTTGTTATTCTTCTTCTTCATTGGCACCACTGCTCTCTTTTGCACTTTCCTTAGAGGACTCACCTATTTGATCCTTAGGGGTTTCTTCCTCAAAGTTTTCCCTTTCATCCACTTATTAATCTTAGGATTTGTTAATACTCACCTCTAGGGAAATTCCTTAAGCACTAGCATTACTTTTGGGGTTCCTCCATTATCTTTATTTATCTCTCTAAGCCACCAAAATCACCTTATTTTTATTCAATAACCCTTTCACTACTTGGTTAGGCCTCTTTTTCAGCTTTTTCTACCTTCTTGGTGGGGGCACGTGGTCTTTTCTTGACCATTTCAACTATTGGTCCTATACTTGCGGGAACCTTCATTATATTTTTCTTTAACTTGGCCAATTTTTTCCCTTGGTAAGTATATACTTCTCTTCAAGTGAAATTTCCATATTAATGTCCTCCTTGCTTAAGCCCATTTTATTCCAAACCATTCTCTTCTTCTCTTCTGTTTGTGGAAGTGGTGGGGAGGGTTTTTTGCTAGATGAGGGGCTTGTTAGTTCCTATGTTTCCTCTACACCCCTTTCTTTTATCTATAGGATATATGTATATACTCTATTTTATTTAGTCTCCTCCTCTATTTTGTGTGGAATGGTTTCTTATTTTTCCATTTATACCAAATAAATATTAGGGAATGCAATGCATCTGTTAATCTTTTTCTTTTGTTTCTTTCTAGAGGAATCACTTTATGGCATGAGGTCACATGCTTTTTAAGAGATGGGGGCATAATTTTCTCCTTGGAGGAAATTTTCAACTAGATGCACTCCATGATCTCTTCAATTTTATCTCCCTACTATGGAGGGTATTCTCCTACATCTTTGGTGAAACCTTCCCTTCATCAGAAACTAGGAGGGGGTGATCATCATCTTTTCCTAGATTGTTACCCTTATTTTATGGCTTCATTTTGTAGTAGAGGTTGAAGATTAACCTATTTATTATCTCTCTATAGAGGGGATGAATGTTTATCCTATTAGAGTCATCTTATTCATATTTGGTGGCCTTAGCTCTAGGGTTCACAAACTAGCACCTCAACCTACTCCTATATTGATTCATGGTCTTGACTAAGATCTCTAGATATTGTGGATTAGGAATTATTCTTAGTGTCACCATGAAATACTTGGTAAAAAAATAAAAAGGCAACTTGAGCCACTTGAATAGGTTCCCATCCATGAGTGCTAGATGCACTACATATATATGTTGCATTAATTCAAAGGTTGTCATTTCCACCAGATATTACAGAAGCTCATAAGGGATGGTCCATTTAATCCTAAATTTTTTGATGTACCTATTACACCACACTTGTAACCTTATCTTATACTTCTACAAGAAGCTAGGTGGGAAAATAAAATCTTAATACTTCATCATAGGGGACTCATGATTGGGTGGGAACACCCATAGGTTGTCATCATCTCCATCTGACACACCTATCCCCTCCATCACAATTAAAATCAACATATATCCCCACATAAATGTTTCATGCACTCTATGTCACTCTTGAAAATTCTAAACAATCTCCTCAATAATAAATTTGGAGATGTTGAATCTTACCCCTTGCACCATGTGATGGGTGATGCACAAGAAGGTCTTGCTAATGCTAGTCCACCATCTTCTAGAGCATAGTTTGCATCTAACTAGGTTTGTTTCTTCCCTCATATCATGGTCTTAGATATCCTTTATGGGGAATGTAAATCATGACTTATAGTAGCCTAGGAGCTTCATGACCTTCTCAACTTCCACTTCATCCTCCATCATTTTTTAGATGTCTACCCCTACACTTGGAAGCCCAATGATTCTACTAATAAGGATAATTATGATCCTTATAAATCATCCTATTAATTAGAAATGGTCACCATATATGTGCAAGAAAAATAATTGCACCAATTCCTCTAGCTTTCCAAAGATCAACAACTTAAATAGTTATATTACACTAGTTATTACTAGTTGTCTTGGATGGAGACATCAAAGAGTGAGGCACCCACCTTTGTCTTCTTCCCCATGTCCACCATCTAATCTTGGTTCAATTTTTGTGCATTACTCCCTATTCAATGGTTGTAATCCTTTAATTTTCACATGTACATGAATGATACCCATTTCTCCCCCACTATGACCTCTGAGTGGAATTGTATCTCTCTATAAGCAATATTTATGCTTCCTTCTAGGTCTATTACCACAATGCTTACACCTTCTACCAAATACACCTCCCATTTCATGGAAGCTACTTATTTCAATTCCCATAATTTATTCACATCCTTTTATGCCTATGGTGGGCTTGTACTTAGTCTCTTTTTTTCTCATTCTAAATTAGATTTTATTGAAATATGGTTAGTTTATCTTTTTGAAACCCAAAATTTTGCTTGATAATTCTCATAGTCATGGCAACTGTGATTGTGTCTTCATCTCTCAAGCTTATTGAACTATTAATTGTGGCATTGTCATTATATATAACTTTTGATACCCTATTTCTCTCCCAATTCCTATCTACTTACCTCCTTTTCAATTCAAATTAGAATGTAATCTTGTTATTATTTAACCATTCTTGCTTTTGGGGTTGTGGATGCTCTTGTTTTCACTAATAACATTCTCTAGTTCGAGTGAATTTAGCTATGTTTGGCTATGTGTTCTATTTTGAATTATCACAAGGTTTTTAACCTATTCTAGTTTGCCATTTGCACCTTTATACTCTATTTTAGCTACCTCATTATTGGCTAGTGATTAATAGCTTAAGAGCACATGGAATTTTGTAAAATCTACTAAACCCATGAAATACACTAAAATTTGCTAGTAAAATCTCATTTATTACAGATCTTTATGCTTCTATCATCACAACATTAATTATTCTAATCATTTATTTGGTGAAGTGATAAGTGATTCAAATGGTCACTTTCTATCAACCATTGGGTGGGTACCAACTATCTTGATAGTCATTATCTTATGCTTAGCTAAACATGGCATGACCTTGACCATTATTATGGAAACATGGGCATATCACTTCACATGCACATGATTTAGCCTCCTTGATTCCATATCTTCCTAGTGTTGCACTTGCTTTCAAGTGCACCTCTCTTTCTTGGTTAGTTTCTATATACTTTCATGCATATTGCTTTAGCCTTTTCTACCCCATATAAATCCTTGTGTTGGTCTTCCAGTGATTCATTATCTATTCTTCATTTTTTACATATAAGCATCTTGTGCACCTCCCTTTCTCAACTCATACTCATAATTTTCTAATTCTGGTAAATTTCACATACCTAAAAACATAGGGGTCTACCCTTAGTCACTTAGAAAGTGATTTCAGTCAACCCACCTAACTAGATTTATTAATATAAGTGATAAACAAGTTCTCCTATAGGCTTGAAAGTGCCATGCTTATTCATTCAACACAAATAAAACAAACATATAGAAATATTTGGCTTGTGCCAAATTTTATTATGGTCAAAATAAAGTAATTGACTTGTGACTAAGAAGTCAATATCTGATGGCTCAAACACCATCCTAGTGATAATATATCTTTAATTTGTTGCTATTAAAATGCCCAGGGAACATTTCATTCATTAACATGCATAATTTTCATGCATCAGTCTCCAATATACTGTGGATGATATAAGGTCCCATCCACCTAATCTATAATTTTCCTATATGTTTGAGGTACTTAGAGTCATATATCAAGACTAGTGTACATTATGTAAATACATTGTGCTTAATGTGCTTATCATGCCATAGATTTTAGTATGATTTTTTATTTGTTAGTTCCATCTTGCTTAGGCACATTTCTCATCCAAGCAATCTAAGTCTTCAATTCATGCACTCAAAAACTCTTGTTCATCGAATCAACCAATATGCATGATGTGTAATGAAGGCACTATAAATTCCATAGGTAAAATAGAATCTATGCCAAACACCAATTGAAATGGTGTATCCTTTTTAGGTTTTTGTATGTTGTGTGATAGGCCCACAATACTGTTGACACATGGTCATCCCAATATTTATGACCAACATCACATATGTTTGTGAGGCATGTTCTTAATATCTTATTGAATGCCTTAGTGGTGCCATTTACTTTGGGATGGTAAGGTTTCATTTTATGATGTACCACCATATATTCAATTAGTATAATTTGAATGGTTTAATTGATGAAGTACATACCATGATTACTAGTCAAGCTAAGTGGACATCCATAGTGACTGATGATATTCCCCTAAATAAACCTTGTTATGGTCAAGGTTGTATAATATTTGGTCAGTGCTAACTCTTGAAACAAAACAATCCATTGAAAAATTCACTTGTGGAGATCAGGCTTGTTAACCAGGTACTTAAACACCTCATAATCAATGAATAAAATGAAGGGGGTCACTAAGAAATATTATCAGAACTTCTATAGGGTGTAGACCATATAAAGTGCCTCATACTTAGTTCTGGGGTAGTTCTACTCTACCTTGGTTAGTTTTATTCTTGAGAAAGAAATGGGAGGATCAATTTTGATTTCATAAGGTTACACCAAAATGGTGATAATTATGGTATCAGAGGCATCAACATGAACATGGAAGGGAGTTTCCCATTTAATAAACTATAATATTAGTGTACTTTCTAGTTTGGGATTTAGGGTCTCAAGTTCATATTCTTGTGATACACACTAATATAATGGACCATCATTTTCTAAGAACTATTATAGTGGTGCAAAAATCTTGGCATAGTTCCTTATGAACTTTATATAGTACCCATAATGTCTAAGAAAGGCACAAACATATGTATACATTGATGGGATTTGGAATTGAAGGATGATTGCATTATTTACTAGATCAATGAGTAGACCATATTTTTAGATGATGTGCCCAAGTAAAGTACCAAATGGCATTATGAAAACACACTTCTTAAGGTTCAAAGAAATTTGCAACTACCTATACCTTTCAAACATAAGTTACAAATTGTCATATTTATCTTTCACTAACCCATACATAATCTAGTCATCTAAGTATACTTGGAGGAACTTGTTAATGAAGTATTTGAAAGTGGTGATCACCACTCAAGAGACTATGGATGACACATTATTAAGTCCAAAGGGCATCATGTTGTATGTGAAATAACTCCATTTATTTACAAAGGTGGTTTTTAGGTTATCCTCCTTAATTTGGACTTGATGTTATCCTAAAAACCCATTAATAAAGGTGTATATCTCACAAATTTTGATGCCATCCAAGACTTCATTAGTAAACAGAGTTGGAAATGGGTTGGTTATGCAAGCAGCATTCAATAATCTCTATTCGACATAAATTTAGATGTGCCAAAAAAAATTATGTTGATGACCATGGAGCTAACCCATTTAGATTATTTCATGGGGTAGATCATGTCTACAACTATCATGCCATTAATCATTGTCTTGACTTTGGCATGAAGATTTGGGTTCATCTTGTAAGGTCATTTATTGATGGGTCTTGCACCATAAACTAACTTGATATTCATCTTCTAGAGGGATGGGTGTGTGCCTTTCATATCTCTATAATTCTAAGGGAACAAGTCTTGAAATTCCTTTAGGAGGTCCACAATACATGCTAGCTCTATGTCAAACTAATAGGCATCAAGAGTGGTGATCTTTTGTTCCCCTTCTAAACTAATATCTACCTTTAGTTTTTAATGGTGCACAATAGGGCTCATTCTTCTCCTGGTGTGAATCCTCAACTTGTTTTCTTCCCTTAGTTTTTTATATATTAATATGGGTAGGGTCTTCTTCATCTAAGGTTTTATCCTTAACTTGGCACACTAACTTCCTTTTTATTATTAAATTATTCTAGTTGTGTACCTTTCATGTGTCATCATCTTCATCACTAAAGTTAATGTTGAGGGTTTAATCTTTAAAAAAGGTTGGGAACACTAACCCTTTTTCATTGAACATGTCTTTTAGGTACTTCTCTAATATTATAGTGTTCTCAAACACTAACCTTCAAACTACCTATAGTGGATAAATCAATTCAAGGTTTTGTGATGAAAAGGAGAAGGTGTGAACAAACTAATCCTTAACGACATCCTAATTAGTTGTCTCATAATACATCTCATTGATAATGTACCATGCCCATGCCTAAAGTAATCAAGGTCCTATAGAAGACATGCACCTATAGATTCCTTGGGGAATTTTTGTTTTAGATGGTCCATTTTTATTCACAAATTTGCACATGTACTATAGGGTCAGATTTTCCAAAGTAAGATGAGATGTCAAAGTCATCATTAATTTTTTTGAATCTAGTGCAAATGTTTGCCTTCACATATCACCAAGTTGTAAAGATAGTATTTTTCACTACCCACCAATGAGTAGAAGTACTATTTAATGTATACACTAACATGCCCATTCTATTCACCTCTTTTGGGATGCATGATTATAAGTCATGGACATAATCTTCCACTAGATTACTCCCTTCATATCTTAGGATCACTGCAAGTTTACCCTTACTTAGGAAAAATACTCTTTTTCCCTTATTATTGGCACAAGGGACCTACCTTTTAGAAGAATAATCAATTTGGACTCAGACTATCTTTACTTGTTTTGGTACCTCAATGTGCACTACATGATACTGCTAACTAGTGGTCTCATATGCTTTCTCAACCCATTGGTCACAAGTAACATTAGTGGTGTTAAAGGCTAACTATTCATATTTTCAAGAGAGGACTCCTTGATCATTGGGATCTATAGTCCCATCACCTTGTGCCATGATATTATATATGTGGTTGATCTTGTTATGATCCTAATATGTAGATTTCACTAACACTTATAGGTTTTGGTGTAGTAATTCATTAAATGTGGTATCAAATCCTCCACATGAGTTTAAATCATAGATTAGGTGGCTACACCAGCATGGTAGTGTTCATTTTGGGCTCCAACATGCAAGGATCCTGGTGGTATAAGCACAAATATAGCCTAGAGTTAGGGCTTCAAAAGCATGGTGGGATGTTATGATCCTGATGGGTAGATTTCACTAATGCCTCAAGGTTTTTGTTTAGTGGTTCATATCATGTAATGAACTGCTACACCAAAACCTTAAGGAATTAGTGAAATCCACTCATCAAGATCATAACATCCCACCACACTTCTAAAGCCTAGAGTCTGGGCTAGATTTATGCCCATACCACTATGATCCCTACATGTATGAGCCCCAGATGAACACTGACATGCTAATGTAGCCACTCAATCTATGACTTAAACCTAGGTGGAGGCTCTGATACCACATGTAATGAACTGCTACACCAAAACCTTGAGGCATTAGTGAAATCTACCCATCAAGATCATAACATCCCACCATGCTTTCAAAGCGTAGACTCTAGGCTAGATTTGCACCTATACCACTAGGATCCCTACATGTACGAGCCCTAGACAAACATTGCCATGTTGATGTAGCCACCCACTCTATGACTTGAACCTAGGTCAAGGATTTGATACCACATGTAATGAACCACTACACCAAAATTTCAAGGTGTTAGTGAAATTTGCCCATCAGGATCATAACATCCCACGATGCTTCTGAAGCCCAGACTCTAGGATAGATTTGCACTTGTACCACTAGGATTCCTGCATGTAGGAGCCTTTGATGAATACTACCATGTCAGCATATCCACCTGCTCTATGACTTGAACCTAGGTAGAGGCTCTGATACCACATGTAATGAACCACTACACCAAAACCTTGAGGTGTTAGTGAAATCCCATGCTAAAACCCTAACCTATCGTATGTATGAGGATATCAATATCTAACTTATGGCTTACTTATCCCTCTTTGATGCTATATCACATTTATCTATGCATTCTTTTGGTTAGTGGGTCATCTTATAGAGTAACCATGGCCTTGATAGACTATATATAAGAGGTAGTGGGTAATAATTTATCATCATATTGTGAATTCTGCTCTTATTGAAGCTTGTGGAGGTTGCCTTTTGAAGTGGCTTGTCTATTATCATATATCCTAATATATTTTATTCATATTTGGATCTATTTCTGATATTCTACTTATTTTTTTAAGTAATTTCATTACAAGTGGTATCAAAGCTGTGATTTGGGCAATCTTATGGGTGAAACCCTAATTTTTTAAATTTAGCTACATCTAAATAAAGGTTTTGAATTTCTCTATAATGTTCTTACTATAGGTGAAAAATAATTAAATTAATCTTCCATTAAAATTTTAGATCATTTGGATCTATTTTACAAAAGTTATCTCCATTTTATGTTTTTTTATAAAATTGCTCTATAGTGCAAAATTCAAAGAATTTTTCTAAGTTATTTACATTTTCAGAAAGCTTAGAAAAAATTGGCTACTGTATATTATTTTTATGTTTTGATTTGAGGCTGATATAATTCCAAAATCACTTTGTCAAAGTTGGGTGAAAAGTGCCAATCAGGGTGGACATCGTAAAGCCCTTTTATGGCAGGTCCACAAACTCAAGGTTGAGGAAAGGGTGCTAAAACTCTAGGTAAAACTCCTAACAAGGAAGAGATGGAGTTATAAGGGAAATGTACTAGATCCTTTGTACTAGGTTTTTTTAGCATAGATCACAAAGTGAGTCAACTTGACTATAGTGTGCAAGGCATTCAGAGTGAGGTGCAAGGCATACAATCTAATATGAAATCCATACAAGATAGTTTGGTAGATATCATAATGGATTTGAAAAATAATTAGTCAAATCATCTAGCTAACACTATTGCACAATCCTACTATGGTGGTTCTCCCAACTAGTCTACTTCAAATCTAACTATAGTGCTACAAAAGAACATGTTACCAAAGGTGGATATGCACAAATTTGATGGAAAATATTTACTCAATTAGATCAACCAAATGGATATTTTTTTATCTACATTAGATCCCAGGTGGATAGAAGGTTAACATGGCATCCTTGTATCTTGAACCTAATCAATTCATTTTGTATCAATGGTTTTGTGCTCAAAATAAAAAGATGACTCTCAATGTCACTTGATCAATTTTTACAGAGGAGCTACAATTACACTATGGCATTAGTGTGATAGAGAACTACTTAAGCCAACTAGAAAATTGTGATAGACTAGCTCCATTAAGGATTATATTCATCATTTTCAGAACCTATCTTTATGTGTGGAGACAATTTCTAAGGAGAAATTGAATGACCTATTTTTGGGTGGACTTAAGGACCACATTCAACATGAGGTATGCATGTTTAATCCACTTAAGATTTCTAATTATATTATCATGGCATGTAGAGCTAAGAAAAAATTCATAGCCAACAAGAAGCAACCACTCACTCAATTCAAAGATCATAGCATATCGACACCAACATTTCCTCCACCTTCCATATTAACCCCACAAAAAATTGAAGAGAAGCATGTAAAAGGCTTATGTTTCAGTTGTGATAGCAAGTGGAGCAAAGGACATAGATGTGCTGAGAAGAAGTTATTATACATTGAGGGATCCAATTGAGATGAAGAAGAATATGATGCCTCTAATGATGATGAGGAAGAGAAAGAGGAGGTACATAAAAATTCCCAACCTACAATCTCTTGTCATGCACTTGCAGGTATTATCACTCCACAAACTCTTAATGTGGTGGGTTTCCTCAAGAAATAGAAGTTGAAAGTGTTGATTGATTCAAGGAGCACACATAACTTCATCAACCATAATTTGGCACTCGATTAAACTATTTCATCTACCTAGCACCAGAATTTCAGGTCATGATTGTAAATGGTGGCATAATTAATTGTTTAGGAAAATGCCATAGTATTAAGCTTGTTATGAGTGAGTAAAATCTTGATTCTCCTATGTTTTCTATTCCCATGGGTAACACAGACATTATTTTGGGAGTCTAATGGCTCACAACCTTGGGTACCATTGAGATGAACTTCCAAGAAATATTCAAGCACTTTCATTCTAAAGGTAGGAAAATTAAACGACGTGGATTGCAAGCAAAATATCCATAATTGGTTAGTTCACATCAGATGACTAAGTTACTAAAAAAGGGGGTAGAGGGAATTATTGCATGATTATGTTCCATAAAAGTTTAACCCACACAAGCATCTACACAACCTGATCTATAGATGATTCTTGATGACCACCCATCTATTTTTGGGGCCATGCCAAAAGAACTACCACCAAAAAGAGAACATGATCATGCCATTCAGCTACTTCTAGGAAGTCAACCACCAAATATCAGACCATATAGATATCCATATGCACAAAAGAGTGAAATCAAAAAAATGATCTGTGAGATGTTGGAGGTAGGGATCATCAAGCATAGCCAAAGTGCATATTCATCACCAGTGGTCATGGTGTGAAAGAAGGATGACACATGGAGGATATGCCCAGATTATATGGAACTCAACAAGTACACCATCAAAGATAAGTTTCATATTATAGTAATTGATGATTTACTTGATGACTTGCATGGTGCTAATTATTTCACAAAATTAGACCTTCACTCAAGGTACCATCAAATTAGAATCAAGGATGTAGATGTTCATAAAACTACTTTTAGAATGCATGAGGGCCATTATGAATTTTTGGTAATGCCCTTTGGTCTTAATAATGTACCATGTACTTTTCAGAGCTTGATGAACACTATTTTTAGGCCTTTTTTAAGGAAGTTTGTGTTGGTTTTCTTTGACGACATATTGATTTATAGTCAGACATGGGAAGCACATCTTCAACATGTCAAAGATGTGTTGAAAGTTTTGGAGAAGCATCAGCTTTATGTGAAGCCATACAAATGTGATTTTGGAGTACAAGAGGTAGATTACCTAGGTCACATTATTTCCAATGAAGGTGTCAAATTTGATCCCCAGAAGATCAAAGCTATGATAGAATGGCCCATGCCAAAAACTCTCAAAAACCTCAGAGGGTTCTTAGGACTAACAGGTTACTACCAAAGATTTGTTAAAGGTTATGGAAGCATAGTGGTTCCACTCATTGAATTGCTAAAGAAGGATGCCTTCCATTGGAATGATGCAACCACCAAAGCATTTGAGACACTAAAATTAGCTATGTGCACCATTCCATTATTGGCTACTTCAAACTTCTCAAAGACACTCACTATTGAATGTGATGCTTCTAGATTTTTGTTGGGAGTGGTACTAATGTAGGAAGGAAGACCCATTACATTTGAGAGTCATCAATTCAAAGGTAAGAATCTACAAAAACCTATTTATGAGAAATAAATAATGTCTATTCTTCATGTAATTAAACAATGGAGGCCCTATCTAATGGGTAGATAGTTTAAGGTGAAAATAGATCATGATAGTCTCAAATACTTTTTGGAGAAAATATTATCATATGAGGAACAAAAAAAGTGGGTAACAAGAATGTTGAGTTATGATTTTGAAATCATCTGTAAGAAGGGTAAACATAATGTAGTAGTAGATGCACTATCTAGATGAGATACATCCACGGAAGCATTACTTTGTGCAATATCCATATTGCAAGTAGATTGGGTGGATGAAGCTAGATTAGAATGGGAGAAAGATAAGGATACACAGGTTCTGATTTAAAATCTCCATCAAGGTACTTTAGCCTCTGAAAAATTTGAATGGAAAGGTAATGTCCTATGGTATAAGGGTGGGTTATACTTATGCAAAAATTTAGAGCTTAAGCATAAGATTCTTGCAGAGTTGCATGCATCTCCAATTTGGGGACACTTAGGGTTCTTGAAAACATATCACAGAATTAAGAAAGAATTATTTTTGGAAGGACTCAAGGGAGATGTACAAATGTTTGTGACAAAATTCTTGATATTCTAATAGAATAAAGGTGAGATAGTTAAGACCCTAGGTCTATTACAACCATTAGAAATTCCTAGTCAAAGGTGGGAGGAGGTTTCCATGGATTTCATCATAGGGTTGCCTTGTTCTAAAGGTAATAATGTTATCTTTGTCATTGTGGATAGGCTTACAAAACATGCCCATTTTGTGCTCTCTCACACCCATTTTCAGTAAGTACAGTAGCAACTATTTTTCTAGAAGCAGTTCTAAAATTACATGGAACATCAAAAATAATTTTAAGTGATCATGATCCTATTTTCACTAGTAATTTTTGGACTAAACTATTTTCCTATTTGGGTACTCGGCTAGCTCATAGATCATCTTAGCACCCCCAATTTGATGGACAAATAGAAGTGGTTAACAAATGTTTAGAGGGGTATCTCCATTGTTTTGTATTAGATAAATAGGAACATTAGGTTAAATGCATACCACTTATAGAATGGTGGTATAACACATCTTTCCATACCTCTTCTAAAATGTCTCCATTTCTCGCACTATATGGTTACCATCCACCTTCCATCACTTATTCATTAAAGGTGCAAACCAAGGTTGGAAATGTGGAGGAGCAAGTTTAGCATCAACAAGAGGTTTTGGCTAGTTTGAGAGAGAATTTGGCCTTGGCACAGAATAGGATGAAGCAATAAGTAGATCAACACTGTAGTGAGCAAAATTTTGAGGTGGGTGACTAGGTATTTGTATATTTGGAGCCTTACAAGTAGATGTCCTTGAAGTAATAGAAAAAGGACAACAATCTTGCTTATAAGTATTATGGCCCTTATCAGGTTCTATATAAAATTAGAAGTGTGGCTTATAAGCTCAAGTTACCTCATTCATCTCACATACACCCAGTTTTTCATGTTTCATGTTTGAAGAAGGTCATTGGACAAACAGTTTTAGCTCAAATAGAACTCCCAAAATAAGATGAAGAACAATGAGTCATTTTGGAACCATAGAAGATCCTCCAAACATGTACTAAGAGGTTGAGAACTAGAGAAATTAAGGAATATCTAATCAAGTGGAAGAACTTGAGCAGTGAAGATGTAACTTGGGAAGGTGAAGATTTTCTACAACAACATCTAGAGGTGTTCAATGTTGAGGACAACATTGGTTTGAAGGGGAAGGGTATGTTATATCCCTAGCCTATCACATGTATGAGGATAAGAATATCCAACTTGTGGCTTACTTATCCCTCTTTGATGTTATATCACATTTCTCTATGCATTCTTTTAGTTAGTGGGTCAGCCTATGGAGTAACCATGGCCTTGATAGACTATATATAGGAGGTAGTGGGTAATTATTTATCATCATATTGTGAATTCTGATCTTATTGAATCTTGTGGAGGTTGTCCCCTTGAATTAGCTTGTCTATTATCATATATCATGATATATCTCACTCATATTTGGATCTATTTCTCCTATTCTACTTATTTGTTGAAGTAATTTCATTACAGATCTCATATTCAATGTCCACATTTTTTACATAAGGGAGTTCTTGGTCATTTTAGAGGGGTATAACGAGCTTCTCCTTTCCATGCTCAAATATCATGTAGTGTTTTTTGAATTTCATATCTACATTATTTGCATAACACCATGGTCTTCCTAAAAGCACTTAGTAGTTTTCCTATTATACTAACTTGATCACTTCAAAGTCAGTGTATAGTTTGATGCCCATAATATCAACAAATATTCTCTTCAAAATTCTAATAGGCTATGCTCATGTATTATTGGCCATGAATATTACATGAGGGGAAGGCTTCAAGGCTAGCCTACCCATTTTGTCCTAGGCATTCTTGGTCAAGATGTTAGCCTCAACACCTATGTCTATAAGTAATTCATAGATAGATCATCCATCAATAATAGAATTCACTAGGAGTTATTTTTCATATTTTGCATTTTATGTATGCTAAACTTATTGTGCCCTCTTTATGCATGGTGTGGAGACCTTAAATTAATTTTGACTTTCATGTTCTAAGCGTAATTTATTCAATAAAGGTAACATTCCTTATGTCTATAGGAGGCACAAGATCTCAGTTAATTCTTGTATCTCAACTTCCTAGCTATACTACTTCTTACGAGAGGTGGCAGCCTACATTTCTAGGTCTCATGCTAATTAGATCTCCCCTTAAAAGTTTTGTATTACACTAACAGCCTACTATAATACATATTTTTGGTGTGTTGGGTCTGGTTATGGCATAGTTATAGGTTTAGGTCATGTTATGCACTCATTATAACACTTATTTTCATATTCTAAGCATAACCTCGGTACTAGCACAATTAGAAACTGAGTGGTGAATCCACTAAAAGTAGTTACAAGTACCTTGACTACCTTTGTGTGGGTTAATTACACCTTTGGGGTCCACTTTTCCAAATTTTTACTCACATCAGATCATTATTATGCCTTTATCTACACTAGGCCTAGCTTGGGTCATTCTTTTGTACAAGTTAGGGCATTCTTTGACCATATGTGACCCTTGATAATATCCACACATGCGATGTGTAGGGCAGTCATGTTGATAATGTTTTATTGAGCCACACTTATAACATGATTGCAGTGGGATCCTTCCACCACTACATCCTCTACTTTTCCTTTTGATACCTTGTTGCATTCTAAATCCTATGTTATATTGATCATCATCTTCATTTCATTAGTTTTATTTCCATCTAACTGTTGTGGTGTCCTACCATGTAACTCTTTTCATGTTATCATGTATTTCATCAATCACCTAACAATCAAAAATAGTATTGGTATAAGCATCATACAACTGAAAATATATGGTTGTGTTCACCTAGTTGGAACATTGTAATAAATGGGAAATGTGAACATCATGCACCTCTTGACACACTTTGTATCTTAAAAGCAAACTGCACATATTCCTTCATGGGTAGATATTCTTATTATGGATACTTCATAGTTAATGCACCATAGTCTAATTTGAGTGTCATGTGATGAGAGAAATAATATTTTGGAGATATGAGGCCATAAATGCAATTTATGCCTCCATAAATGGGTTGATCTTAGTATCTATACTTCTAACTATTTCTAATCTGAGCGTGGTTTCAAGTTATTCTCAAGGATTTATAAATGCCTTCATAGAAATCACTCTTCATAATGGAATGAAAAACCCTCCAATAAACCACTATGCATGTTGAGAAGGGTGAATATCATATGGAAGATTTTATAAGAGAGTTTTGAATCTTACATCATATAGGTGTACACTTTTTAAGATTCTTTGGATAATCTCTTTTAGCATGGCGATGCTCTACTGTTCAAACTCCATAAAGTCAAATTCCTTTAGGAATGTATCCTTTAAGGTATCATAGTTGACCATAGCCTAGTTAAGATCAAATTTCCTCTACCAAGTTTATTTATAATTAATTAAAGTGATAATATATTGGGTTGCCTTGTGATTTTATTGGGTTATACCCCACTCATGCCACTATAGTTCACACTTTAGCACATGATGGCATTCTCCACAATATGCTACTCTAAAAAGTGCATGGACATTTCATAGTAGATTTATTTTATGGGCATCTAAGATCTAAGGCTATTGTATCCTTGATTTTTGTCTTGGTGAAAGTCCTCTGCTACCTCTAACCATTGGGTTAGGTGTTAGTCCCATGATTACTACTAACACTGTTGATGTTGATGGCACTATACTACTTACTTGTGGCACTGGACCTCTTCTTGTGGGCTATTTCCCACTTTGCATTATTAACATCAGTGGAGTTAGTATACTCACATTTAAGTTTTATTATGGTGAGCTATCTCCCAATTATCTAAATTTAGTTACGCTCACATCCTTGTATGGAATAATCTGTTTAATCATAAAGTTGTATTCTAATTCTACAAACCATCTAAGATCTAGGTCATCAATAGAATTATTTATTACTTATGTAATTTTCATAAGTGGGGAATTTATTTTATGAGCATGCACCATAGGTTTAAAGGGGGTATGTGCATCAAGCATATCTATGGTCACCAAATCTTGTAAGAACCTAAGAATTCTACACTTGTTAAGTGTTGAGATTGATCTATCACTTCATTATATTGCTCATCTTTACACTATTGTATTTCAAGAGATCCTTCCCCATGCCTTCTCACTCACTAAGGGTTCTCTCAACACTTCCAAGTTACAAATCTTCCATCATTTAGCACTATATCTTATTATAGGTCTATCTTCTAAGCTCTTAGGTGTTAATCTACTCATCCCCTTCCATTATGCCTCACCTACACATCCCCTTGCCCCCTTTGTGTTGCTCATATAAGAAAATACTTTATCCTTCCATCCTAAAAGTTTCAAATCTATAATCCACCATTAGATTTTTGAGCTCTGTGTTGAATTCCTTCACAAATGTACCTCTAGGGTCAAGCAAAAATTAGTACTCTACTTCCTTAAGGCATTGCATATGTTGAGACTATGAACTCAAGTATGTAACTATTTAATTCTCCTTGCCACCATTTATCCATTTCTCTTGTCCAAGTAGCATCTAGGGTCTCAATCCTCTCTAAGCACTCCATCCACTCATGGCATTTTCCATATTTTCTTCTTCTATGGTTGAATATGCAGCCAACCAATAGTACACATGCTCGAGTAGCTCATAGAAAAATACCTCATATAAAGCATGATATATGTTTTTATAAACCCATTTTTTTAAATTTTTTCCCTTATAGGTTGGATGCTTTATCACAAATCTATCTTCCACTTGTTGCAGCTAGTGCTCAATGTTTGTGAGAGAAAGTCATTAAATCATTTTGTCTCACCATTGTAACAACAAAATTAAACATAGGTCCCAAAAATTTAACCAAAATGTTGTAGATAAGGGTGCACAAAGTTGTCTTATTTAGTTCTTTATTTATTACAACCAAGCACAATCATGGGATATTCTCATTATGTTCAACATTTAAATACGTGGTTTCATCGACATTAATCCACATAAGGCATAGGCCTTATGCACTCACTCAAAGAACAACTGAGAAGGAACTAGGTCATGCATTAGGCTAGTTGTGTTATGGTATAAGACATCAATTATGGGACTTGATCAATTCAAAGAAATCTTAAAGTATATTTATAGGTGAAATACTTTCATAGACTAAGCCTAGTGGCTTATAGGTGTAAACCTTTTTGTGGACTAATCCTAGAGTCATATGCATACTTTAAGGGTTAGAAGGCTTGAGATCACTCGCATTACTCATTTTAGAATCATGCTCTTAACAAGTATGAAATCACTTGGAACATGATCTATAATTATTCTCTTTATAGATTTATGATGATGTCATCATCTATTATAGGGACTCCATTAACAATGTAAACCAAAAGCATTACATAAACACTACTTAACATAATTACATTTAAAACATGACATTACATTCATTACACATTTTAAAAGCAATACAAAAGAGTGTATAACTATACACATAATATTTTAAGGAAACCATATTTATCATTAATTAGAGCTTTAAATAATACAAAGTATAGAGTTCATAACATGATATATATCCAATTCATATCACTAAATGACCCAAAGGCTCATATATGAACTTAGGTTCTTAAAAATGGATAGTTCATGTCATCCATAATACTCATAAGTCTAATGGATACCTAATCAATTAATATAGATCCATTTCACTAGAGCTCCACTATTATTTTCCCATCTCTCCTCTTCTTCTAGTTCGAGCTCCTTTTATATCCTTGTAGGAGCATCTTTGCTAGGGTAGAAGGTGCACATCGAGTTTTGATCTAGATCATGGTCATTATATCCTATGAATCCATGAATTCATGAAGTTTAAACTATAGTCACCATGTATCACCAATCTTAGAATATGTCATGAAGATCAAGGAGCCAATTATTCACCTACTAGTTGGCATAAAATATGCACTACAACTTTTAGCTGGTGCTAAAATATCCAATATCCAATTACTACAAAAAGGTTCCTTTATCTTGATATGGATTTCATGTTGGCATGAACCCTATAATTAATGAGATAAGGGGCCTAATTTAAATATTACAAGCTTAGTTGGCCATCCCATTTGCTATGGAGTTGTGATCCTTGTAGATGTGGTTGAAGGAAAGAGGATTGCAAAGTGTAGCAAGTTTTGCAACTTTTTTTTATGAGATGTGTGAGAGTGATATGTTTCAAATGGGATAAGTCATTCATATAATCACAAGCCATCTTGGATTTAAAGTACAATTTAAAAATAGTGAGGTCAAAATAAATGGAAATAAGGAGTGTTGTGATCATTGGTTATATAGAAGTGAAATTATTAATATGATGACCAATACCCTACCTAAAAGTGATAGAAGTATTCTTGAAGTAGATGATACCCCATACCTCACTATGTTTATGGTTCTTGCATGAAGAACCATTAAAAAAATAATGTGTCATAGTAGTATCCACATGGAATGCAGGGATAGTGTATTAAACCTTAGAGATGTGTTCTCTTAATGACATCAATGTAAATTTTAATTTTTAAACTATAGAAAGGGGACTAAAATTTTATTTCAAACAAATATCCTCATTTCTAGTTATTAAAATGCTCCAAATAGTTTCCAAAGTAAGAGTAATCATATCATTAATAATTCTTCTATGTGCATGCCATTTATTCCTTACATCATTCAATGAATTACTTTCCCATAAATAACAAACCCCCTATAATGTAGTAGCATACCAAAATATCATAGATAAACGATAGTGGAGAAAGAGGTGATTTATAGTTTATGTGATTTCATGGGATGGGATGAATATGTTTGGGTCATTCCAATCCCTACACATGATATTGTCCCAAGTTAATATTTTATTGTGTAAAGCAATCCAAAAATTTAGTTCTGTTTTTGAGGTACATTGAGCTTCCATATACCCTTCCACCACCAAGGGGCATCATCATCATGTTGTGGTCTAAGTGATTTATATCCCAATTTAAACTTATAAGAAATACCATTAGAATTTTATACCCAACACAATTTATCTGCATGTTCAGGGAAGAAGATGGCATTTTTTATCAAACTAATCCTATATCTTTCTCAAAGAAGAACATCATGATCAATGAGTCCAACATCCTTAGTGATTTTCCAACCTCATTCCCACATGTCTATTAGAGTGGATCAAAAGCATCAACAAGAGTATATATGTTATTTGGTTATATATGAGACTTAATTACATTTGGGAATATATACTCTTATTGAATACTATAGATCATGTCCCTACTAATGTGAATCTCATACCTATCCCCTAGGTCCCATGCAAGTGAAGTCTCAATGGTGGAAATTTTTAATAATAACTATCTAAAATATAGATACCTAGAATGTTACTTAAGCTAAATTTAGATCCATTCCATAATGGAGGGTGGTTGAATGTATTTTAGGTGTAAAATATTATACCATATCCCCTACTTGGTGATAATATTCCAATTTCTTTTTTTTTCCAGTGATTTGGAGAAGATTACCTAGTCCTTTAACCCCCATCCCACATAGAATCAGTTGTGAAATAATGATCCATTTGATAAATTAAATACTCTTAATATCCTTGGATCTCAACCAAAAAAAATGTATGAAAAGTTGTAATTTTTTAAAGTATCATCCATGGGAGGAAAGCAAGGGATAACTAGTAAAGCTGAATAACATCAAGAACTCTTTTGATCAAAATCATCCTACATGCCATAGATATCCAATGATTGCACCAATGTGTGATGTGTTTTTTCAACTTTTAAAATAGCCATATCCAATCATTGGAATGGTAGTCATTTGTCACTGGGAATAAAATAAGGTATTTGATGCAAGAATCAAATGGATGTGTGGAGAAAGGAAGTAGTTTATGCATAATATTTCTAGTAGAAAAGGTGAAATGGTAGAAGTATATAACATATTTTTATATTTTTTTAACCATCCCCATAACAAATGTGAAGATTTTAAGTATTATTTCTAGAAATTTATATTATTTAATAGATCCATTACCAAAGATGATAATATTGTATATGAAGAGGATATGAGTAATGTGTGAATCTAAGACAATCTTAACATCCAAAATGTTACCAATAGTTCACTCATGGGATAAATGGAAAATAATTGCTTTTGAGGTGATAAGGAATAGGAGTGGGAAGATGAGACAAAATTTTAATATCCCATGGGATGGGGATAAAAATATATAGGTAGATCCATTAACTAGAATAATGTATGATACAGAGTGAAATAAATCTAGAATCTAATTAATGAAGGATGGAACAAAACCAACCTATGTAATAATTACTTGGTGATAGATATAGTTTGCACAATCTAAAGCTTTGGAGAGGTAAATTTTTAGAAGGAAGGATTACTAAGCTTTCATTTTGATAGTGTGTAAATCCTCTTGAGTAATACCACTGGTGTCATAGATGAGCCAGTTATCTAAAAAACCAAATTGTTTTAGGGAGATATGCTTAGACAGAATGGGTTTGAGGTGGGCAATGATAATATTAGAAATAATCTTGTAGATGCAATTTCATAAAGAGATGGGAATAGTTATTAAACATATATAGTTTTAATTATTGGGAATATTTGAAATGGAAGTGGAAGGGAAGGGTGCATGTATTTTACCACATGTTAATGATTCCTCCACCACCAATAGATTATATTTTGTAATGTGATCCCATAATCCAATATTAAACTCTAGAATCCACCCATCTAAATTAGGTGCCTTTCCCTACTAAAAAGTGATAAGGGTTTTGATGGTATCTTTCTACCCTTAGACATAGAAATGATCAAACCTTGATCAAAGCAATTGAATAGTGTTCTAGTCATTTTTATGAGCCTTTGGGATGCCATGATAGTCTAAGATAAGGTCAAATATAATTAGGTTCATAAAAAGCACATTAATATGGTGTAATAATGTTAAAGAGTGCCATGGTAGTCACCATCTCATATTTTTAAAACTTGTGCCAAGGTCTCATCTTATGTTGATTATGTCTAATAGTTTACACCAAGTCATAATGTGACCTCCTTGGTCAAAAATCACACATAATAGGATGACCTATTATATTACAGCCAATGGTCAGTCATGTATTCATTAAAGCATGCCATGAACCTATAGAATATGTAAAAGTTTGATGGATTGGAGTAAGTATGAAGAGGAAATGGTAACTGTATTTGAAGCCTTTAGCATATTTTAAGGTATTTTTGAAAATATTAAGGTAAATACTTCAATTGTTACTGCATTTCATATCACATGTAAATTGGCTTCCAAGGATGTTCAAACCATGTGCATAGTGTTACTAGGCCTAAGACATCATTTAACCACCACCAAGGGTAAAATGTCCTTAAAATTCTCTTAGCCATTACAAGTTCATTATAATGTGGTCTCATGTGTAAAAAAGGGTCTTATTAGGGGTAAAACATCCTTCATTCACCATAAAATTCCCCCACACACTTGAAAACTAACTTTTTAGCTTCCCTCCATCTATAACCTCTAATTTAAAAATGTATTTGACTTCACATTTACCTCCTTTTGTCATCCAATGGGTTCCCAAGATCTCAAACATAAAAAAATATAGAGAAAAGATGTTTTAAAGGTGATTTTAAGACTTGTACAGACTTTTATTGTTAGGTTAGGGTCAAATAAGGTTAGACATCTTATAGGGGATCCCTTACAAGCATCACATAGAAGAATCCAAATTTTATAAATCTAAGATAAAGGAAGAAAATGTAGTTAAATCTCCTTCGATGTCTTGGAAAGATCACAAGGGCCATTTTGAGGTAAATGGTATGATCCATACAAGGATATTTATATCCCAAGCTCTTGGTTAGAGGTATATTCCCTAATGGGTTTGTATTTATTGGCATTGGTTTGTAGATCAAATCCCTGGGCTTTATGAAAAATCATTAAGATCCCTAGGTGGTCTTAAACTTTAGCAAAACCCTAGTGGCTTAGTTTTGTAAAATATTTATTGAAAAAATGGACTCATTTAAGAATAATAGTATTTAAAAAATATCCCCATAGGTCTTCACATACATTTCACAACTTCATCCACCAAATTTGGGGACATGTGGCCTCAATTTGACAAGAAACCTCCATTGTTCTTAGTTTTTATGGTGATTGTTTTGATTTAATGAATGTTTCAAAGTATTAAACAAAAAATGAGTGCTTATGAAGGTTATATATCACATTTAACTCCATTTCAATTCCCTATGTATTTATAAAATATTTTCAAGAGCTTTACTCTCACCATTTTTTCCAAGCAACATCTAGTGTTCCTTAATTGAGATTATGTGTGTAAGATACCTATATCAATGGAGTAATGATGTATTTTTTTGAAAAATTAAAGGGTGTATGAGAGTATTTATATAATAATTTGAATTTAAATATCTAATTAATGATGATCTCAGGATTGAAAGATCTTTTTTGTGTAAAATTTACTGAAGAATTGCATTATGCATATACAAGATCTAGAATACAATTGATTAACAAAGCATAGAATGATTACATAAATTGAACACATAGATACACATTAATTACCATGGTAAAACTTATTAAAGGTTAAAAAAACCAACCAAAAGTGATTTTCATATATCTAGCAATAATTTTAACCCAATAGAACTTCTCTTCTCACTTTTCTCGAAAATAACCTTCACACAACTCTTGAGTAAATTCCCATGAATATGAATGAATAACCAATATACTTAAACCCAATTTTATAGTTAATTTTGAATATAGGTGACCATTTTAAATAGTGGTTCTAACCATCCTGAAGATTCATTAAATAAAATATTGGTAACTATTAAATAATTATAATAATGTTATTTATTTTCATGAGATTTCCACCTTGTGTTAATAAATAGTATATTATTATTTAATAAATAACATAATATAAACTAAGGGTTAAATAATCACCACTTAATAATTAAATGACATAAAACTCCCTATTAATGCTAAGTGGGGACAAAATCCATAGTCACCATAAAATAATCATACTATGTGCAAAATTGAAAGATTTTAAAACCTTCATCATGCCAAAAGTCACCTTTTGAAACAAAATGAATTATAATCCATAAACTAGTCAAATGTAAGTTTAAGATAGAATTATTTTGAGACTACATCTCACTATTTATAATGAAAAATAACTAAGCATATTTGGATCCTTTTAAAACATAAAGACCTCTATTATATATTATGTTTTTTAATGTATTTGGGTATAAAAGTAAAAATTCCACATGAAGTTTACTTAAATAACATAACTTCCATAGATTTTTTTTATAATAATTTAAAATGACAATAAGTATAGATAAAAATAAGTAACATATGGTTGTTATGAAGTGGCATTATTATGCACGCTCCCCCTCAATAACAACTCTGATAGACCCAACATTATATGAAATTAACAAAATTTGGTATCACCAAGTGGTTTTTTGAAGATATATGCCACTTGCTCATTCATAGGATAGAAATACAAATTAATATTACCATTGAATAATTTATCTTGGATGAAATTCAAATGAGCTTCAATGTATTTAGTTCTTTGGTGTTGCACTAAATTTTTTATCAGAGTTATACAAATTTGGTCATCATAATGAAGGAAGGTACTTTGAGAAACATCTAAGTGAAGTTATCCCAATATCCTTCATATCCACATGGCTTCTTTAAAATATTTGATATCAATTCTATACTCAGCTTATGAGAGAGAGAGAGAGAGAGAGAGAGAGAGAGAGAGAGAGAGAGAGAGAGAGAGAGAGAGAGAGAGAGAGAGAGAGAGAGAGAGAGAGAGAGAGAGAGAATAGGTTACTTCTTACTACTCCAAGTGATAATACCTACACCAAACTTAAACACATATCCAAAAGTAGATTTGTGATCTAAAGTGTCACCAGCATGGTTAACATCATAATAACCATATAATTTAGTATTATAAATGAAATGTTAAAATAAACCAAAATTAATTATTCCTTTGATATAATGAAGAATACATTTAGCTAATTTTTAATGATTCAAATAAGAATCTTACATAAATCTAGAAGAGACACTAACAAAATATGAAATATCTAGCCTAGTAATGGTTAGGTAAATCAAAATTCTAAAAAGCTATCTCTACAAAGTAGGGTTATATTTTTCATGTGTAGGTTTGGGATAAATTTTAATACCAACTTAAATAAGAGTAGTGGTAAATTTATAATCAATAATGCTAAACTTAACAAGAAGATTATGTGCATACTGAGATTGTGATACAATAATAAAATATTTATCCTAAAATATAACCATTCCTAAAAAATGATATAGAATGCCTAAATCAGTAATTCCAAACATTTGACTTAGTTTATCCTTATATTTATGAATGAAACTAGTTAGATTGATAGTAATCAAAAAATGATCAACATATAATACAATTACAATCAAATAACTATTTTTAATTTTAACAAAGAGATCATTATCTGAATAACAATTAGAAAAACCTGATTCTTTGAAAAAATTAGTAATCTTAGAATACCAAACTTGAGGAGCTTGTTTTAGACCATACAAAGATTTATTTAACTTGCATACATAATTTTCTCTATTAGGGTTAGTAAAACCTTTAGACTGAGTCATGTAGATTTATTCTTATAAATCACCATTTAGAAATACATTCTTGACATCCATTTAGTGGATAACCCAACCATTTTGGGATAAAAGAGCAAAAATAAGTCTGATAGTACTCATTTTTCCTATAAAATCAAAGGTTTCAACATAGTCAATCCCAAGTTTTTGAGTAAACCCATGAGCAACTAATCTAGCTTTAAATTGATAAATTTTCCCAATTGAATTCTATTTAATCTTATAAATCCACCTACAACTGACAATATGATTTTTAGATCTTAAGTCTAATTTTTAATTAAGGCATTATATTTAAATATCATAACAGCATTCCATCTATCATCTTGAGTGGCTTCTTCAAATGATTGAGGTTCACATTCATACATAGTCATTAATGCATGATCAAAATGTTGACTTCTAGTTAATTATTAAGGTTATCAACATTAGAAAATTGAATTAGGGATTCTACTCATTAAGGTATTTTAGGTTGAATTTGAAACTTAGGGTTTACCTTATAATCTAAGTTATATATATCTAGATCAACTTCCTCAAAGGCATCCACTTCATCACAAGGAGTAACATGAGAGTCTGGTTCATCAATAGAAGAACACTGAGGAAGATCTATAAAGGGATCATAAAAGGATTTTTTGAGAATAAGAGCTTTCTTATTTTCAATGATCTGACATTTATAAGGATCATACACTCTTAAACCTTTTTTATTACCTCCATATCCTACAAAAATGTAAGAATATGAAGTGGGGTCAAGCTTCTTCCTCTTAACTTTAGGGATAATGATAGAAGCAAGACTACCTAAAATCCTAAGATAAGCCACACTAGATTTATTTCTTGTCCAAATTTATAAAGGGGTAGAAACATGAAATAATTTGGTACATAATATATTTAGAATATGCACATCAGTATTCATGATTTTGGCCCATAAAAATTTAGGAACATTTGTAAATTGTAACATTGTTCTAGCCATTTCTATGAAGGTGCAATTTTTCCTTTCAGTAATACGATTTTGTTGAAGGGAATAGGGATTTTTTAGTTCCCTTTGAATACCACAAATAATTAAAAAATAATAAAACTCTTTACTAACATATTAATCACCATTATTAGTTCTTAATCTATTAAATATAAAAATTAGATGCATTTATAACACTAGTTTTAAATTCTGTGAATTTAGATAACACATTAGATTTATTTTTAAAGAAAAAAACCAAATAATTATAGTGTAATCATCAATAAAATTAATATAATACAAATAACCATTAAGAGATACAACTTCAAGAGGTTCTACAACATCAATATGAATTAATTATAAAGGATAAGAGGATTTCACATCCTGATACTTATGGAAGGGGTTAATATGTTGCTTACCATGAAAGTAACCTTCATAATTTCCATGATGAGAGGGGATAGAAGGATTTCCAAAAATAAGATTATTTGAATACATATCATACCATAATTGAGATTAATTATTTCTATGTGATGAAAGAAAACATGTAGAAGAAGGAGAAAAAATATATAAACCATTCTTTTGAACACCTTCAACAATAAAGGAAACAAAATGATTTAGAATGGACCAATTATATTTAAGTAATGTTAAAATTAAATTATCATTTATAAATTAAGAACAAGATATCAAACTCTTTTTAAGTTTAGGTACATAAAAACATCATTTATAGTTACATTTGAAAATATTGCTTTTCTCTGTTTAGTTACTTCTAAAAAAATTGTCCCCTAAGTAAATTATTTTAGAGATATATCTAGAATAACATAAAATATCAGATAAACTTTTCATATGGTGTGATGCACCACTATCTAAAATCTATTAATTTTCATTTGAAGCACATAAAGTAGCATATAAAGTAATAACATTTGAATCCTTATTATTATTTTGATTAGGTTTTTTATTCTTCTACTTGTTTTGATTAGATTTATTACCTTTATTATTTTTAGAAGTTTTATTTTTATTTCTATCATTGTTTTTATAAAAATTTCCCCTTCTATATCCAAATTTATCACACAGATTGCAATTTCTATTAAACTTAGGTGTATGATTCTTATTACCAAATTTATTATTATTGTATTTACCTTTAGTATAATTAGGGTTAGATTTATGGTTTTTAGTGTTATTAGAAACAATATTAAGATTTAGAAGTGCCTAAGTGACATTCTCCTTAGAATCAAAATTAGTCATCACTTTTTCTTATTGAATTAGAAGAACATATAAGGTGGTAAGGTCAAGGATATCTTACTTAGTTTGATACTTAGAATTTAAAATTGAAATGAAATTTCTAAATTTTTCATGAATATTTAACTTAATAATAAAATAAATAAATTAATCCTAAATCAAATTATAATTTCATCTATCTAACTAATATTTAATGTTTTTAATTTTAGAATGGAAATTCATAACTGTCTCATCACCTTTCATAGGCATAGTTAACAATTCAAGGATTAAATCAATAATATTTGAGAGATGAGTGACCTCATGCACAGATTCAAAGCATTTCAAAACATCTCTAGGAGACTCCTGATTACCAATGTGGATAAGGAATTTATCCTTAACACTCTACACTATAATAGACATAGTTTTTTATGATTTCTATTGAAATGCATTGGGAAGCTCAGGGGTCACATGTTATGAAAATATTTCACAAATTTCAAGCCATAAATTTGTATTTAACATGAATTTTTCATATATTATAATTATTTCCATTAAACATTTGAGATTTATCTAAGGAAAAATGAGTTGAAGCCATAACTTCCCTTTCAATAGGATAGTAAATACATACTTAAAAACCAAAGATTTTTTAATGTGAATTGAAATTTATTTGATAATTAAAATAGGTTTAAAGTTTAAAAACACAATATTTTTTTAATTTAATGCTAGATAAAGCAAGAAAAATTGTGAAAGATTGTGATAAAATAGAGTGTTATAAGTGTCACAAAAGTAAACTAATGTAAGAAATTTTTAAAAAAAATATTCTTTTTAATTATTTTTTATAATATTTTTTATAAAATAAATTAAATCATAAGTTCACATTGATTTAATGATCTAATTAGACACAAAATAATACAAAATTTTGAAACAAAAATACACTAAACTAGGTGTTGAAAGAATTGTACTCAAAATGGCCCCTAGTAATTTTAATAAAAATGTTGTAAAAACTATAATAATAATTTTAAAAACATAAAATGTACCATTTATATGTGTCTATAATGTGCCAAAACCTAAGGATCGACTACTTACATGACTATGCTAGTCTAGGTTTTGACTAGCTCAAATGTTGAAATAAGGCCGATATGTTAACTAAGGTTTTAAATGCATGAATCTTGGAATGAAAACCAAGAATGAAATTTAATTTAATTTAATTTTAAAAAATTAAAAAATAACCAAAAAAATTATTTTAGGGGGTTTTGAACATAGGAGCTCCCTAGTGACAACCTTTTAGCAAAATGAGGTCCACCAATTCATCTAACAACCTTATTATGAATTGATATGCACTAATTAATATTTAAATATTATTTTTTATGATTTTTAATTTTAAAAAATAATAAAAAATAAATACGTTCATGTAATTTGAAAATTATAAATAGATTTCAAAGTTTTAAATTTTTTGGTAAAAACAACTATTCAAAGTGGGACCTGGGGCTTGCTTGCATTGAAAGTCTATAATAAATAAATAAAATATTTATTAAATAAAATTTCAAAACATATGGTGCTTATGGAAATTTCAATAATTTATTGGTGCATGATAGGCCATCAAATCAATTCAAATTTTTGGAATCCTCCTTAAATTATTTGCTAAGTCCAAAATAAGCTTCAAAATAAATATTTTTGTGGAGAATTTGTTGTTTCAATCCTCCAAGATGTAAATGTGAATTCAAGGGGCTTTGGAAAAAAATTAGAGGTTGGATGAAAGGTTCTTAAGCTTTGAGAATGAATTAAGAATGTTTAAATATGTATATAATGACCTCTCAGAGCACTAAATCTCCTAAGGAATGATTGAAATGATTTTTTTATGATTTTCATCCTTACATGGCTCATACAAATATAAAAATGGCATACCAAGAAATATTTTATTGAAAAAATGATCTTATATTGATGTCTAATTTCTTGTTTGAATTTTAAATGCTCACTCTGATCATTGTTAGGCTCCATAAATCAAAGAATGAACTAGGAAAAAAATTACACCATATGAAATACCTTCATGGCAATACTAATATTGAAAATAATAATAAAAAATTATTTAATGTAAATGGATTACTCCACCAACTATACTCCCTCACGCTCTACTACCATGTAAAATTTATTGAAGGAATCCATTATGCATATACATGATTTAGAATATAAGTGATTATCAAAGTATAGAATGAATACATAAATTGAACACATAGAGACACATGAATTACTATGGAAAAACTCTATGAGGAAAAAAATCCACCAAAAATGGTTTTCATATATCAATAAATAATTTTACCCCAATACAACTTCTCTTCTCACTTCTCTTCTCCAAAATAACCTTTACAAAACTCTTGAGTAAATTTCCATGAATATGAATGAATAACCAATAAGGGTAAATTCTATTTTATAGTGAATTTTGAAGGGATGTGACTATTGTGAATAACATGTCCAACCATCCTAAAGATTCATTAAATAAAATATTGGTAACTATTAAATAATTATAATAATGTTATTTATTTTCCTAAGGTTTCTATATACATAATATTTTCATACTTTTTCAATTAGTGATGCTTTCTATCTTTTAGGAACCCATCAAGTCTCAATCTCTTTGATTGCATGCTCTAATGGGTACAACAAGAAAGGGGTGAGAATACCAATAGTTTTTTGTAAGATTATTGTCCCTTACTGACACTTATTACCAATCCAACCATCTCCTAAAACCATTCCCATAAACTTGGTCTCCTCTTTTACACACTCCTCCAGTCATTTGTAATCTTTAGCACCCATTTTCATAACCTAGAACCTCTTTTGATAGTTTGCATGACTAGGTCAACTAGGTTGACCTTGAACTCTTATTTTCAAAACTTATTTATGGTCTAGGTTGGCTCTTTTCTGACCTAGCATATGACTTAGTGATTTTTTGTCCATAATAATACTAGTTTGACTGGGTCAACCCTATCAGCCAAAACTTTTAGAAGGGTTTAGTGTCAGATTCACTATATAAACACATTCATTCTACCATTATTAGAGACAACATAAAGAGTTATTATTCATTTTTGCTTCTTTATAATCTACTTTTCCCCCATTCTACTTGATGAGTCTTAACTTAGGATTTTTACATGGATAAGAATCTATTCTTGTTGATATGTCTTGGATGCCTTGGCATTTCTTAGTGATCCTTAAAAACCATAACAACCTCTTACAAAGCACCTTTAGCCAAGGGAGAGATTGAGTATCGATGGGTGCATCTTCCAAGTAAGTATCTCTAACTTTTCTCCTCTCTTTAGTAGATAGAAATAACATAAGTAATGGATTTTGAATAATATTAGTTTTCTCCATATATTAAGGTTTTACCTATACATAGCTTAATTAGGATTCTCTTATGCATGTTTACTTTCATTTGTTTACTAACCACCCACTTTGTGCCATAATCTTTGGTGAGCACTAGATTAGATTTATTTACTTGTTATTAGTCTAGTGAATATGAAAACATAAGACTTAGTTAGGGTTATTTCATAGTTATGCTTGACTGTAGGCTTTGAAACCCTCTCTAGTGATATTATTATGGTAATAGATCCCCTAATTAGGTCTATCAGACCTATATTGGTCATGTTCTTGATTATTTAATGTATCCCCAATGAGAAGTGTAAGTAGGATATATCTTCTTCAATCTAGGATTGATTTGTGTATCTAATGTATTTTTTATTACATACATTATGATAAACACAATGTGAATATAACCCTTGCAAGTTTTCTTTCACGCTTTTCATTTCTACCATTTTAATATTTTTCTATATTTATGATACTAGGTTGATAAGGATGATATAATTTCTAACTTATGTGTGCAGGTTTAACACATAGTCATATCAAAATGACTCTATTATTTCTATGCAATTCTTCATTAGATACAATTTACTAGATTAAACAGGACAACATAGTACTTTCAATCACTTCTAGACATCACATTATGTCAAATAGGTCAACTTATTCTCTTATTCAAATATAGACTAGTAAACTAAGCCATTTAGGTCAACTTAGTATTTTGGATAGCTTCCAGATAACAAAATAGGTTGACCAGGCCAATATGGTCATCTTAATAGGCTTTAAAAAATAAAAATTTACAAAACTAGGTCAACCTAATTTACACAATTGGTAGAAATTTAAATCAATACTCAAGACACTTTAATAGAAATTTCATAGTCCTCAGAATCTTGCAACCCACCAATCTCTCTCTCTCTCTCTCTCTCTCTCTCTCTCTCTCTCTCTCTCTCTCTCTCTCTCTCTCTCTCTCTCTCTCTCTCTCTCTCTCTCTCTCTCTCTCACACACACACACACACACACACACACACACACAATTTAGTTCTTGTTTATAGTTATGTTGTGCAAAGCTTTTAGTCATCAAAACTACAATCATACAACAAACTAGGTCAACTTGGTCAACCTAATTCTATATTTTATCTTCTATCTAAAAGACTAGGTTAACTTGGTCAATTTAGTTCTTAAGGACTCTTCATTTTATAGTATAGTAGTGACCCTGTCTACTCTGTTACCTAACTATTGCATACACTACCATATAAACTTTGTATTGTGATTAAATTGGTAATTACCAACTATATTTTAGTAATTAATTCACACTTTCACTTTTAATTATTTTCATGTTTAAAATAGCTCATATAGTCTAATTAGGTGGTTTTTCAATATACCATTTAGTTTCACTATTTTACTCTTTCTTGCATGCACTACCAAATCACATAATTTCAAAAATGCATTTAAGCATTTCTCTATATAAGGCCTACCTACTTGGATTTCATCACCAAGGGGGAAGTTGATTTGGTTTTATATCCAAGTATAAACATGTGCTTAATGGTATATATTGGAAAAGCACTTAATACCCTTATTGTTATAGGATTATGAAGTGAGGGAGTAAGCCCCAATACCAAGCTAGTACCATTTCCAATATAGATCCCTTTTAGTCTAAACATCCTAAAACCATCCATAGATTGTTTTTTAGTTCATTACTTTCATCAAACTTCCCTATCACAACTAAAAAAACAATCTAACAATATTCAAAATGACCACTTAATTATCATTTACTTTTCAGTCTAACAATATTCAAGATGACCACTTAGTTAACATTTAATTTTTAGTTGACTGCTTACTCTTTGCTCATTGTATGTTGTATTTCAAAAAATTGCATTATCCAACATTGGTGTAAGGTTTTTTGTTGTGTTCCCCCATTGGATCATTCTCTTTCATCCAATTTATTGTGTGTTTTCTTTCATTTCTTTCTTTAAGTTGCATTGCAAAATATTTTCCTATTTTCAATACACTATCATTCTATTCAACATAGTCTCTTATAAACTATTATTTTCCTTCTTACATATAGTACTAATTCAACCTAGTTGACTCTGTATCCCTTTTATTAGTTAGGCTATAGTATTAGGTTGACCTAGTTTACCCTATACCCTTATCAGGTTATGTTTTTTGACTTTACAGTACTAGGTCAACCCAGTCGGCTCTATACTCTTACTATTGTCTTATCTATCTGACTCAGTTCTCTATTTCTCTTTCCTTAACATTTTTTTTTTCATTTTCCTTAAGTCATCATGAAGTACACTATAATAATCTTATTAAACAACATTAATCCATTTAGACACTATATGGGATATTCATTTCTCCCTCTCTTTTCCTCCCAAGAGAACCCTCACTCTTAGAGCATCTCTTCCATTTCATCTATGGATTATGGTCTAAATCACACCTCAAGATGAAGTAGGTGGATCTGATCCTTTTTTTACCTACCAAGTCAATTCTCATCTTCAATCTTTTCCACATAATGTGGGAGCAATTGACATGAGTCTTACAATAATCCCACTAATAATCCACCTTCCAATAACCCTCCCCCTAATACCAATTTGCGGAGTTATCCTATGAACACCAACCCACCAATTGATATGACTCAACTTATTTCCAAAGTTATACAATAAATGAACATAATTCAAACTTATAACACCCTTCAAATGATGCCATTACAACTCCATTTGATCAATATTGCTAATCAACTGTTGGATCTCAATTCTCAAGCCAATCTAAATTTTATTCCTCCACCTCTTAGAGTTGCGTTAGGAAATGTTAAATTCCTTAACGTATTTTGAATAAAAAAATCTTTAAAATATCCAAAATGAGATTTTATATCCTTTCATAATTTTCATTGATATTGGTAATATAGCTCCAACTATCAAGTATGATGGGACTAAAGACCCTACGTCCTTTCTCAAAGCCTTTGGAAATATTTATAAAGAGTGGATCCAAACTAATAATTTCACTAAAACTAAACTTCTAGTTAATACCTTCACTAGAGATGTATTTTAATGGTACAACCAAATTCCCCACCACTCCATTTCATAACATGAGTATTTATTCAATCCTTTAGTTAAAGAGTTTCAACATAATGATCTTCACAAAAATTGTCTTAGTCATTTCATTAATGCTAAGCTATCTCCCATTGAATCAGCTCATGATATTATAAAATGATAAAAATATCTAACCCATAAGGCCGACTATAAAAGGACTAAAAACAATTTGTTTAAACTCTTCATAAATGCTTTAACTCATTATCTTCAATATAAGGTTTGAATTTTTACTCCCCAAATACTTAATGAAGCTCTTGACCAAGCTAAATATCAAGACTTCTTCATGAATCAATTCAAACCTAATACAAAATTCTTTAAAATATATTTTCAAACATCTACTAATGTTATCACTAGAAATACTCTACAACCCCAACTACTAGTTACCAAATCCAATAGTCCTGTATCTTCTCACATACCACTCATTGTGTAGTAAATGAAACAATTCTTACCACCCTCTAGACCATTTACTTATCCTAATAATCCTCCAAAGTGGTATGATCTTAATCAATTCTTTTGGTTCCACATTGACATTGTTCATTCCCATAAAACTTGTGGAGGGATTACTAAATTTTTTTCTACTATATGCTTGATGATTCTTTTAATCATCAATCCATGATCAACCTTGGTCATCAAAAGTACATCGCTTCTCAAAAATGAAAAAATTTCAAAGATTTTTCTAATAACCAAAAATATTTTTCTATAGCTAATAATTAATAAACTACCAAGGATGTTTTTGTTATTAATTCTAACTATGACCAATATTATAATAATTCTCAATATTTTAACACAACTAAGGTCAATTATCATCACAAACTAGCTCAAAAAGATCCTATCACAAAACCTAAGAAACCATCTCTAGAAGAACAACTTCTCAAAGATACTATAACCACTAATTTATCTTTAGAAGCCCTCGAGGAACCACATCCTTTTTGGAACCCCCAATAACTTCCATTCCTTCAAAATATACCTTAAATTATAAACCTCGCACTGGTTCTTATTCTAAATCTCATTTTAACTTTATCGAATAACTTAACTCCATGCCTTGTAAGACTTTACTTATGGAGTTAGTTTGTACTTCCCTTTATAATTACAAGTTCCTTATGCAATAATTACAAGAAATTGAAGAACCATATTCTATATATGAATAACCACCCTATATTTAATCCCAACCTACCAACATGCACACATTAAAACTATTTATCTCTCTCCTAAATCATCTGTTGAATTTATTGAAGAGGACATGATTAATGATGAAATACTTTTTTGTGCTGATGATCCACCACTAATCATTAAACTAGCCATTAATACTACCCTTATTCATAAAATTTTAGATGATGAAGTGTCTAGTATTAATGTGATATCTTTGTGTTTTATTTAATAACATGGTTATAATAAGGATCATCTTGAGCAAACCCAAATTACCTATCATGGATTTGATAAAACTAATCAAAAGCCACTTGGTTGGGCTTCCCCTAATAATCAGACATAAGATTTTTCAAACTATATTTGTCTTCCTAGATTTGTCCCTATCTTATAACATACTCCCTGATCATCCTTGGACTCATAGAATGAGGGGCATCACTTTTTTTGGTAGCCAAGGATATTTTTTTTACATAATGACAAATAGTATAAGAATGAGGCTGATCGTAACCCTTGGAGTATTCAACTTCCTAATCCAAAATCTAAATATCATATTCCTATGATTCTTACCATCAATAGTGCTCCCGTACCTAAGTTCATCAACATCAGTCCAGACTTACAAGTCACTCTTTCTAATTTTGATGATGATAATACTAATGAATTGTAACATATTTGCAACACTACCAAGTTACCTACCTATATATCAGAGTGGATTCGTCCTTTTTATTACCTCATGACCATATTATTCTTCTCATTAATGAGATCACTGATTTAACCCCTCCATGCAATGCTTAGGAACCTTATTTACTAGAATATGCCTTCACATGTAATGAATATAGAGTGGCCCAATTATTTTAAGACCCTATAATCATGTCTCCACATAAATTCAATAACCTCAAAATTTTACCTTATGAAACTACCCATAAATCACATTTCCCCCAAAGACCAACATAATACAAATTTCACCACAAAATGGGGCACCTATTGCTATGTTAAAATGCCTTCAGACTCAAAAATGCTAGATCTACTTATCAATGAGCAATGAATCATATATTTCATGATCTTATCCATAAAATTGTATAAACATATGTGGATGACCTCATTGCTAAGTTTAAAAGTTTCAAGACTCATCTTTTTTATCTTGCCATCATCTTCAAACATCTTCTTAAATACAGAGTTAGACTAGATACTTACGAATGTGTCTTTTGTGTTACATCTAGTAAAATTTTAAGATTCTTAGTCTCTTTCTATGGCATTGATGTTGACCCTAATAAAATTAGTGATATCATCAACATGACCATCCCTAATTACATTTTGGACATTCTCACTTATCTCGGTAAATTTGGGGTAATTATATGATTCATCCCCAAAATGGCTTACCATATCCATTCCATCAATTCTCTTCTTAAGAAAGGAAATGCTTTATAATTGATGGAACCTTATCAAAAAGCATTTGATAATATGAAATAATCATTGCTTCACCCACCTACTCTTCATCCTCCTTAAATTGATTGAAATTTAATACTATATACCTATTTCACACACATATCAATTATGGTAATGCTTTCCCAACAAGATTATACTAGAAGATAATATGCCATATACTATATTAGCTGAAGGTTTATTGATTATTAGAAATGTTACACAAACATCAAACGTGATTGCCTCACCATATTTTTTACAACTAAAAAACATTGACATTACATGTTTTTTCATACCACTTATGTTATCATTCATTTCAAACCCCCTCATCACTTCTTCTCTAAAGCCTTTCTTCTTGAAGATAGAATTGGCAAGTAGATGGTCCTTCTTATGGAATTTGATCTCTGAATTATGACTCAAAAATCTATCAAGGGACAAATCATAGCTGATTAACTTACTGTAACTCCCATGCTTACTACCAATCACCTTCAAGATAGTCTTCTTGATGACAATATTCTCTATATTAAAGGTCTCAACCAAGCTATATCTCTTAAATATTACTTCCATAACTTCCCTATTGATCTTTAAGTAAGTAATATTGATGAATCTTCTATCCTCCTTGATACTAATGAACTAAAAGTAGTTATCAAATAACTTCCAAAAATTAATGTCAACTTACACAAGGATACTTGAACCCTTCAATTTGATGGTGCTAAATTCCTTCAAGGATCTAGGGTAGGTTGTATTCTTACAATCCCTCTTAGAAAAACCATCCCTTTATCTTAACATTTACATCACTAATAACATGGTAGAGTATGAAGCTTTAATCTTAGGCATGCGAGTTACTCTTGATTTAGATATCTAATATTTACATGCCTTAGGTGGTTTATATCTTATTTTACACCAATTAAAAGGTGATTACTAATGCAAAAGTGAAAATATCCTTACTTATCATCAAATTTTAACTACTCTCACCAAATATTTCATTTCTTTCACCATTGAGCCTATCCCTCAAGATCAAAATTCTATTGTTGATTCCCTTGCTTCTTGAGCATCCCCTTTTCATCTGTGCTAAGTTCTTACTGATCCCACTTTTCTTATCTAAATAAGATAATATCCATACTCTATTTTATCACATGATTCACTTATCTTCCACATTAAGGCTATCACCATTTGACAAATCCCATGGTATAAAGACATCATTCAATTTTTAGAACACCAAATTTATCCTCTCAACTTAGATTCCTATGAAAATACTCTTATTCACGAAGAAGATTTCAAGTATGTATTTTGATATGACATATTTAGTTATCACAATGCTAAATTTACCTTGATCCATTATGTTATGCAAGATAAGGTTTCTCCTCTCCTTGAACAAGAACATGGGGGCATTTTTAGTGGACATGCTACATCCCGTAAATGCCTACATATGGGATACTTTTGGCCCACTCTTGAAAATGATGCCATTGAATTTTCTAAAAAGTGTACTCCTTTCCAACTTCAAAATGACTTAATTCATTCACCTCTAACCAATATTCAAACTTTAAAATATCCCTTGCCATTATCTTTGTGGGGATTAGATCTCAAAGGCAAATTACCTCGATCTCAAGATGGGCATGTCTTTATAATCATATCCACATAATACTTTACAAAATGGGTTGAAGCCATGTCACTTGTTAATGTCACGGGTACCAACATCTCAAAATTCATAATTAATCAAATAATTTTCCACTTTGGTGTCCCTCATACTATCATTTCAAATAGCGGTGGTAATTTAAAAAATAAAGATGTCAAATAGATCTATGATAAATTAAAAATCAATCACAAATTTTACACACCCTATCATCCACAATATAATAGCCAATCTGAGGTCACCAATAAATTTTTTTAATAAAATTATCAAAAATCCAATTCATAAAACCAACACATATTGTCACCTTCATCTTTATCCTACTCTTTGGGCCTATCGCACTAGCATACGTACTACCACTAGGGCAATGCCATTCTATTTAGTTTATGGTTCTGAACTAATTTTTTCATTAAAAGTTAAATTTACCTCTCTTCATATATTTCTTCATGGTATCATACCCAATGCATAATTATGTGAATCTCTCTTTCATGCTCTCAATATCCTTGATGAACACCATTTTTCTTTACAAAATAATTTCCAATACAAGGCTCGTATTACCAAACAACATAACAAATGAGTTAAACTTCACACATTTAATGTTGGTGATATTTTATTTAAATTATACTACACTTACGACAAAGAAGGTAAATATTCCCAAAAATAGTTGTGCCCCTATTTAATCAAATATATTCTTGGTCTAAGTACCTATCGCCTTCAAACCAATGAAGGACATATTTTCAAAGAGCCCACCAACACACAATTTTTTAAGAAGTATATTTCCTAATCCTTTTCTTCTTTTCAATATTTCTATATACTATATATCTAACACTTTTTGTAGGATAATTACATGGGTCTCACCCTTTTTAATAATTATCTACTTTCACAAACCTTAGTCCTTTTTTTATTTTTGGTTTCCCTTTTTTTAATGAATTGCATTGTAAAACTATGGATAGGACCTAATATTCCTCATGATGTTATTTTACCCTCTTTATTTGCATACTTTTTATACACTTTTTGATACCCCTTGGGTTTCTCTTTTGTAAATTTTAGTGTAATACCATGGATAAGACCTAGCCTTCCTCATAAATACCCCCTTGTTCTTAGTCCATTTATATTTCCAATACTTTTTTGCATTATTGTGTGTTTCTCTTTTATGAGTTGTAGTATAAGACCATGGATAGGACTTGGCCTTCCTCATAAAATCACCATCTTGTCATTTATTTTCTAGAATGTGTTTTTCAATGGTTATGATTTCTTGATCTTTGATCTTAGATTTAGATTTTTACTTCTTTTGATCAATGTAATTTGCACAAAAATCTATGTTAGCATATTTTCCTACATTTCCCTCATTCTTATGATAAGGAATCACACTTTATTTTCATTGTATCCTTCTTCTTATCAGAGTTGTTGACACAATTTGGATAACGTGAGTGTAATGGAGATGTGATCACATAAGATGAAGCAAGTGCACACCACATAGACACTAAAGCAATTTGAAAATAACACAAGAAGATAACTTACACAAGACAAAATATAGAAAACAAAAATCTGATTAGCATGAGATGGCCAAAGTGAGGAATACATATAGGAGAGTATGTAAGTAACTCCTCTACAAAAGGTGGACAAGGCACCTAGTAATTCCTCCATGAAAGGTGGTCACAAGGTGCTAAGAATAGAGAAGTAACTCCCATCAAGGGAGTTACTTATGACATTCTTATGACACCTATGACACATCTATGACACACACCTCCACATAAGCTAGCCTATCCCACAAATGTAGGAAAACTCCATGTATGCACAAGAAATACAATTTCCCTAATTAATAAATAGGGAAAAATAAAAACCTACACTAATACCCCCCATAAGCATAGCTTAGGTGGGCAGTGTGGAAATATAAAATGGGTCCCGACAACTAGGCCTGATGAGGTACCCATGTACAAATGCAATCTCCCATAAGATAGAGAAAAGGAGAAAACTTGTAGGAAAAAACTCCCTCCAAAAAGAGAGACATAAAAAAAGAGGCTAGAAGGCCCCCTTAAAGATGATGCTACTACAGATGTAGACCACACCCCAAGAAGAGCTCGTAGATGAATGAACTTGCTCTCAGTGAAAGGTTTGGTGAAGATGTCTGCAACCTGCTCTAAAGACTGGCAAAATATCAAGTCAATGACCTAACTATGAATAAGCTCCTGAATGAAGTGCATGTGAATCCTTATGTGCTTGGTCTGCTGGTGCTGAACTAGATTCTTGCAAATCTAAATGGTATTCTGGTTGTCACAATTAATGATGGTGGGCTACTTGATAGTAATGCCAAACTTAGAACGAATCCCCTAAAGCCAAATAGCCTCAGTAGCTAAATTAATAGCTACCTTGTACTCTGCCTCTATGGATGATATAGCAATAGCATTCTACTTCTTTCTAGACCAACTGATAGGACTAGAACCTAGAGAGAAACTATAACCAAAAGTGGACTTGCGAGTCTATGAATCACCAGCCTAGTCTGAATTTGTATATCAAACCAAGTCAACCTCTATGCCAAATCTATAATGAATCTTGTATCTATGTGAACCCTGTATGTAATGCAAGATCATCTTAGCTACTTTGTAATGTAGCTCATGAGGTTCTTGCATGAATATAGAGACAAGTCCCTCTATATATGATATGCCAAGCCTAGTGTGAGTCAAGTAGATGAGACTACCAACAAGTTGTCGATATCAGGTGGCATCAACCAATGGTGAAGAACAATCAGCCTCAAGCTTGACTCCTAATAGAAAGGGAGTTAGAGATGGCTTACAATCAGCCATGTGAAACTGAGCCAATAAGTCAAGAGCATACTTAGGCTATGTAAGAGAAATCCTTGAATATGATTGTGAGATCTTGATGCCAAGGAAGTAGTGCAACAAACCCAAATCTGTCATGTCAAATCTACCCTGAAGAGATTCCTTCACCACTGTAATAGCCGATGAAGAACTCTCGGTGATCAAAAGGTCATCAACATATAGAACCAAAATGAAGAGCAAATCATCCTACCCTAAGAAGTAAACATTGGGATCAGAATGGCACCTAGTGAAACCCATTATGAGAAGGAAGAAATCCATCTTGGCATACCAAGCCTGAGGGGCCTGTTTGAGGCCATAGATAGATTTCCTAAGTTTGCATACTAAGGAAGAATCCTAAGAAAATATTGGTAGCTACTCCATGTATATCTCCTCCTCTAGGTCTCCATGAAGAAAGGCACTCTTCACATCCATCTGATCCACATCCCAACCATGTGTTGCAGTAATAACCAAGGTGAGTCAGATATAAGTCATCTTTGTAATGGGTGTAAATTTCTCTGAGTAGTCAATGCCTGCCACCTCTGAGAAACACTTGGTGACCAATCACACCTTGTACTTATCAACTGACCCATCTGTTGCAAACTTGGTCTGATATATCCACCTACATTAACCATCTTTCTTCCCTTAGGAAGCAAAGTCAAATCTCAAGTGTGATTTTTGATTAAGGAAGAATATTCTTCCTCCATAGCACTATCCCACTCAGGTACCCTCGATGCCTCTTGAAAAGTCTATGGATCTAAAACTATAGTAAAGAAGGCATGTGGATCTCTCTAAAAAAATCCCTAGTGCATCTGTCATCTATGGGATCTCCTACCCAAGTGCCAGCACTCTCAAGTGTCTGTCTAGCCCAAAGTGGCCCAGAAGTGGGTGAGTTAGGTGCTAGATCCTCATCCTCTAACTAACTAGAGGTGGATGACTCTACATCACTATCTTTGTTTTCTAAACTCAAAGAAGAAGAAGATGTCTCTGGCTCAAGAACATGTTGTGGTTGATCTAAATCTGATGAGGAATCATCATGAAGAAGTAGATCCGATCAGGGAGAAGAAGTGTCAAGTGTTGAGTCTCTAAGACTCTCCTAAAAATGGACACTTCTCTCGATGAGCAACTCATGAGTGACTAGATCTAGAAGGTGATATCCCTTAATACTATCATTCGAATATCCTACAAAGATGCAAGGCTTAGACTGTCATTCCATAGCTTTGCATTTCTTCTTTAGAATGTGGGCCATGGCTCAGGATCTAAAAACTCTAAGGTGCTCAGCATCAAGTTTCCTTTTATGCCAAGCTTCAAAGGGTGTTATCCCTTTCAAAGCTTTGTGAGGAACCTTGTTTTGAATGTAGCAAGCATAATTGATGGCTTCAGTCTAGTACTGTGGTGTTAAATATTTAGAGTGAATCATACAGCTACCCATCTCTTTCAAGAACCTATTATTACATTCTGTAACCCCATTTTGTGAAGGATTGTAAGTGACTGTGCACTGCAAATCAATCCCCTCTATGGTGTAAAACTACTCAAGCTAGATACTGACATACTCCCCTCCATTATCAATTTAAAAAACCTTGATTGATTTCTCACTCTATTTCTCAATAAGAGCCTTGAAGTCTAGAAATTTTTCAAACACTCCAGACTTTTGTTTGAGAAAATATATCCAAGTGTACCTAGAGAAATCATCAATGAAAGTGAGGATGTACTTGGCCCTTGTGAAAGATGGTTTGGGAAAGGGTACTAATACATCATTGTGGACTAACTCCAAAGGTTGTGAAGCCCTCCAAGCTTTGCCTTTGTCAAATTTTGCTTTGGGATGCTTCCCAAGGGAGCACCCCTCGCAAAGTCCTTTTGAGAATTGGACATGAGGCAAGCCAATGACCATGTCATTTTTGCAAAGTTACTCAAGGTAGCAGTAGTTAAGGTGGCCAAACCACTCATGCCACAATTTGCTAACTCCATTTGAATGAGTCAACAATGCTGCTGGAGAAGAATCTGATGCAAAATGTGAGGTGTATAACCTTCCTTGGTGATTTGCCCTACCCACTGCCACTGTAGTATCACCATGTAACTCCTTGATAGCCACTGAATCTACTGAAAACTCAACTCTCATGACCTAACCAATGTGAATGATTTGGTACACTGATAGGAGATTGGTTGAAAGAGAAGGAACACTTAGAACATTATTGAATGTTCCTCCTTCCATTTCAATTGACCCTCTCCCTGCAACAAAAATTGAAGTGTCATCACCCAAACTAATTGAAGTCATGCTACAAGGCTCTAAAAGATGAAAACTCAACTAGCGAAGAGTCCATGTGGTGAGAAGCACCTGAGTTGATGACCCATGAAGATGTAGAAGTTATTGTAGCTACAAGGGCCTTGCCCTTTTCTTTCTCCTTACCCTTGCCTTTTGCCTTGGTAGAATCTTGGGTAGATGAATTCTGCTTGATGGACTCAAGAACACCTATGTTGTTCTTCTCTAGAAGATGAGTTAGGTGATCTATTTATTTCTTCATGCATTTGTGTCCATCATGCCCTGTCTTCTTATAATAGGCACACTTAACCTTCTCCTTCTTTGGTTTAGCATTAGAGGATGAAGACTTAGTGTTGTTTTTGGTAGGATTATTGTTTTCTTTCTTCTTCTCTTGGTCCTTGTTCTTTTTCTTCTTCTCCTTTGTTGAAGTCTTGTCTTTACCATTTCCAGATATCAAAGCTTGGGGTTGATTAGACCTCATTGTGCCCATTTGAATTTGCTTATCTTGCTCCCTAGTCAAGTTGGCAATGAATGAATCCAAAGAAGGCATTTTCCATGTAGTGCCAAGGGCACTTTTGGTGGCATGGAAAGTGGAGAGAAAGACTAAATAGCTTGGACCTAAATTTGTGAGAATAAAAAGTATGAGTTGATAATCTTTCTTCTTTATCCCAAATTATTTCAATTGAAATCTAAGGGCCTTAAACTTAATGAAGAAATCATGTAGGGTGTCAAAGTTGCTAGGACTTAGACTTATGAGTTCATTTTCAAGCTCATGACCTCTCATCTCCTCAAGCTTTCCAAATAAATTTTATAAGGTGTCCCATATGCCATTAGGAGTCTGGGAGGATTCTAAATGGAAGTGAAGTTATAGAGACATAGACAAGCTCAGTAATCCATAGGCTTCATCACTATAATTGTACCACTTGACTTTTTCAGCATCAGTGTTGGGTTTTACTTCAGTACCCATGGTGATCATATACAACCCTTTGCTTCTAAGAATGATTGACATTTTAACCTTCCATTCATGATAGTTAAAGGTTGTCAAGGGTTTGAGTTGAAAATAATCCATTTTTAGCTGAATTTAGGTGAAGTTGTGTTGATTGCAAGTTATGAATTTATACAGAAAGGAGAATGAAAGCAAAGATATGCAAGTTGTGAAAAGAAATCACACCCCCCCAAAATATTTATCCCCCATAAAATATGTAAGTGCACACTCAAAAGATGTTAGACTCAGCTGAGAATGTGTCTTAGAGTAATCAATGCAAGACTAAAGCGAACAGGACGTCGGACTCAGTCGAAAATGCATCCCGATAGACCCAAATTTTTGGCACTTTATAAACTAGTGTGTTTTTGACAAATAATAAGCCTACACTATGGATAATTAAATTACAAATACTTTTTAAAAAAAAGACACGCAAATTCAAGCTACCATTTTCAAGATATTAAAGGTTTAATTTTCCCATAAACTAGTGTTTTTGCAAAAAAAAGCACTAACACATTTTTTAAAATGCCTATTTTGAGAGAGAAAGTGGCCTTCTAACCACTCATTAGATTCAGCACAGAATGAAGAATCGAAAGGAGGTTTGTGTGAGGGGGAATTGGCCTCCCGCCAACCTAGGCCTCACCCTTCTTCTTCGACAGGCGAAGATACAAGTTTTAATTGAAAACCCCCAAATTACAAAATTGTCTATAAAACTGAATATTCAACCAAATTGACTAAGTTTTGTTTTATCAAGTCAATTTTAACTAAAAACAAATGAAGCATAGACTAAATAATGGATGCCATGTGTTCAAGGGGTGCCAAATGGGATGCCAAGTAAGGAAGGGGGTCCAAAAGCAAACAATCTAGAATTTTGACTCAGAAAAGACAAAAAAATAAATGTGCAGACCTACTAGATGTTGTACAGATTAATTGGCACCTTGCTAGGCAAGAAAATAAGCTGGAATCTATTGAATTTAATGCACAGTAGGTTTGGGTAGAAGAATACAAGAAAAAAATGCCATATTCACAAAAAAATAGACCTGTTTTAGACACCGTACAACTAATGGCATGGCTAGAAGGAAGGACTTCTACTGCTAGAAATAAATTTGCTTAGAGCTACTCCTCCCTCTAATTTTCCACAAAACAATGGTGTCCAAGCTAACTATTGAACCAACCCCTAAAGTGAAGACAACCAAGACACCCAAAGGCCAAGGATACCTAAGAAAATGATACCAGAAATGATATATATATTTTATTTTAGATCAAATCTAAAAAAAAAAAAAACAAAGAGAACTCCACTACTCTTGATTTCAAAATGAACTAAAAGCATAACCAGATACATGATTATCATTTTTGCTCTGATACCATATCAAAGTTGTTGCTAGAATCTAGATAACGCGAGTGCAATGGAGGCATGATCACACAAGATGAAGCAAGTGCACACCACATAGATACTAAAACAATTTTAAAATAACACAAGAAGATAACTTGCACAAGACAAAATGGAGAAAACCAAAATCTGATTAGCATGAGATGGCCAAAGTGAGGAATACATATAGGAATGTACATAAGTAATTTCTCCACAAAAGATGGACAAGACACACCAAGAATAGACAATAACTCCTCCATGAAAGGTGGTGACAAGGTGCTAAGAATAGAGAAGTAACTCCCATCAAGGGAGTTACTTATGACATTATTATGACAACTATGACACATCTATGACACACACCTCCACATAAGTTAGCCCATCCCACAAATGTAGGAAAACTCCAAGTATACACAAGAAATACAATTTTCCTAATTAATAAATAGGGAAAAATAAAAACCTACACTAATACCTCTTTCTACCCTTTGTCACATTTTTTGCAATTTGAAGTAATTCAAATTGTTTCATATTTCATTCCTAGTGATTTCATTTCCTTTCACTTCATATTAGATGAAATGAGATTAAAGTCAAGATAGCACTTTTATTTCACCTAATTTTATGAGACTCTTATACATCATTCTTTCTGAGTTTCTCCCTCTTAGTAACCAAGTCCCAAGTATTCAAATTAAAGTCATTTAACACCCACATTTGGTTTTCCAAATCTGTATGGAAGAGGAATTAAAAATTCATTAAAAATGTTAAAATCTAAATCATTTGAAATAAAAGGTAATGATATATAAAAGGTAACATACAAATATCAAAATTTAAAAATACACCAAAATATGTGATTAAAAGCACATATTATATCTTTAATTGAAGCTCAAACTCCATAGTTGGCCTCACAATAGAGCTGAGGTCCATTGGTATTTGGTGGGCCAGTAGATTGGAGTAGGATAATTCAAAAAACTCTATGGTGCTACCTAATTTATCATGCAAGTACCCAATTGGGGTCCTGAGAAATGGGGAACATGTTATGGGAAGGTAGGTCCATTTTACTCTTCATTCATATAGCCTTTATGGGATGATCTACATACTTAATTTGTTGACCTAAGACCCTTGTCACTAAGATAATTTATTCAGAGTCCTCAAGGTCAAAAGTCCTCTTGTTTTGACAAACCTAATTTGAGTGTCTTGACTTCAATAAAGAGTTCTCTCTATGTTGGTTTTTCCTTCATTCTACCCTCTACCCATTCTATTTCCCCCTTTGAAAGGTAAATTGTGATTTTAAATCTATTTCCCCCTCTCTTATATTTCCTTCTTATTCACCTTTTAAAAACATGCTAGCATTATTTGTTTCAGATTTATCTATCTCTAGATCAAAATAATATGTTTACACAACTATGGATCACTTTATTTACACCATGGCTCTATATTTCTAGACTCGATTTGATTTATTTTACCATTTATCATCATTTTACCACCCTTTTTTGTGAACAGATGAGTCCATTTCTATTTTCATGTACTTTTTTCATTGTTGAGTGAGGTTGGTTTGTTACTTCTCACTCACCAATGTTATTTTCCATTTTTATGCTCCTTTTTCCATTGATGATTGAGTAAAGATTATTATTTCTCCCTCATAAATGTTGTTTTACCATTTTTTTTGCTTTCTCATCTTTATTTAAGTAAGGATTGTTACTGCTTTTACATTGATATTTGATTACCATCCTCTTTGACATGTATCCTTAGTTTGACTTGGTGAGTTTGCCTTTATTACTTAAGGTTTACATGTTTGATTTTTTTGGTATTTAAAAGCCTTGAATTTTTTGTTACCTACTTTACTCTAAAATTTAGACTTGGTCATTTGGTCGAACATAACACTTATCACCTTATCTTGCCAAATTTCCAAGTGCATATTGTCAACATAGCACCAATTATCTTGGCTTTCATACATTTATTTATTTTTGTTCTTTAGATTTGTATTCTTGGGTTTGTCAAAAGTAGTCTCTACACCCTCCACAATCAAAACTAAAAACATAATAGATAACCATCCAGTGATAAAGGCAAGTCCAGGTTTGTATAACTTTTACTTTTTAGTTAGTTACCTTTCAAATATTTATTTTTAGTTATTTTTTCTTTAAAATAATGTAAATTTATTTTATCCTCAACATTGTGTGTTACTAGGTTCTTTCTTGAATCTCTATCTCTTATTTCACCTAAGTGACATGTGGTGAGCTTCTATTGGGGCATATGTGTACACATAATATTTTCAAACTTTATCATTTACTAATGGTTTCTATCTTACAATAACCCATTGAGTCTCAATCTCTCTAAGTATACATCCTAAGGGGTGCACCAAGAAAGGGGTGGGTATACCATTAGTGCTTCATAGGATTGTTGACCCTTATCACCACTTGTTACCAATCCAACCATTTTCTAAAACCATTCCCTTAAGATTGACATACTTTTTTCATATTCCTCCAGTCATTTACCACCTTCAATACCCCTTTTCCTAACCTAATTTTCTTTTATAGTTTACATGACTAGGTTTATCAGGTCAAACTTATACTCTTATTGGAAAAATGTATTGAGGGTCAAGGTTGGATCTTGCCCAACTTAGCCCATGACCTAGTGAGTTTTTAACAATAATGGTACTAGGTCAATTGGGTCAAACCTATCATCCAAAACTTTTAGATGGGTTTAGGGTTAGATATACCTATATAAACACGTTCATTCTACCATTATTAAATATAAAATAAAGATTTTTTATTCATTCCCACTTATTTACAATCTACTCTTCTACCATTCTAATTGAGGAGTCTTAGCTTCAGGTTTCTACTTGGAGAAAAATCTAATCTTATGGAGAAGTCTTGAATGTTTTAGACTCTTTTAGTGATCCTTACAAACCAAAATAAACTCTTGTTAAGAACCTTTGGCCAAGGGAGATATTGAGTCTTGATGGGTTCATCTTCCAAGTAAGTATCTCTAACTTTGCCCCTCTCTTTAGTAGATAGAAGTAACATAAGTAATAGATTTTGAATAATATTACTCTTCTTCTCCATTCATTAGGGTTTTACCTATACATATATTAATTAGGATTCTCTTATGCATGTTTAATTTTGTTTGTTTAATAACCCCCAACTTTGTGCCACAAGATTTGGTGAGCACTATATTAGATTTATTTGCTTTACTTATTAGTATAGTGAATATGAAAACATAGCACTTAATTAGGGTTATTGCATAATTATGCTTGACTGGAGACTTTATAACCCTCACTAGTGATATTATTATGGTAAGATATCACATAATTAGGTATAAAATATCTGTATTGGTCGTGTTCTTGATTATCTAATGTATCCACAATCAGAATTATAATTAGGATCTATCTTCTCTGAGCTAGGATTGATTTGTGGATCTGAGGCATTTTTAATTACATATAATTTCCACCTCTTGTTAATAAATAATATATTATTATTATTTAATAAATCACATAATATTTAATAAGGTTTAAATAATCACCACTTATTAATAAAATTATCTAACATTTTTAACCAAAAAGAGGCCTAAAATATAGGAATGGAGATTACAGGTCGTAAACCTATAGGTCTATATTTTGCAAAACATTGTGTCCAAATGTGCATTAGAATAGAGTTTAAATACATGATAATGAGGGTTATATAGTGTTTTAACATTTCAAAATGAAAATACTAGTGAGGAATTATTTATTCAAAACCAATGTCAAGACACTCTAAACATACCTATAGGTAGAATGGTTACACATAGGCTTGCTTGTGTTTTCAAGTTGGCTTTCAAATTTGACTAAAGATGGGCAATAAAAGTTGTAATAGGAGTTATTTGTGATTAGTAATGAGTTACATAAATCCATTAATATTAAAATAATATACTCACACAATAAACGATCATCTACATGTCCATCCTATGACTGAGGTCTCACAATGGTCTCTATACAAACTTCTCAAAAGGGCTTATATCTTGTGAAACAGATGTAGGCATAAAGGTTTCATAGGTATAATTAGACACATACTCAATATGGGATAATAATATTAAAAATGATAAAATAACATAATTAATAGATCCCCATTCTAGGTATGTAATCAAGACCCCAAATGATCAACTACATGCAACTCATGTTGTTCTCAAACTTGAAGAGGAAATATCATGCATAATAGTAAGTTTGGAACTTAATTGGGTAGAAAAATTGTTTGAAATAATTTAAGGATAAAAATACCTAAGGAGAAAGGTCATGAAAATATGATTAAAAAAATTAATTATGAACATATATATACATTCCCTAGGCACCTATAGGACTGCCTAATATCTTAGTGGGCCTAAAAACTAGAGAGAGAAGGGCCTACTTAGTTTGAAGAAAAATAAGTTAGGGAGGATCAAATCACATGAAAATGATCTTATAAAGATATATCATAAGATACATATGATCCTCTCAATTACTATAATGGAAAGGTAAGGTTGAGATGCATGTTTAGGCCTATTGAGTTTAGATACCCACAAATAGGTATGTGTGTGTATAGTTATTGTTTACATTTTGGCTTCATAAGGAAAAATGTCAACCCATACAATAAAAAAAATTGAATAATAACCCATATATGCTTATTTACAGTGCCTAAATTATCATGGTCTCATGAATGTATATTGAATGTCTTCGAGCCTTGTTAGGAGTATCATGGTGTGTCATAGAATCTACTTGTGAACCCATGTATAATGGCTACCTTGGGCCTATTTGATGATATGAAAATGGTCATAGTGATCATAGAGTATGTAGGAAGTTTCCACTATCCTTCTCAAAGTTTATAATTTTGGTCTAAATAGTGTTTGATAAGATTAAAGCCATTTAACAAATATCAAGTTACTTTGGAGAAAATGAGGTTTCTATTACTTATGATTTTAGGCCTACCTAAGCCCTTTCATGAAGTGATAATTTTACCATTGGGATGTAAAAGTTGTTAAACCTTGTTAAAAGCCATGATATGAGGTATAATAGTGTGTTTAAGATTATTATTCATCATATACTCATCTAATCTCAATTCACACTTTAATTCACCCTTAGAGGCCATCAAATGACCCTCAAAATGCTTGTTTATCTTGTAAAACTTTGAAATGGAGAAGTATTTGAGGAGGTCATATTATTACCAGATGGTCATGACTAAGCATTTCCACATCATAAAAGTCCTTTTAAGACTCAGTTCTACCCCCCACTAGCCAAATGGGCCCCACACATGCCAAAATAGGTGTCCTTTCAACCTATCTTATCATACCATTAGTTTGAATTGTATTTTAACTAATATTTTCCCTCTTTTCATCCTCTACTAGCATCCTAAGTTTAAAAGCATGGAGAAAATGTAAGATAAGAAGGATCTTCAAGTGTTTTTTCTATATTTTATAGACTTGTACAAAAAATAATATACAATGGGATCATATATTGTATAATAAATTATTATATATGTCTAGGATAAGCTATAGGTCAAAAGGATACAAGAAACCAAATTCATTCCTCTCTCTTCATTAGGTTCCTTGGCAACCCAAACAGTCTTTTTAGGTTTTCATTCATTTTATATAGGAGAGAAAATATTAGGAGTTGGTATCTTAGATAGATAAATGGGGTACTTATCCATATGATCCATTTAATTTTTCTATAGGTTCATGGTCTCATCTTTATGAACAAATTTTAACAACTTGACAACTTTAATGACCCTATTCATTTATGTAGGGTTTAGAAAGTGCAATAGTTTTGGCACATTTTTAAGTATTTTTTGAAAAATAATATTTTATGTTTTCATTAGGTTATCATAAAACATATTGAACACTTTTCACCCATGGTTCACATGTGTGGGGGTGTGAGAGTAATAAATCTCCATGTTTTCCTTACTTGCATTATGTAGATAGGTTTTCATGTATTACAAGGTATTCAAAGTTTTATAATGTTATTGAATGGTGGTCATGGTTGTGTAATATTTAATTGTCATCCTATTTAACCTTTATGCTCTTCCAAGAACCCAACTAAGACATCCTCATTCCAAACTGATAACTCTAATGTAATAGCGATAGTGTGACTATCATGAGTAAACATGGTTTGATCTATAAAAGGAAGATATAATAGTTGTAGAGGGTATTTGTTAGTGTTAGAGATGAATAAACATCTTCATGTTATAGTTTTTTCTTATCTTTTTACCCTCACTACCTCTTCATCATTAACTTATTCATTAACCATTCCCACCCTTAATACACTATGCAGGATAAACATATAGTCATATCAGGACTTTTGTGCAAGCTAAGGGGATGAGGTGCCATTGTTGATTTGAAGTATTAAGGACATTAAAAGGACATAAGGAGTAATATAAGCTATGAAAAATAATGGACATAGGCGTAGATAGGGTCAACACATATCCATGACCTAAGTTGACAACTCAATCAAGACCATAATAGAAGAAATGTATGACTCCAAAGTTGAAAGGACCTAACTAATGACAAGGTTTTGAAGAAGTCTCGAGAAGTTTCATAAATATATAAATAATATTAAAAGGTCATAAGCACACCAATTTCATCTAATATTTAAACAAACATCAATCCTCCTGAATGAGACTCCCTCAGAGTTATCATATCTAATAACACCATCTACATGTTGACTTTTAGAAGCATGGAAAATTTGGATTAAGAGTCACCATTATCTTCAATCACATATGGTGAATTATGAATAATATCCTATTGAAGGTTAATGAGTGTTGGTAAGAGATTATAATATTTTTAAGAAAAAGGTAAACCATCCTTTAAATAAGCTTGCACATTCACAATCCAAGATCGCTACCTACAGTAGACACCTATAGGTACAGTGAGGGATAAAGAATTGGACCTTGAAAAAATGATGAAGTTCAAGGGTAAAAATGTAGTAATAGACTTATTTCCTAAGTGGTTATAGTTTTTATAGTAATATGGTTTAATTATTAGTGTATTGTAAGGAACCCAAAGATTTTTACTAGCCTATTAGGTCTAAAAGGGCTTAAAATAAGCCTATACACACCAGTTATGAGCTTGCATAGATTTGGAGGTTGTCTAAGTTGGAGAAATTTGAGATATATATATATATAGAGAGAGAGAGAGAGATAGGACATAAGGTGGATAATTTTTGTAATTATGGATACTCCCAAGTTAGTGAAAGAGTACTTAATGACCTATTAGGCATTTTAAGGCTAAAATAGAGACATGTAGACTTGAATGTATCACCTAAACACATAATAATATAAGAATCATGAGAAACCTTGAAAATAGGTAAAACATGAGGTTGAATATGGAGTGTTTTAATAAACTTATATATATATATATATATATAATACCTTATATTGGAATGAATTTATCCTTAAAGTTAAGGAGAGTATGGTGGCCCAAGCAAACCTGAATAGTCATAATGAGACCTACATGTGGAAATTGTGGGTCGGTATAGGTTTGAGGAGTTTATGAAGGTATATGGAACTAAAAATATAGTTAATGAGGAATAAAATGTATCATGATAAGGATATACTTATTTTATGTGTAAAATAGATTTTACCTCAGCTACTCAAACCTGACTACAAATTAACCCTAGACATGATTGTGTGAGTGTATGAAAGAAATATAGTTAGGATAAGGTTTCAAGTAATAGAATGTCTCTAATATTCAAGGCATGATTAAAGAGTTATAATACTCCAAAATCATTGACCTAATGAGGTAAAGGCATGTTCATACCCCTACTACTACCAAACACTTATACTAGCAGGTAAACCTAGTCACTACACATAACCAAAATACAATATTGATATCTATGGATAGGGTCATCAATAAAATAGTGAAAGTGGAAGCATGAAGATGAGAAAAGTATTATCTCATTTTCCCTTAAAACCATTTTATTTTTCCCACATGTTTTTCCCCTAACTCATTAATTAAAGGATTTGTGTCAAAATGACATCCACCTAAGCCTGAAGGAATCATTTTGTATAGTAGTTAGCCTTGGGCATTTTATAGCTAGCTAGAGGTTGTAGTGATTATTTTGGGATAGTTTTCAGGAGGATAACTATATCTTATATCTTTAGGTAATATTTAATGATTTGAGGAGATATGGAAATTGTAATGTGAACTTTATGAAGTCATAGAGCTAGTGGGAATGATCAAGTTCTAGTTTAACACTCAGCATGCACTTTATACCTTGGTGAAGATTCTCCTAAATGATATTTAAGGATCTTAATCCATTAGAATCAAAAAAACAAAAAAATGGTAGTGAAGCTCTAGTGAATTAACCTTCAAGCTCTGTATGCATTAATTTAGTGGACATTAAGGATTTAGACATATCATAGAGGTAACTAAGGCTCCATTTGTATGTTCCCAAGCTCACTTATGATCCTCTGGGTTATTTGGTACTATGATATAAACATATGTTATATTTTAGACTCTAATAATTAATGATTAATATTTATACATTACAACATAATGTGTTTGGTTTATGCATTTTTTATATTGATAATGAAATGTGTAACGGTGGTAATGTCATATTTTCAGTGCAATTATGCCAAGTAATGTTCATGCATGATACTAGTTCATATCTTTATTGGAGTCCCTACAAAATTCATGATGTTATCTTTATTTTTCATAAAGATTAAGTATAAAGTCTTCACCAAGTATTCCAATCCTTATTAAGATTGAATATCTAATATGAGTATTTTGAGTGGAATCAACCTTGTGACCTCTTAAGTGCCTATGTGACAATAGGCTTTCCATAAAAGGCTTACACCTATGGATCTACCTAAATATTTCATATAATTGTATAAGTTTCCAAGTTTAAGCCTTATACAATGACACAACTAGCCCAATGCAGGTCTTAATTCCTTCTCAGTTGTACTTTAGGTGAGTGCATAAGGCATATGCCTTATATGGATTGATGTAGGTGCAGCCAAGTGTTAAAATTTTGAGAAAAAAGTTAGTATCTAATGTTTACACCTAGTTATAATAAATCAAAAGATAACTAAACAAGACTTTTATACAACATTTTTATTCCATTATTGAGACCCATGTTGAATTTTGCTGTTGTGATGGTGATGGCAAGATAGAATGATGTATCAACTTTCTCTTGAAAACATCGAGTGTTGGCTATAACAGGTGGAAGATAGCTTTGTACTGAAGCATCCAACCTATAATGGATAAAATTTAATAATATGGGTCTATGAAAACCTATATGATACTCTCTATAAGGTCTTTTTTTATGAGTTACCTGAGCATGTGTATCAGTTTTTGGCTACATATTTAAACCAAAGAAGAATATATGGACAACACTATGAGGGGAGAAAGGATCACCTAGAGAGGCTTGATCTTAGATGTTAATTTGAGTAGAGTAGTGGATAAATGGTGGAAAAGAGCTCTAAATAAATACATACTTGAGTTTGTAATCTCTACATACTCATGCCCTGAAGAACTAGACTACCAATTTTTTCATGACCCTAGTGCCATATTTGTGAAGGAATTTAGTGCAAAGCTAAAAAATCTATTGGTGGATTATGGTTTTGAAAATTTGGTAATGTAAATCTAAATTCCTTTCACATATGATCATCATAAAAAGGGAATAAAGGGTTGTTTAGGTGAGGCACAATGTAAGGGGATGAGTAAATTGACACCCAAGAGCTCAAGAGACTAACCTATAATAAGAGACAATATCAATTGATGAAATATTTGGAACCTATAAGTTCTAAGATAACTCATAGCAAGAAAGAAGGGCATGGGGAAGTATCTCTTGAAATATATCACTATGAGGATGAGAGGTATAATAAAGTGATGAATCAAGCTAAATACTTAACAGGTGTGAAATTCATTAGGTTCTTATAGAATTTGTTGACTAAATATATGCTTGATGCACCTACTCCCTTTAAACCTACAACACATACTCACACACTATATCCCTTAGTTGAATAAAGTATAAAATAAATTATTGACTCTACTAATGACATAGATCATAGATGTTCTATTGGTTTATATTTCAACTTTGTGATTGAACATATTATTCCATATAAAGAGATGAGCACAACTACCTATAGACTATGGGGTGCTAGCTCACCATAATGAGACTTTAACATGAACATACCAACTCAACTAATGTTAGCAATGCAAGGTGGGAAATAACTTTTAGGAAGTGGTTTGATGCCACAAGTAACATAACACCAATGACATCAACTAAACTAATAGTAATAATAGGACTACAACCTAAACCCATGAATAGAGGCATTGGAGGACATCTACCAAGATAGGTGTTGAGGGGACAAGTGCCTCAAATACCAACTACCTCTTATAACAAATCTATTATAAAATGGCTATGCACTTGAAAAAATACCATGGTATGAATAATGCCATAAAACATATGCTTAAATGTGAACTATAATGGTATGTACAGAACATAACCCAATTTGAGTGCAAGGATACCTATTTTGTAACCACTTTACTTGATCTCACCCACACTTGGTTTAATAAATTTAATCTTAACCAAGCCATGATTAACTATGATACCTTTAAGAATGCATTCCTAAAGGAATTTGACATTCCAAAGTTTGAATAATAGATCATCACCATGCTAAAATAGATTATGAAAGACTCTAAGAGAGTGTACACTTATATGATGCAAGGTTCAAAACTCTCCTATCAAATATTAAATATAATATTCACCCTTCTTAGCATGTGTAATGGTTCATTAGGGGATTATTCATGCCATTTCAAAGAGCACTTTCCATGAAGACTTTTATAGACCCTCAAGAAGTGCTTGAAACCATGCTTAGATCTGAGGTAGTTATAAGTGTATATATTAAGATCATCCCATTTATATAGGTATAAATTGCATCTATGGCCTCTTATCTCTAGAATCTTACCATTATCTCTTCACATGATGTTTGAAGTGGACTATGGTGTACCGAGTGTGAATTAGAAGGCCATAATAGAACTAACTACCCTTAGAGGAATGTGTGAACTTTGATTCTAAGTTATGAAGTCTATTAAGAGGTGTATGATGTACATGGCCATAATTTTTTGTAATGAACCATCCAAGTCAACGTAACCATATATTGTTATTTATGTGATACCTACACCCATACTATTACATATTATTGAGTGATTGATGAAATGAGTGAAAATATATAAATAGGTACAAGACAAGCCATAACAGTATTCAAAGGGTAGGATAACTAAGGTAATGAGGGATAAAACCAACAAAACACAAGATTTGGGATGCTACAAGGTACCATAGGATGAGGTAGAGGACATGGTGGTGGAAGGTTCCCATAGTGCTCATTTTATAAGTGTGGCTCAATAGAGTAATATCAGTGAAACTACCCTACACATCCCACGTGGGTATTTTCAAGGGTCCCATAAGGTTAAAAAATTCCCTAACCTATAAAAAAATTTGACCTAAGGTAGGATTGGCACAAACAAGGACACATAAACAATCAAGTGCAAGTAAGAAATATAAAAATAGACCCCAAAGGCATAACTTACATGCACAGAGGAAATCAAAGTACATGCAACTACATCAAGTGAATTCACCACTTAACCACTAGTTATGTCAGTACCTAACTTACACCTTGAGTATAGTGTTAAGGGTTATAATGAGTTTATAATGGGGCTTGAACCCAAAGTTATGTTATACCTAGACACAATAAGCCAAACAAATGTGTTAAAATAGGCTATGAGTGTCATCCAAAACCTACAAGGGGGGCTCTAATTAGCATGAGACCTAGAAGCACATGTTTTCAACTCTCATAATAAGTAGGACATCTAATAAATAGAATTACAACAATTAATTGAGATCTTGTGCCTCCTATAGATAGAAGGATATTTCCCATATTGAAGAACTTGATCATAGAAATTCTAGGTCAAAATCAAGTTAAGGTTACCATGCCATGCATGGAGAGGGCATGAGAATTTTAGAATACACAAAATGATAAATATGACCAAGAACTCTTTGTGGATTCCATTATTGATGGATGGTATATCTTCAAGGTTATTTTAGAGATAGGCATTGAGGTTAAAATATTTACCAAGAATACTTCAGAGGAAATGGGTAGGCTAGCTTTGAGACCTTCCCCTCATGTACTCTTCATGGCCAATAAGACATGAGTACAACCTATAAGAACTATAAAGAGTGTATTTTTAGATATAATGAGTGCTAAATTCCACATTGACTTTGAATTAATTGAGTTAACAGAGTATGATAACTACCTATTGATTTTATGAAGGCCATAATGTTATGCAAATAATGCATATATGTGATTCAAAATGTGTTACATGAAATTTGAGAATGGAAAGGAGAGGGTAGTTATACCCCTCTCAAATGACCAAAGACCCCCTATGTCAAGAGTATAGACATTGAAGATGAGATCAACCACATATATAACATCACAGTGCAAGGAACTGAGACTCTAGACCTAAATGGTCAAGGAATCCTCTCTTAGAAAGGTGGATAATTAGCCTCAAACACCACTAACATTGCTTGAGATTGATGGATCGAGGAAACATATGAGACTGCTGGTCTATGATTCCATTAGATGAATGTGAGGGTACCAAAGCCACTAAAGATAGGATAGTTATAGATCAAGTGCACTTCCAAAATATGGGTCCCTTACACCAAGAAAAGGATAAAAAGAGTGTTTTACATTAGTAAGGGAAAACTTGTAGTGTTTCCAAGATATGAAGGGAGTAATATAGTAGAATAATATGTCCATGACCCTGATTCATGCATCCCAAAAGAGGTGGATAAAATTGACACACTAGTCTACACATTAAAGATAACTACCTCTCATTGGTGGGTAGAGCAAAAGCCTAGCCTAACAACATGGTAGGATGTAAAGTTAGTCATTTGTACCAGGTTTGGAAAGAGTAATGAGGATCTAAAAAATTTATCCTACTCTGGTGACTCTGACCCTATAACACATGTACATTTTTGTGAATAAACATGGATTATTTGAGGATAAAATACCCCAAGGAATCTATGGATGCACATCTTCTACAGAACTCTAAAGATTTAATCACATACATGGTATGCAATCAATGAGATGCACTACAAGATAGCCAATTGGGATGATCTTAAGAATTGGTTTGTTCACACCTTCTCTTTTTCTTTTGAAAATCTTGCATTTATTGAGCAATTATAGGTAGTGTGGAGTTCAATATTTGAGGACAGTAGTATCTGAGAGGAGCACCTCAAGGACATGTTCGGTGAAAAAGGGTTAGCATTCCCAATATTTTTTGAAGAGAAAACTCTCAATATTTACTTTAGTGATGAAGATGACACATGGAAGGTACAAAACTAGAAGAATTTGATATGAAAAAGTTAGTGTACCAATTTGAGGATAACACCCTAGAAGAAGAAGACCCTACCCATGTTTAGGTAAAAATAATCAAGGGTAGTAGATAAGTTTAGGATTCTCTCTAGGAGAATAATGAACCCTACTGAGCACCATTAAAACTACTAAGGTAGATATTAATTTAGAGAGGGAACAAAAAATTGCCATTCTAGGCACCTATTGGTCTAACATAGAACTAGTGTGTATTGTGGATCTCATGAAGTAATTACAAGACTTATTCCCTCAAAATTATGAATATATGATAGGCACACACCCATCCCTCAGGAAGATGAGCATCAAACTAGTCAACGACACAAAACCCATCAAGAAGTCACCTTACACGATGAACCCAAATCTTTGCACCAAGGTCAAGATGGAAATTTATGGCTTGTTATCCACCAGTGTCATCTACTCTATACAAGAATATAAATGAGTTATCCCTATGGTCATCAATATAAAAAAGGATGGGTGTATTTGAATTTGTGTTGACTATAGACTGTTGCATGTCACCTACATGACTAACCCCTTTATAACTCCATTTATTGATAATGTATTGGATGGCATCATAGGTTGCAAGATATACCCCTTTACTAATGGGTTCTTATGATACCATCAATTCTAGATTGAGGAGGAAAATAATCTCAAAACCACCTTTGTGATTTAATGGAGTTTTTTCACTTATAATGTGATGCCCTTTAGGATGAATAATGTATCAAGTGTATTCTCCCACATGGGGATCACTACTTTAAAATACTTCATTCACAAGTTCCTCCAAGTATACTTATATGATTATATAGTGTATGGGATAGTAAAGGATCACTATGAAAAAAATTTCCTAATGTTTGAAAGGTATACGTAGTTACAAATTTCATTAAACCTTATGAAGTGTGTTTTTATAATGCCATTTGGCACATTTCTTGGGAACATCATATACAAGTATGGTCTACTCATTGATCCAACCAAAATTGAAATCATCCTTCAGCTTCACACACCATCAATGTAGAAATACATCCACACATTTCTTTATCATTTTGGGTAATACAAAAATTTCATTAATAATTATGCCAAGATTGTGTCACCTCTAGAGGAACTCTTATGAAAGGATGACCCATTATATTTGGGCATAGTGAAAGAAGATGCTTTTGATACCCTAAATCTCAAACTATAAAGTGTGTCAATATTGTAATTTACTAATTGGGTAACTCCCTTTTATGTACAAATTTATGCCAATAGTATTTCAATTGATACCATTCTCTCACAACTAGGTGAATGGAAAATGGATCATCCCATTTCTTTTGCAAGCAAAAAACTAACCAAAGTAGAACAACACTAAACCACAACTACGTGTGAGATGCTTATCATATTATATGCCATACATAAGTTTTGATAATATTTATTGGTGACCGCCTTCATCTTCTTCATTGATCATGAGGTGATTAAGTACTTAGTGAACAAGCCTATTTTACATGGGTGTATTTGCTAATAGATTATTTTTTTCCAAGAATTCCAATTCTCTATTGTAGTAAAGAATAGAAAATAAAACATGTGCCTAGACCATATATCTTACATCAACTCAAGTGATGTAACAATTCTTTTTACAAATGATATGCCTGACGCAAAAATTTATAGGGTCCAGTGCATTCCATAAGACTTGGTCAAGATTGTCACATTCTTGAACTCCATATTTGCACCTTAGACCATGATGACTAAGGAGAATAAGTAGATCACTATTCATGATACCCCTTTTCAAATCATTAGTGATGAATTATATAAATTAAGCTATGATAAATTCATTAACTATTGTATCATAGAGCATGAATGGGACTCAGTCCTATAAGAGGTGCATGAAGGAATTTTTAGAGGCGATTGTATTAGAGATGCCATGACATGAAAAGTACTACAATTAATCTTATAGTGGCCAACTTTGTTTCATGATGTGAAATAATACACCAAAGCTTATGAAATCTATTAATTTATGGGAAAACCAAACCACTTGGATGAGATGCCTCTCATCCCCATCCTTGCCTAGGTGCCATTTGAAAAATGGGCCATTAAAGTTTTTGGGCCTATCACTCCTATAGCAAGACAAATAGGTTTAAGGTTCATTTTGGCTACTATAGATTACTTCACCAAGTGGTAAAAAACAACATCAACCAAATATTATACCATCACCAAAGCCATAAGGTTCATCAGGGAGAATATTATTAGTCATTATGGGTGCACATTTATCTTGACTAGTGATCATGGCACATACTTCATAAAAAAAGTAGTTTATATCCTACTAAATGAATATATGGTAGTGCACCATAAAATTTCACCTTATCATCCCATAGAAAATGTCACCATAGAGGCATTCAATAAAATATTAGGGATGTTCCTCACAAAAAGATGTGACATTGGTTGCAAAGATTGGGATGACTTTGTGCCATCAATATTGTGGGCCTATCACACTACATAAAAGCACCTAATAAAAGATACAATATTTTATATAATATTTGGTGTAGAGTATATTTTACTTGTATAATTCCTAGTGACCTTATTATGCATCATGCATCTTGGTTGATTAGATGACCACCAATCTCTAAGCACATGCCTAAAAGACTTGGAGTGCCTGAATGAGAAACGTACCCAACCAGAGTCGATCCAAAAGATATAAAAGGTATGACAAAACATATGGAATGATAAGGAAAACAAGTGAAAGGTATTTACAAAAGGTACACTAATATTATTAAATGATGCTAAGTACCTTAGACACCCAAGCAAGTTATATATTCGATGGATGGGACCTTATGTAATCTATAGTATATTGGAGACTAGCACACACAATCTACACAAGTTGACGAGTGAAATACTCTATGGGTATTTCAATGGAAATAGATTGAAGCTATATATTCACTAGGATGGCAATTGTACCATCTAATACCAACTTCCCAGTCACAAGTTAGTTGCTTCTTTTTGACCATAGTAAAATTTGGTGCAAGCTAAATATTTCTTTTTGCTTGTTTATTTTGTGTTGAGTGAATAATCATGGAACTTTTAGGTCCATGGGAGAACTCTTTTGGTACTTACATGCATAAATATAGTCAATTGAGTTGAGTATAATCATTTTTAAGTGCATAATGCTAGACACCTAGGTTTTTGGGTACATGGGAAGTGTACTGGGTTTAGATAACTCTAAGGATGAGTTGACAAGGGAATACACACAATATGTTCATGTGAAATAAATCATGAGGAGATAATGAGGTGAGAAGATAATAGTGATAGGATTTATATGGGGTAGGGGACTCTGAAGAAAGATACATGAAAACATAGATAAATTGACCAAGAAAGAGAGGTGTGTTTATAATGAAGTGTAATACTAATAAAATATGGAACTAAGGAGGCTAAATCACATGCATGTGAAGTGATGTTCCCAAGTTTCCATAATAATGGTGAAGGTCATGCCAAATTGAATAAAGTTTAAAATAATAACCGTCATGATAGTTGGCACCCACCAAATGATTAGTGGGAAGTGACCATTTTAATTACCTATCACTTCACTGAATAAATTGTTGGAAAATTTAATACTAAAATGGTGGAAGAACAAGGATCTATAATAAATGAGTAGTTGGCTATGGATTTTAGTGGATTGTTTATGGGTTTATCAGATTTAAATAAATCCACATGCCACTAGACATCAATGTGGTATCTAAAAACATCATATAAATAAGTAGATGGCTGAGGGAGTAGGGTTATTTTCATTTTCACAAATTTTAAGAAAAATAAAGAGTTAAAGCCATTAAATTCAAAAAATACTACCAAAGATAACTAATCATCCATATCCCCCCAATCGAGAATGAAATATCACAAGAAAGAATATGTTATGCCTTAACTTAAAAAGGAGGCAAGTGGAGAGAAATTAGGAGAGAAAAAAGGGAGTAAGAACTTAGTAGAATTACTATATTACCATTAGTGGTGTAGGAAGCTCAAGAGTTGAATGTATAATCACATTTCCCATGACTGTGAAGAAGTGCCAAGCATAATTTTGGGCTTTAGTAAGATCAACTAGTCATGTTTTAATAATAATAGGTTTAGAATGGGAAAAAAGAGGCTAAGTATAGGTCAACCATAGGTGCATAAGGACATGGAAAAATCATGGGTGATAAGGGAAATATCCATAATAAAATTGGAGGTAGAGACGGTGGAAGGTGTGAGCATCATAGAAAAAAATATAGAAGTGAGCACAAAGTTTGCCTATATAGAAATGGAATACCCCCCAGAGGTCATAGTGGTAGAGAAGTGGGTGTCATTTGTGCACATGTTAAAACTAAAATACTACTACCATCAAATAGGAAGCAATGTGCAAGAGATAAACTATAACTAGATGGCAGGCATGGGGAAGAATAAAAAAATGGGTACCACACTCTTTGATGTTTCCATCAAAGACAAATTAGCAATCACAGACACCATACAACTATTTTAGATACCAATATTTATCAAGATATAAGACTTGTTAAATTTTCTCCTCTCAATAATACATGGTGAATGATTATACTTCATAATGCAACACATGAGGATATCGATAAGCCTCATTAATAGAATCATGGGACTACCTAGCATAGGTTCAAACATCTATGAGATGATAGAGGATGAGGTAGAGGTTGAAAGGGTCATAAATCTCCTAAGCTACTACAAGTTAGGGTTTGTGTTACCCATCAAGGATATCTAAGATCTCAGCACAAGGGGAGTGGTACACTTTATTATCATCAAATTTTTCCCTAGTGGCTAGTGGTCTGATCTTAGCAACACCTTCTTATGCATTTCCCACCACATGGCATAAAGTGTGAAATTCAACATCTCCAAGTTCATTAATGAGGAGATAGTCAAAATTATGCAATAATTCCATCAATCATATGAAACCTTTTGATGGGGGTATATGTTGATTTTGATTGTAATAGAGGATATAGGTGTGCTAAATAATGATGATGACCACTTATGGGTGTTCCCACCCAATCAAAATTCTCCTACGATGATGTACCAAGATTTCATTTACCCACCAAGCTTCTAATATAAGTATAATAAAAGTTTTCAAGGGTGGTTTGATAGGTACATAAAATCCTTTAGGAAGGAGTGGCACATACCTCAATAACTTCCCCAATAACTAGTGGGAATGGCAACCTTTACTATGATTCAACATTTTTGTGTGGTATGCCTAGAATTCATAAATGAGAACCTATCGGGGTGGCTCAGGTTGCCTTATGCATTCTCAGCCAAGTATTTCATGATGGCGCTAAGGAGAATCCCTACTACACAAAAACTTGAAATCTTAATCAAGACTATGGATCATGATAGAAATAGGATGAGGTGTCAATTTATACATTCCAAAGCTAAAGCCACCAAAGATGAGGAAGATGACACTGATAGGATGGACATTCATCCCCTTGATAGAGTAATTGTAAATGGGAGGATATTTAACCTCTACTATGAAATGAATCTACATAAGAAGGGTGGTGATCCTAGAAAATATGATGATCACCCCTTCCCAGTTAGCAATGAAGGGAAAGTAGTGTTGAAGATGTAGGAGAAGTCACCCCAAAAAAAATGGGGTGAGAAGATAAAAGAGATCATAGAGTACATTTAGTTAAATATTACCTATGAAAAGACAATTTCACCCCCACTCAAAAAAATTACATGACCTTCATGCAAGAGATTGCTTCTTCCATCAAGAATCACAAAACAAGTACTAAGGGACCTATTACATTACTTATAACTCTTAAAGAGATGGATACAGAGGTGAGCCTCACACCTATAATAGAGAAGGAAATTGAAGAAGACTAAGTAGGGACCTATATCCTATAGATAGAAGAATGATAAAATGACTCAAGCATCAAGAATGTGTAGGAATCCCTACAAAGTGGCATGACCTCCATGATTTAGTTAACAAAAGAAGCTGAAAGCCCCACATCTAGTGAAAAGGCCTCCACACTACCTCCATAAACACTAAAGGAGAAAATAGTGGTTTGGAATAAGATAGGATTAAGTGAGGAGGATATTAATAAGGTGTTAGTGCTTGAATAAATGTGGAGACTTTCCTATAAAAAGGAATTGGATAAGTTATAGAAAAGGGACCTAAAGTTTCCCACAAGCGTAAGACTAGGATATGAAGTAGTAAGGCAAGTGCCAAGTGACCCCACTAGGAAGGTAGAAAAACCTACACAATTAGTATGCCCAAGTATTTAAGTGGTTCCTATAGAAAAATAATGTTTTATTGGTGCCTTAGAATAATAAATAGATATGGTTGAGTTGACCCAACAACAACTAGGTGACACTGCTATGAAAAGAATTATTGTGGAGGTAAGTATTAAAAAACCCCAGGATGAAGAAGTGGATGAGGGGGAAAAGTCTGAAGAAGAAACCCCCAAGGATCAAACAAGTGAGTCCTTAGAGGAGAGCACTAAAGATATATATGTTTCTAATGAATAGGAGGAAGTATAGATAGAAAAATCCATCATCAATAATGATGACAAGGAGCTAAAAATAAGAGAGATGGCATAAAAGGGATGGGTGGATGAAGACCTATACATCTATGATATTATGTCCCCTAATCTACCATGACTAGGACATGTAAATAACTCTCATTTTCACTAGACCACTACATGGGTGATCCCTAATTTGATGTTTTTAAAGCATCTAATTCAATCCTAGAAGAGATTGAATAGGGGCATGAACTCCCTCCTTATTAACCCTCACACCATGAACCTAGTCTAATCTTGGAATGCACTGATAATAATAACCACATAAGTTGTGCACTAGAACATCATTAATGATGTCAAGGTAAGTAAATGTAAAAGACTTCTCAAATAAGACAAGGATGAGATCTAGGCTAACAAATTCAAGTTGCAGCAACTCTATGAATGCATAGAGGCAATCAAACCATCTCTTTTGGTCAACATCAAAAATTTAGACATTTTATAGGTCAAAAAAATTTATGTGTTGGTGGAGCACATGATCCTAAGGTTAAAACTCAATCCATCAAAATAATAAGAATAATACCCTAGTGTTGCACTATAGAAAGAACTAGCTAACAAGCTCTAAAAGGTAGAAGACCTCTTTACAACACTATAAGAGGGCACAAAGGTAGTAGATGCCATTTTATTAACCCTATCTAATAAATCCTTAGTTATAGATACACACATAAAGTAGGAAAAATAAGAGAAAGAGAAGTTTATGGTAAAAGGATAATCATCAAATAGGTCAAAGTGGGTGTAAATCATAGGTGGTATGAATGCACTCAGTAGCCAAATTAAGGATCAGGAGTAGAACTTGGAGGAACTCTTTCAAACTATATAGACTAAGGCCTATGATCAAGAAGAGCTCTTAGATAGGATTGTGTAAAAGTAAAATTTTAATGTCAAGGCCTTCCTTAAGAATCTAGATAAAATGAAACTCTTCAAACTAAGGCCCATGGTCAAGGAGTGATACTAGATGGGAGTGTGGAAAAGGCAAAAATTAATGTCGAGGCCTTCCATAAGGAGATAGAGAAAATATGTGTGCTTGAATTCACATATACATCCTCTAAGATAGATATAATTGTATAAGAAATAAATATTGATATTAAGGGCTTTGAAGACTTTAAAACTAAACTCAAAGAGAATGTACCCAAGTTTTGTGCTCCCAAGATCTTGATAGCCTAGTTTGAGGATGTACTAAAGTTTTTATATAGGGTAATAATTTTGGGACCCTAACTCATTATGTAAAGTATTTATGCCAACATAATATCCACCTAGGCACAAAGGAATCATTTTTTATAGTGATTATCCTTGGGACTTTTGTATCCAACTAAAGGTTTTAGTGTTTATCTTGTACTAGGTAGTAGGCATCTAACTATCTCCTAGATATTCAGGTCATCTTTGATGATTTGGGGAGATGTGGTAGCTATAGTGTAAAATTTATAAATTCATGGATCCAGTCAGAATGGTCACCAATTTTTATCTTGACACTCAACATGCACCTTCCACCCTGGAGAAAATGCTCCCAGAGGCTATTTAAGGAGATTGATCTAGTAAGAGTAAAGAGATGAAGGAATTATAAATAATCCCTGGTGAATTAATCTTCAAGATATATATGTATTAATATAATGGTTATTAAGTATTTAGACACATCATAGAGGCCATTAAGGCTCCATTTGTGTGTGCCCAAGATCACTTGTGAGCCTTTAGGTTGTTTAGTGTTATGATCTAAACATATACTTTGTTTGGGACTCTAATTAATGATGAATATTATTGTATTACAACATAATGTGTTTATTTTATGCATTTTTTATATTACTAATGAAATGTGTAATGGTGGTAATGTCTTATTTTCAATGTAATTATGTTAAGTAATATTCATGCATGCTACTAGTTAACATCTTTAATGGAGTCCCTAAAAACTTCATGATGTCATATTTATTTTTCATAAAAATTAAGTATACAGTCTATGCCAAGTATTCCAATCTTTGTTAATATTGCATATCTAGTGTGACTAGTTTGAGTGGAAGCAGCCTTATGACCTCTTAAGTCCCTTTGTGACAATAGGCTTAGTCCACAAAAGGCTTGCATCTATGGATCTACCTAATTTTTTCATCTAATTTCATAAGTTCCTAATTTTAAGTCTTGCACCATGGCATGACTAGCCCAATGTAGGATTCAATTCCTTCTTAGTTACACTTCATGTGAGTGTACAAGCCCTACACCTTATGTATATTGATACAAAAAAACTAAATGTTTAAATGTTGAGAATAAATGGAGTATACCATGATTGTGGTTTATTATTATAAACTAAGATCTAACTAAACAAAACTTTTCTAAAACATCACACTAATATATCTTTGTCCCTTGAGGGAAGGAATCCAATAAGCCTACATAGGCCTATTAGGCCTAATAGGCCTAAATAGTCATGTTCCTAAAATTAGAGATATTTTCATGTTTTGGGAATGGTTAAAGTATATAAACATATTAAAAGTGAATAAATGGAAACATAACCAATGTCCCTGAATGTTGAGATCATCAACTAAGATAGAAGGATCACTAAACTAAGTTGTTAGGGTTACACCAGCCTAAATGCATGTAAACCCTAAGCCAAAAAATGAGAATGCAAAATACTAAGTTGATGTTAGGAATGTGTGATACCCCTTCTCTTTACTTTGTTAGTATAATAGTTACTATGGATGCATATACTTTTTATGTCATCCTGTGAGCATTTTGTTTTATCCCACATTTATGGGAAGTAGTAGTTTCTTAGATTAGACTTAGTATATAAGTGTTGAGGCCAATGAAGGCATCCACAAATTTATTGTTTTGAGCTTACTCAATGGAGGTTTTCCCCTCAAAGAGGCCAATGATTCTAAAATTCATCCATTATAATTTAGTTATGATTATTTTAGTAAATACATTACTAATTTTCATAGTTTATTTCATGTATTTACAATTATCTACTAACTTGTTCAAGAAGAATCCTCTCATCTGGTATCAAAGCACTTTCTAGGGATAATTTTACTTCTTGAAAGTGTTTTTTTAATCCACTACATAATTTATTTAATTATTTTTCTATATCATAATTATCTATTTTGGACTAAGGTAAAAACCTATCCACATAACTATGGGAAGTGCTTGGTTAAAATCCCTAAAGCTCATTATGAGGAATAACATAGAAACCCCAGAGTAGCTAGCCCATGTAGAGGACCTGCCAGTGAAATGGACAATGGCCTCATCCTAGTTGACTAGTTCCCATCTATGAAGAAAACCAAGAGCTATCATTTAGAGGTAAACCCATGACCTAATTGTTTTTGGAGAGCAGTACTCACATATATGATACTGGTGTCTAGAGAGATATATTTAAACCCTTAGGAAACAATTAAAACTTGGGGCCCATTTCTATTAGTTTCATAAAATTTATATTAAAATATTAAAAAAAATTATCAATAGAGTATCTAAAGACTATTGGAGGACTTGAAGTTGGCCATTTGATAGAAACTAGAACCTAGAAAATCTTCATCCTATCAGTTTTAGAATTTTTTTTGTAGAATATCAAACAACTCTTAGAAGACTTGCATCTATATATAAAATAGATAACAAAATCCATTTTTTTTTTCATTTTTTTCCATATTTGTCCATTTGTATCCCCGTTGACCCTTACACTTTATTCGAACACCTAAAATTCCATTCTCCATGTTTACTTCCTTGAGGTCCCATATCTTGATTCCACTCCTAATTCTCGCAAATCATAATTTTCCCTTTTTTGGGTTTTTCTATAACTTTTTTTTTTACCTCCAAAAATTTCCACATTTTTCATTTCCCTTTCTTTTCATTTTTCCCTCTTTGATAAATTTTCCAATTTTTATCATTTTCACTCCTAAAATTTCCCTCACCTTCATCAATCATACTCCCACTTTGAAAAAAACTTAGAAAAAGTACCTTTACCCCTTCTGATTTCACCCAAATCACAAACTTCCCTTACTAAACATGTCTTAGCTCTAGTTTTACTACCAATTGCAAAAAAATCTCATATTTGGGTCATGGTAGTAACCCAAATAGGAGAAAAAAACATGGAGGATGAAATTGCCACCCTCAGTAAAAATGCTCTTAGGGAATTTTGGGCTCCATTATGTACTTGAAATACATGGATGAGATAGTTGGTTTCAGGAACCCAACTCTATGAACAAATGCTAAGATTTTTGACAAGTCCAAAAGGCTTGTAAGGAATGCAAGGTCTACCAACTTACATTCTTATCTTAACACACCTTTTGTATGGGAACTCAATCTATTCAAGAAAGTTGAAGGGGTCAATAGACTTAAGATCCATAACAAGAATTTTTTTTTTAGAGGTACGTACTTGATGAACCATCATTAAGATGGTGAATCTTTAAAACCATCCTTAAACACTATTATATACAAATCTTGGAAAAATGAATATTTTGGCAACCAAACACTCCTAAATGACTTGATAAAAACTTGAAATATCTAGAGAACTTAGAGGAGACCATGTACATATTATTATGGTCTATGAACACTATACAGAATTGTCAAAAATTATAATTTTTCAATAAATTAGATAGATAATAGGGAACATAAACATTTTGAGAGGTATCAATAATTTTTGGAGGAGGTTTGAAACTTTTTACACCTTCTCAAATCATAAGATATCCAAGAATCTTCCCAGAAATGCCTATGTAACTCCCTTCCAAATAGTGAGTCTACAAAACTGAAGGAGAAAGTGACCCAGTCACCTAGTTTGAGACGTTTTCAAGTGTGATATATTAATTAAGTCCCATGAAATGATTTATGATGTTTATTTATACCTAATAATCACCTATTAATAGGTTTCTAGGGTCTCATTTAGGTTTCACAACCACTTAATTAACTAGTAGTCAGATGACTAGACCTAGTGGCTTAATTAGCTTAATTGGTCAACTAAGAGGAATGAAAGATGGAATTAAGGGATTACTTGGAGAGTCAACACACATTCATAATGCCATGTAAATAATTCTAAGGATGATATATATACTCTTAATTAACATTATGGAGTAATAAAGGTAGTTTCAAATCCAAGTCAACATGTATATTCAAGACTGTACTACTCAATTCCTTTAAGAGGCTTAATCACACCCCATTTGCACTTTGTAACTATCATTGGAAGAGTGATGGACCATTTTGGGAATGATCAAGTATTAGATGAATATAATTGAATATGATTCACTCTCTATTACCCCACTTCAATTCCAAAGGGGCACATTGAGAGCCACCAATGTATGGAGGGTGTATGGAAGGACTATTTGTAATTGATGTAACTATTAGATGAGTGGAATGTGGTCATTAATGACCTATCATATAAATATACACACCACCTTTCTACTTATCTCTCTTATAATATATTATATACTTAGGCTTTAAAGCCTTGATGGGATCCCTCATGTAGGTGTAGTAAAGCTCTACCAAAATTATATGTTGTGCATCGAATCAAGAGGAAAGAATAGTTGATGACCTTATATATAAGTATTAGTGTGTATTATGATGGTTGATTTGTAGAATTTATGATATTCACCTTATTTTAGAGGTTCCTTCTTGTACCTAATTTCATATTGTTAGTCGATATAGGTTGGATGAATTATTGATAGGTAGTAGTGGCACTAAAGTGTTGTTGGGATAGAAGTGTCCTATACAGGCCTATATCCTTAAATTTAAAATTATAGACTTTCTACTTGACATTCATATGAAATATTTATGCCTAGGATTTTGTAAATAGGTCTAATCAGTTATTTTCCTTTATTAGATTCATAAGTGAGTCTAAATAAAAATTAAGAGAGGATAATAAAGTATTGGTACATCATCACTCCTATCATAGAATTAATTTATCAGTTTTCATCTTAACCCTTTTCATACCAATATAAATATGTCTATCTCAAGTAATATATTGAATATAGAGGAACTTATTAGAGCCCATTCTTGAAGACATCAAATAAATATAATCAAATTGAGATGAAAAATGAGGATGATGGATTGAGTGAACTTGAAGAGCAGCTTAATATTGGGATACCCATTAGCATGAAGGAACTCAAATTAGCCTTTAAATATGAAAAAGAGGATGGGATTAAAAAATAAAATGATCCACAAGAGGAATATGTTTTAGTTGGACAAGATGAAGGTGACTTCTAGGAACTCCTTGATGACATAGAAACTTCCCTTTATCATGGCAGTCATTAAGAACTTGTAGCAGTTGTGGGAGAAAGGTGTAGACTAGCTAATGAGGTTGATCAACAAGACATTGTCCAACCTTAATATAACCCAAGCAAATCTAAACTATGTGAAGATTAAAAAAGTGATTTATTTGAAATAATATGGTAATGCTACTCTCTCCTTGAAACATGCTATGATATGGTCTAAGTTGAAGAAGGAAATGTAATCTATCAAGGAGAAGGTAACCCCACAAACATGCCATTCTAAGAGGGTACATTATCTGAAAACAACTTGTTTGATATTTTCAAACAAGGTTACCAGCTCCTTCCACCTATAGATGCCTCTTCATTCTTGGAGGGTGTAACTAAACTTAAGTGGCCTAAAGAAGTCATGAAATAAGATACAAATCCCTTAGAATATAACCTTGAAATTATAACACAAAGGTCACTTAAAGATATCTAACATGATTAAGAGGATGATCCAGACAACAATTTAGATGACAATTCGGGTGATGGGTCCACACCAATTGATGGCAAAACTTCTAGGAGCCATAACTTTTGCACCGTAGCTCTAATTGACTCACCGTTTGAACCGTTGGAAAGATAATAATGAGGGGAAATTTTTGAGATGGAATGGACCTTTTCTAAATGAATTTTTACCCCCTAAAACCCAATGGAAGTGTCCTAAATTTCAATTTTAGTAGTGCAGTCTAAAAATAGTAAGTTTCTAAAAATAGTAATTCCTCAAGTTCCGTATTGTTGTAAATCATGGAAGTCAAACCAGTTCATCTCCCTTGAGATTGGTGACCTTACACATCCTCCCCACACCTTCAAAACATATATAAATAAATATGTAATCTGAAATGGAAATCAAACATCTCTTCTTAGAGATAAGCATATGTTTGGGTCTACAAATTTGATCAATAAAACATCTCTTATCAGAGATAGCATTATTTGAATTATTTTTTTCTTGTTTCTTGAATTATCTTTCAACCAAATCTTTCAAGTTTTGGATTAGAGGATCCTATGACTATGGTATAAATTAGATTGTTGATGTGAGGAAGGCAAGTGTATAATGAGTATTATTCGTTACTTATCTTAACCAGCCAATCCATACACTTGATATTTTAGCAAGAGGATCCAATTTCATTATTAAGAGACCATTACCATGACATATTTAGTTGCAATTTGGAGCCTTTATTTATCAGACATTGCCTCATTATATCTCAATCATCAGACATTGCCTCATTATATCTCAATCATCATGTGTCAATTTTACCTCATAGATCCAAATTGATCAAAGGAGTTTCCATTTTTATCTTGGAGGAGAAATGAGGTGTGATTTAGTTAGTTTTTTTAGTATTTGTTATCATGTTTTAGTAACTATGTCATACACAAGTTCATAGTTTGTTGCCTTGTTATTTTGGTGTCTTTGTTGTTTACTTCTTAGGTGCTAGGTTTGTCTCTTTAATTTTCCTTGTGTCTTGTTGTTTTTTTAGTCCCTGGACTGTCATTAAGTGTTATGTCTATTTTTAAATATAATAAAATGGGCATAAAAGTCATGATTTCATATTTAAGTCAATGGGTTCTCTTGACTAGTAGGCTAGTCACTCCTCAAATTTGTCAAAAAATGTATAAATTTTAGCCTCACAAGTTCAAATGTCAACCCTTACCATTAAAAACATGCATATAAACCCCTCTAATCTTATTTATAGTGCCTAAGATATCATGGTTTCATGAATTTCTCTTGAAAGTCTTTAAGCCTTGTTAGGAGTATCATGGTGTGTCATAGAATGTGTTTATGAACTCATGTGTCATGGCTACCTTGGGCTTATTCGATGATATGATAATGGTCATAATGATCATGAAGTATGTAGGAAATTATCACTATCCTTCTCAAATTATATAAGTGTGTTTTAAATAGTTTTTGATAATATTAAGGTCATTTAGCATATATTAAGGTACTTTGGGGAAAATGAGGTTTTAAATGCTTATGGTTTTAGTCCTGCGTAAGCCCTTTCATGAAAGGAGAACCTTACTAGTGGGATATAAAAGTAGTTAAAACTTGTTAGAAGCCATAACATGAGGTAAAATAGTGTTTTTGATGTCATTATTCATTATATACTCATCTAAGCTCAATTCACACCCTAATTCACCCATAGAGGCCATCAAATGCCCCTCAAAATGCCTGACTTAAGCTTACTTGTCTTGTAAACCTTTAAAAGGGAGAAGTGTTAACAAAAATCACATTATAAAGATCTTGAGTAGGTCTCATTCTTACAACATTTTCATGACTAAGAATTTATGCATCATAAAATTCCTTTTAAGACTCAATTTTACCTCCCATTAGCCAAATGGGCCCCACGCATGTCAAGATAGGTGTCCTTTCAACTTCTTCTATCATACCATTAGTTTATACTCTTATTTATCTTGTATTTTATATCTCTTCATCCTATAATAGTGTCCCAATGTCAAAGGAATGGAGAAAATGAATGAGAATAAAGATTTTCAAGTATTTTCTTTAGATTGTATAGACTTGTATGGATAGTTCCATATAGAGGAGGATCGAATATTTCATAATAAATTATTACAAATGTTTGGGAGAAGTTTCATGTCAAATAGATGAAATAAAAAGAAAAAATTATTTCTCTCTCTTTACTAGGTTCCTTAGAATCATGTTAGCTATCTAGATAGCACCTTAATAAGGGTCAAATTAATTCAAGTATGACCCATACCTAGACTAACATGGGAATGGTCTAAGGATATGGGATGCCTAAACTAGATGAAACCTCTAGGATTTTTTATGAGGCTATATCTTTATATTTTATAATTTAGACCTTTTTTTCTAAAACCTAAAAATTGGTTTGGTTAAAAAGAGTTAAAAAGTTTGCAGAAAGTAAAACCTATCCTAATATGCGATGATGCACCAAGAATTTATCAGATCTAATATTGAACTTGGTATCCTTAACACAATAATGAACTATGAAATAATATAATGCAATTCTTACCATATTGTTTATAAATATTATTATATTTAGAGGTCTATTTGATACACTCAAACTAGAGAGCAATGAAAATAAGGTTTGGTTGAAGACACTCAAATTTGTTTGTCCTTTATATATTTGAGATATCAATGTCGAGATGCACTATATGACCTAAAAATAAAGTTTATAGAACTTAATTTGAATTTGGACATACAAAATGAAGATAATAATCATATTTTCATATTAAACAAACACAAAACACTAAATACAAATTATCAAATGACTGCATAATTATTTTATTCACTACTCCAAGAGGTGTCAAATAAAATTATGGTAGAGTCTAGTCATACCATCCTAAGGGATGAAAAACAATAGCTCCAAGGATATATATATATAAGGTAAGAAGTAAGAGAGAGTAAATTATAGTGATATTAAATAGAATAAAATGATCTCAAATCCATTTGAGAAATTATTACAATTTCTTCCATAAATCAAGCTCACTCAAACCTTTTCTAATTGATCCAAATCACTCCAGTCCATTACATAATCAAAATATATTATCAATGATACCCCATGGTGGTATAAATAATGAGATCAATTTGTTTTTAGTTTGTCTCAATGTGAAACTACTTAGGACTAGTTTGTTCATGCATTCCAATGTGGAAAGAGGAGTCACTTTCATGTAGTTATCTTTGGTGATGAATCCATTAAAGTGTGTATACCTTTATTTTACATACCACTTACCACTTGTTACTAATTATGAGGATTACATCCTTCTACCTTGAAACTAATAGAGTTGCATTTTCTAATCCCAAAATATTCACACCTAGCCCAATCTATATTGTGCTTGAGCTTGGTTCTATTCATGTTGATTCACCTTGGTCAAAAATAGACCCTTTAACCTCCATCTAAGTCATTTGGGATTTCCTTTGTTCTAATTAGTTTTCAAAATATTACTTGGATCATTGAGCCCTTAAATCATCTCACTCTATTGATCTACCTGATACAAGTGAATGTGACCCATAGATTTTCTACTAAGACTCACGCACTTGCACCACTTGTCTATCGTTCCTTTGCACTTAGGTTTCACTAAATTTTTGAATTGATTGCATGAAATTGATATTTAATCCATAATTTAATGCATACCATTGATTTAATCTAGGACAATTATCCTATATTTACTCACTCACTGTTAGATTTGATCTAGGGAATCAAGATATGGACACTTGTCAAGCTTGTGCTTAGTCAAGGACCCCTTTGACAAATTTTTAATGCAAAAATTTATATAATGAGGCCTAAACTTGATGTCTATGTGAAATTCCTAGGATTTTCAAATCTAAATGGGTAATCTTAGGGGCCCAAACTTTATTTCTATGTAATGTCAAGTTTGGGCCTCATAAAATAGTTGTTTGCAATCAAAAATCATCAAAGGGGTCCCCAACCAAGCACAGTCTTGACAAGTGTCCAAATCTTAGGTGCCTAGATCAAATCTAATGGTGAGAAGGTAAAGACAAGATAATGGGCCTAGATAAAATCAATGACATGCTTTCAATTTTTTATTCAAGATCTATAGCACGCGAACAAGTAAAAGAGTCAACAAAACTTAAGTGTAAAGGCATGTGGTGCAAGCACATGAGTCCTAGTAGAAGATATACATGTTACATTCACTCACATCAGATAGATAAATGAAATTATATTAATCAAGAGGTAAATGATCCAATGGGGATTGCAATATCTAATCAAAACAAAGGAGCACCCAAATGACTTAGATAGAGGTTGAAGGGTTGGTTTTTGACCAAGGAAAACAACAATGAATGGAACTGAATTGAAGGATGATATAGATTAGGATAGGAGTGGATATTTTGGGATTGGATTGTGAAACTCTATCATTTTCAAGGTATTAGGATATAGTCCTCATAATGAGTAATAAATGGTATATGATATGGAAAATAAAGGCAGACACACTTCAATAGATTCATCATCAAAGCTAGTTGCATGAAAGTGACTCCTCTCTCCAATTTCACACACATCAATAAACCAATCATGAGAAGTTTTTAATTAAGAAAAAGTAAATAAAACTTGATCCCATCATTTACACTTATATGGATCATCACTAAAAATATAATGTAATGATGTAATGACTGGATTGACCTAGATCAACTAGGAAGGTTTTAAGTGAGCTTGATTATAGAGGTAGTTGTAATAAATTTTCAAATGTATTTGAGATCATTTGATTCTCTTTTAGAGAGACAAAATTACCTCTCTCTTACTTCTTGGCTTCTATAAATATAGCCTTTGAGCTATTTTTTTGCATCCCTTAGGCTGGTATAACTAGACTCTACCAGAATTGTATTCGACACCTCTTGGAGTAGTGAATAAAATATTTATGAAATCATTTGTTAGTTTGTATTTAGTGTTTTGTGTATTTTTAATATGTGAATGTGATTTTTATCTTCCTTTTTTATGTCAAAAATAAACCTAAATTCTAGGAACTTTCTTTTTAGGTCATATAGTGTGTCTTAGCATTGATCTCTCAAAGATATAGTGGACAACCAAATTTAAGTGTCTTCAACTAGACCTTATTTTCATTTCTCTCTTGTCTGAATGTATCGAATAGACCTCTATACAGAATACTATTGCATAAAAACTATATTAAGCATTGCATTAACTTATTTCATATTTTATTAGAGTGTTAAAGAGTCTAATTTCAAGAGTGGATTTGATAAATTCCTAGTGCATCACCACATATTAGGAAAGGTTTTAATTTATGAAAAATTATTAAATCATTTCACCCCAACCAATTTTTAGGTTTTAGAAGCAAATGTCCAAATTACAAAATCTAAGGATCTAGCCTCATAAAAAATCCTAGAGGTCTAGTCTAGTTATAGGCATCCCACAGCCTTAGACCATTCCCATATTAGTCCAAGTATGGTTCAAACTTAAAAAAATATAACACCTATTATGGTTCCATTTGGATAGATAACAGTTCTAAAATGCATGGTGTGACCACTTATTTACATATCTAAGTATAGTAGTGAATTTTAGAGTTTCATTTCTAGATTTGCATAATTTTCATTCCCCCTAAAATTATCACAAGATCCTTTATAAAAGGGAAGGAGAGATTTATCCTAGCTACCTTTCCAATCAATAAAGAATAAGAAATCCTATCTATCAAAACCTATACCTAACCCTCTTGTTACCCAAAATCATTTTGTTCTAGCCAATATTATTTAACTAGAAATCATTATAAATCCCATACCTCATATGGTTGTTCTTATAAGGCAAGCCTTTATGTTATTAAATGATGGTAGTCCTCTAAAGATTATTCAATGGGATGATATTGCCATCTTAGCTTTGAAGTATCTTACCTATTATATAGGAAAAAATATAGTTACTCCTATAGCACATATTGTAGATATTGCTAACCTTTGTTTAGTCCATCATTTGACATAAGAAAATGTACCAATGAGGTTATTAACAACTTCTTTCAAAGGGAAAACACTTCATTAGTATAGAGGATTGGCCCATGCATCAATTAATAGTTGGGATGACTCTGGATAGGTTTTGTGTAATCACTTTGAGGGAAATAATGATCATCTTTCACTTGTGTAAAAACTTATGACAATCAAGAGATTCAATCATGAATTCATGGTGGATTTCAACTATGAATTTTAGAAGACCTAGGATATAATTCATATAGTGATCAAACCTACACCCAATTATGCCTTCTTATACTATTTTAAGGCTCTCAATTCAAATTTAGCTATTATGACTCAATCCATGGGATGGAACACCCTACTTAGAGCTCTAGATTTAGCAATTAAGGCTAAAAGTTACATTATACAAGTAGGAAAGTTGGATCTAAGGCCACCAATGCCTCTCTTTCTAGATATACATCTTCTTACCCCAACTATTACTCTAGTTTTAGATTTAACAAAGTTTTATCAAATAAAAGTTGAGCAAATTGATATACTAGGGAAGAGAGAGACTCTTCTCAAATCCTAAAACAATAAGTTGGTTGTAATGGAGAGGCAACAAGATCCACCATATAGGCCATACAAAAATAATAATCATAATTTTAAGTAAAATAAGCAACCCTATCAATCCAATCAGTAAGGATAAGGTTATAAGCCTCAGTTAAGGCAATATAATCCTTATGCTCTAAGTAATTCTAGAGATGTTGTGCCAACTTAGAACAATTATGCTCAAGAATGTTAATGGCAATCAAAGGGACAACCTAATGAGATGGTGATGGTCAATACTAGTGGCATGATCAAGACCTTGGTTGGCAACATGCTCTTTCATTTTAAAGTCATGATATAATTCCTCCTCCACCATAATCCCCCAAAATGAGTCAAGATAACATGCCTACCATGTCATTATCAGAATCTGAAAGCCAACAATAAGGGAGCATGGGTAGAGCACTATCTGATACCACATACATAAATTTTTAATAAGGGGAATAAGTATTTGAGCATGTATCACTTAATATGGGATAAGATTCATAGATTAAAAATGAACCAATTATAGCTCAGACAAGGGCTAAGAAAAAGATGTTGGAGGATAACTTGGGACAATCTAAGATTTATTCTCATCTCCATAGACTAAGTAGGAACCTACTCCTTTATATGTGGCTACCAAAATTCCTACAAATCAATAAGTTCCCAAACCTCAATAAGTTCCCAAACCTCATAGACAACAATAAAATTACCTCTTTGTTCCTCATGTTAATAAAATTCCAAGCGATTCTTCTACTTCTAAGGTGCAGTCCAAAGGTACTAATCTTTCCTTTAATATTTTGGATCATTTGAAGAATGCTAATGTAACTATGTATATGTATGATTCTCTATTTATCCCAAGTCAAAAATATATTCTACAACAAGAGCTCTCCAAAAAATTTCATGTGGAAAAGATAGACGATAAAGTGAATATTATTTTCATCAATAATAGTTAGCCTAACCAAGCCCTTAGCCAAGTTCCTAATCAAATTCCAAGAAAAATTCAATCTCAAAATATTTTTCATCCTTATAAGGTTTTTAATCCCCCCCACCTCATTTTTTCTTTCAATCCTCATAGGGGATTGTTTAGTACACAATTACATGATAGACTTAGTTGATTTAACCTCAATGATGCTTAAAGCCATAATAGATAAGATTGGGATCAAATATGTTCCTAATGAAAAAGGGCTCCTCCAATTTTATGGATCCCCTACTATGATATTAGGCATCTTGAAAGGTCTAAAGATTACATTAGTCACCTATCTAAATTATGTCATTAATCAAGAAGTAATAGTGGTAGACCTAGCTCCCTATTTTTCCCTATGCTTGTTTAGAGACTTTAATACTAAGATTGGGGGATATTTGTCATTTTATTAGTCATATATGGTTTTAATAACTAGATTTTAAACTATAATGACCATAAGATATGAGCCTATCTCTAGGTTCCACCTAGAACCCTATATTCTTAGTCTTGTAAATAGCAAGTGTGCCATATTTGAAGAAGTTGAAGAAGATAATGAACAATATCCCCATGATCATATTAAAGGAATCTTAGATATGTACTTAGATGAATAGGTAGTTGAGAGTCATGGATTTGATCCATATAGCATCATTAAAGAGATATAATTAGGAGTGTACTATATACATGAGGAAGGTGCTACAATACCTTCCTTAACTAACAATTCTCAAGAAGATGGTATATGGACTTTGTTCTTTGATGGCTCAAGGTCAAAGAATAGAAGTGGAGTGGGAGTCATGTTGATTTCACCCTTAGGTTAAAATTACCATTTTGTTAAAAGACTCTAATTTAGTTTCACCTTAAATACAATTGAATATGAAGATTTTTTGTATGGTTTTCAAGAAGCAAAAAATAGAGGTATCTAAATCCTCAAGTCAAGGGTGATAGTGAACTTGTAGTAAAACAAGTGAGAAGCCTAAGTGTAGTCAAGAGTCACCATTATAAATCCTATAATCACCACATATGGGAGTTCATGGAAGATTTCTTGGCATTTGATATCTAGTCCATACCAAGAGAAGTAAACCAACATGTAAATAGGCTTACTATCATTAGTGCCCAATATGAGATAGCAGAAGGAGTCAAAGACAACCAAAGCTAAGATAAGTCAAGGTTATATAAACACCATATGTTCTTGAAAATGAGGTGAGTTATAAAGTATTTTAAAATTATGATCAAATCATATGTTTTCTAATGTAAGAGGAAACATTATGTCATAGGAATCAGGGAAAGTTCCAAAATTAATATGATGATCATATTGTACAACTGAGGTCTAATAAGATTCAAAAAGGGCTTGTGACATTAAAAATCATCTTCAATGAATATGATCAAGTAATAAAAGGGAAATCATGCATCTAAACTAACGAGGAAGACTATGAAAAGATAGAGATCTTTAAGGGCCATTTTTTGAAGCTATTAAAGGTCAATACAATAGAGGAAAGAGTTGCATTTGTTGTACTATGCCAAGAATTTTTTGATATATTTTCTTTGGAGGACAAAAACTTGAAAGGGTTTGAGCCCAAACTTGAAAAACACATTATTGAATTATAAATCAATTCCAAGCTAATCAGATAGAAATAAAGTCCTGTCAACCCAAGGGTGGAAGACCTCATGAGAAGAGAACTCTATAAATTGATCAAATCTGGGATAATATTTCCAATTAATCATTCCTCTTGGGTGGAAAACCTTGTGATATTGAGGAATAATAATGGAGAGATTCATTTATGGGTTGATTTTAGGGACCTCAATAAGGTGTCCCTAAAGGATCATTACTCACTACCCTCCATAGATAAAATTATACAAAAGGTGTCATGTTTTCAAAGGTTCTCATTACTTGATGGTTATTCTAGCTATAATCATATCATGGTCAAAGAGGAATATAGACATAAGACTATCTTCACTACAAAATGGGGCACCTATTCATATTGTAAAATGCCCTTTGGACTCTTAAATGCTAGACTGACCTTCCAAAGAGTAATGAATGTTGATTTTTATGGTCTTTTGAATGATATGGTTTTAGTTTATCTTTATGATATTAAAAAAATTCAAAAAAACCTAATGAACATATAATGCATTTGAGAGTTATTTTTGATAGATGTAGATAATTTATATTTTTTATGAATCCAAAGAAATGCATTTTTTTATTGCACAAGTGAATACTTATTGGGCATGTGGTGTCCAAAGCTAGTCTTTCCATTCATATAAAGAGGAAATAATAAATCCTTTCTGTATCAATACCTAAACATAATAAATGATTTTAGATCTTCTTAGGCAAGATAAATTTCATCAAGAGGTTCATTTCAGGCTTTGTCTAGATGGCCAAGCCTCTCACTCCTATATTGAGAAAAGGAAAATAATTCACATGGATAAGAGAAGGTAAGAGAAGCTTTGAGGCTATCAAGGAGGTTATATCTCATTCCCACACACTTATAAATATATATTTAAATAAGAAATTATATTTGTATGCATTATCTACATTAGATGCAATTTTAGCTATGCTTATGCCATAGAATGATGAGTTTCTGAAGCAACTTATTACTTTATTCAGCCAATTTTTGGAAGGTTATGAAGAAATATATACATTTGTTAAAAAATATGTACTTGTTATTGTAATAAGTTTGAATAACTTTAAACATCTAGTTTCAAGTAATAATATTATACTAATGATGGCTCATCCAAGTGTGAAGTATTTTATCCTCAATAGAGACTTAAATGAAAAAAGAGTTGGATGGGTCACTAAGTGTATGGAGTATGACACTGAATTCAGAGTCACAAAGTTAGTCTAAGGTAAGTAATTATGTGAACATCTTGAAGAAGATGTGAGAGAAGAAAAGGAGATAATCTTGATAATTCAAGACACTCAACTATAAGATGAAGCTACTCGTCCATCTAGTAGGACACATGATATTGTTAAATTTATCCAAATAGGAGAGTGCCCAATGGGTTTCAATACATCACAAAGGAGACACTTCAAATATAAATTAGTGCCATACATTTTTATCGATAGAGTTCTATTCAAAAAATACATTGGAGGTATACTCTTAAGATGTGTTAAAACTAACCAATTTGATAAGCTTCTCAATTAATTTCATGACAGTCCTTCAGGGGTCCATTTTGTAACTAGGACCATAGATATAAAAATAATTGGAGATGGTTAATTTTGTCCCAATTTATTCATCAATACACATGCATGGATGAGGAACTATTTAAAATGTGCAATGTTTACAGGAAAGAAAAACTAGTTGTTATGCTAATAAAGCTCATTCAATTTGAAAAACCTTTCATGTAATGGGGTTTAGACTTCATTGGCATGATTAATCCTCCATCCAATTTTGACCATAAGTGTGTTTTGACAGTTATAAAATAATTCACCATATGGGTGGAACTAGTTCCCTTGAAGGAAGCAAATGAGAACTCTGTACTTGAATTTTATGAGAGTCTAGTCACCTATTTTGGAGCACCTTCCACCATAATATCAAAAAATGGTTTAGAATTTAGTAGCATAAAGATATGTAAATGGAATCTTGAATAGGGTATTTATCTAACATCTTGATCAAATTATTAGCCATAAGGTAATGGACTATTTGATTCTATTAATAAGAACCTAATTTAGATCATTAATAAAATATTAGAAGATAAACAAATGTCTTGGCATATAAAGATGAAGATTGATTTATGGCCTAATAAAATCACCCCCAAGAATATCATTAGTAACTTACCTTATCTCTTAGTCTATGAAATAGAATCAAGGTTACTAATTTCATTGGAGCTTCTAGCTTTGGATCTTACACACCAACTAGAGCTTCTAGAAAGTGATGTAATGGAGATCAAAATGAATAAACTGAGACAATTAGAGTAAATAAGGGATGATTCCATGCATACCATGTGGTATAAAAAAAATAATCATCAATAAAATATATTCATCAAAGACATTTCATCAAGGTGACATAGTCCTCAAATGAGATGAAGACCATGTCAAACTAAGAAAGCACTCCAAGTTTGACAACCTTTGGAGTGGACCCTATGTCATCATAGGTTGAAAAGAGATCAATTCCTTTGAGCTTAATATATTAAATGGAGATATCCTTACCATCCCTATCAATGGGAGTTATATCAAGTTCTACTACTAGTTTCATATCTTTCCCCTTGTGCATTAGTAGATATGTATGTTCTTTCCTCCAAGTGCTTTTGCAAATTACTATTTTTAGTTATTCTATTTGCAGTTTAGGTTTTTGATTTATATTTTATTTATTTTTTGTTCCCCCTACCCATTAATCCAATTTTTTTTCCAAAAGTCATGTAGAGTATTTTTTTAAGTAACATTTCATAAGCAAGCTTGATCAATGTCTAGGTTTTATAACTAGCAGGCTGGTCATGTAAGCTGAGTTACTAGAAATGTTAGCCATTTTGGCACATATACCAATATTATGCCTAGTTTAAATAGATGAGTAGTGTCCCATAATTTATTGGATTACGTGGCTTATAATAAGGCTCAACATTTCAAGTGGAGGGATCTAAGTAGGTTTTCATGATGCTAAATAGTTATAGGAACAGGTCCAAAAAAGCCTAAGTTTAAACTTTTTCAACTTTTAGCCAAGTGTAGCATTCAAAATATATTCATAGAAAGTTTTCCACACAAATTACACAACAAAATCATAAGGATTAATTCTTTTGGGATTTTTTTCCCACTTTATTTGGCTAATTTTTGGAATTCTTTCAAGAGTTTTGTTTAGGGTTTTTTGGCTAAGTGTTAGGAATTGTTTCAAATTTTTTTTCCAAAAAACAATTTCCTTGAAGGGTAATTTATTTGAAGAGGGTCCTTTTTATAAGTTTATAAGGGTATATTTTGGAGAAATTGGTCTAAAATACTTTTCCCAAAGGATCATTCTTTGATAAAGTGGACTAAATAAAAATCCTAAAATATCTTTTTCTTTCGAGAAAATTGTCTAAATTTTTTTATTTAAGGTTAATTCTTCTACAAAGAAACCAAGATAAAGGTCCCAAAGGACACATTTAAAAGTTTCAAAGGGAATTTCCAAAGGGAAAAGGGTTATTTAAAAAGGACTAATGGGAAATTCTAAGGACATAATTCCTTTGGTATAATTATCCAAGACAATTTTCTTGAAGGCAAGTTTATTTTGAAGGTTTGTTCCAAGGTAGAAAACTAAGGATGTTTTCTTATGGATATTTTATTTGAGATAGAGATCTTAAAAACATGAATTATTTTGAATGTTTTTTTTTCAATAATTGTTCAAGGTAAAGATAAGGCAAATAATTTCCTTCGAAGAAAGTGGTTGAGACACAAAGCATATAGAAAATGTCTAATAAAAGGATTGAAAGAAATAGCCCATAGAATTTATGATCTAGACAAGTGCACAAACATCAATTTTTGGCTTATGAAATATCCATTTGATTTTAAAAAGTCTAGGATGGCCTTGCAAGTGTCAAATTCAAGCACAAAAAATGATCATTGAAGTTCAAATTTCTTTGTGATGGTCACGTGGATGTCAAGTTTGGGCACCTACAAATAGTTGTTTTGATTTTAAAATCATAGGATGTTCATGTAAATCTCAATTTTGGTCCTCATGAAATATCCATTTACATTGAAAAATCATCAAATGGGTCCTCAACTAAGCATAGGCTTGACAAGTGTCCAAATCTTGGGTGCCCAAATCAAATATAATAGTGAGCAGGTAAAGACAAGATAATGGGCCCAAATAAGATCAATGGTGCATTTTCAATCATATATTCATGATCAATGACATGTGATCCAATAAAATATTCATTTAAATCTAAGTGCAAAGGCATGATAAACAAGTGGTACAAGCATGTGATTCTTGGCAGAAGATCTATAGGTCACATCCACTCAAATAAGGTAGATCAAGAGAATGAGATGAGTGAATGGGTCAATGATCCAAGTTACATTTTGATAGACAATTAGAATTAAGGAGAGCCCAAATAAATTATATAGAGGTTGAAGGGTTATTTTTCAACCAAGGTGAACAAGAATGAATGGAACTGAGCTAGAGCACAATCTAGATTGGACTAGAAGTAGATATTTTGGGATCAGATGATGCAACTCTATCTATTTCAAGGTATGAGGAGTTGGTCCTCATAATGAGAAATAAGTGGTAGATGGTATGGAAAATAAATGTAAACACACTTCAATGGCTTCATCACCAAATCCAACTACATGAAAGTGACTCCTCTCTCTACTTTGACATGTATCAACAAAGTGGTCGTGAGTGGTTTTACATTAAGACAAAGTAAACTGAACTTAATCCCACCATTTCTACCACCATGGAGCATCACTAAGAAGTTATTATAATGATGTAATGGACTAGAGTGACCTAGATCAATCATGAAGGGCTTCAATGAGCTTGATTTATAGAGGTAGTTGTAACAACTTTTCAAATGGATTTGAGCTCATTTGATTCTCTTTTAGAGTGCCAAAATTCCCTCTCTCTTAATTATTGCTTTCTATAAATATAGCCTTCAATATATTTTTTGGCATCCTTCAAGATAGTATGAGTAGACTCTTCATAATTATATTTGACACCTCTTGGAGTAGTGAATATAATAATTTTGTAGTTATTTGCTAATCTATATTTAGTGTTTTATGTTTGTTTAATATGAAAATGTGATTATTATCTTCCTTTTGTATGACCAAACTCAACATAAGTGCTTGAAACTATCTTTGTAAGTCATATAGTGTGTCTAATTGTTGATCTCTCAAAGACATAATGGATATTTGAATTTAAGTGTCTTCAACCAGACCTTATTTTCCTCACTCTCTAGTCTGAGTATATTGTAAAGGCCTCTATATGAAATACTATTGCATAGAAACTAAGTAAGCATTGATTTAGCTTATTTTATAGTTCATTAGTGTGTTAAGGAATCTAAGTTTAAGAGTGGATTTGATAAATTATTGGTGAATCACCACATATTAGGATAGGTTTTAATTTATGCAAACTTCTTAACTCTTTCACCCCAACCAATTTTTAGGTTTTAGAAGAAAAGGTCCTAATTATAAAATATTAGGAGCTAGCTTCATAATAAATCCTAGAGATTTGGTCTAATTATAGTCATCCCACATCCTTTGACCATTCCCATGTTAGTCTAGGTATGGGTTAGACTTGAATGAATCTAACCCCTATTAGGGTGTTATGGGGATAACTAACATAGCCCAAACCTAGATAGTCTTTTTAGGTTTTCATTCATTCCATATAGGAGAGAAAATATCAGGAGATGGTCTTTTAGATAGAGAGATGGGGTCCCTTTACCTTATTTTTCATGTCATTTTTATATAGGTTTATGGTCTAATATTTATTAACAAACATTAACAACTGGTCCACTCTAATGACCCTCTTCATTTTATAGGGTTTAGAAAGTGCAAATTTTTTTGCATTTTTTAAGGATTTTATATAGATCAATGTTTGATATGTGTTTATTAGGTAATTATAGACCATTTTCAACACTCTTCACCCATATTTCACATGTATGGGGATGTGAGATCAAGAAATCTCCATGTTCTCTTTACTTACAATCTATAGATAAGTTTTCATATATTTCAAGGTATTTAAAATTTGATAATCTAGATGAATGGTGGTCATGGTTATTTAATAGTTCATTGTTTTTCTCTTAAACCTCTATTCCCTCTTAATCACCCAAATAAGCTTCCCTCAGTCCAAACTAATCACTCTAAGGTAATATTCACAATGTGACTATCATAATTAAACACAGTCTCATCTACAAAAAGAAGATACAATAGTTATAAAGGGTCTTGGTCAATGTTAAAGAATGAAAAACCTTATTAATGTTATATATATGTTTATTTTATTGTTAGCCTCACTACCTCTTCATAATTTAATTATGCATTAACCATCCACACCCTCACTATACTATACAAGATAAACCTATAATCATATTAGGACTTTTGTGCAAGCTAAGGGGATGAGGTGTCATTGTTAAGATAAAGTCCTAAGGACATTAAGAGGACATAAGGATTCATATAATATATGAATAAGAATGAAAATAGGGGAAGATAAGGTCAACACATCTCCACTACCCAATTTTATAACTTAGTCAGGACCATAATATAAGCAATGTTATGACTACAAGGTTGGAAGGACCTAACTAATGACAAGGTTTTGAAAAAGTTTTAAGAAGTCTCATAGAGATATAAAAAATAGTAATTGGTCATAAAAAAAACTAAGTTCATCCAAGAGGTCAAAAAACATCAATCCCCACAAATGATACTCCATCATAGTCAACAAATCCAACAAGACCATCTATATGTTGACTATTAGAAGCAGGGGTAGTTTGGATCAAGAGTCACCATTGTCTTCAATCACATAAGGTGAATTATGAATTTAAAAACTATTTAATTTTAATTAGTTTTTATAATATAGTATAATATTTTTAAGTTAGAGGGAATATATCCTTCACATAATCTTGCCCAGTCATAATCCAAGATCACTACCTCCAGTAGACACCTACAGATAAATTGAGGGTTAAGGAATTGAACCCTACATAAAGAATAAAGTTCAAGGGTGAAAATGTAGTACCCATATTATTTAATAAGTTTATAAAGTTTTAATATTAATATTTTTTATGTCTCAATGGATAATAAGGAACATAATGATTTGTACTAACCAGTACCTAAAAAGGCCTAAAATAAGCCTATACACACCAGTTGTGAGCTTGCATAGATTTAGAGGTTGTCTAAGTTGGATAAATATGAGAGAGAGAGACCATAAGGTGGATGAATTTTACAATTAGGAATACTTATAGGTTATTTAAATAATACCTAATGACCTATTATGACTTTTAGGGAATAAATACACGCAGGCCTGCATGTATCACCTAAAGACACAATAGTAGAAAGAAGCATGGGAAACCATAAAAATAGGTAAAACATGATTCTAAATATGGATATTTTGACTTACCTTATATTTATACACTACCTTATGTTGGGATTATTTGATACTTTAAGGTAAGGAGAGTCTAGTGGAACACACAAGCTTGAAGACTCATAATCATACCTACATGTGGAAATTGTGGGTTGGTATAGGTTTGGCGAGTTGATGAAGGTAAAAAAACATAAAAATAGATTTTAGGAGGAATAAAATGTATAATAATAATGAAATACTTATTTTATGTGTAAAATATCATTCAACTCAGTGACTTAGACCTGATTACACACTAACCCTAGACCTGACTTTGTGAGTACATGCAAGAAATAGAGTTAGGAGAAGGTATCAAGTAAGAGAATGCTACTAATATTAATGTCATGATTAATTAATTACAATACTCAAAGTTCATTTTTATATGGACGTAAATTCATGTTCATACCCCTACTACTAATACCAAACACTTACACTGAGAAGTAGACCTAGTCACTATATAACCAAAATGCCAGATTGATATAGTGAAAGTGTAAGCATGAAGAGGACAAAATGACTCTATAATTTACCTTTAAATCAACTTTAGTTTTCCCAAACTTATATATCTTGGTACCTTTAGTTAAGGAATCTAATGATCCTACATAGGCCTATTAGGTTTAATAGGCCTAAATAGTCTTGTGCCTAAAACTACATATATTTATTTGTTTGGGGAATGGTTAAGGAGTAAAAAAATATTAAAATTGAAGAAATGGAAACAAAACAAAGGTCCTTGAATTTTTATATCATTAATTGAGATGTAAAGAGCACTAAACTGAGACACAAGGGTTACATAAGCCTAACTGCATGTAAACCCTAAGCCAAAATATGAGAATACAAAGGACTAAGTTGATGGAGATACATGAACCTAAGGATTTTATTAGGCCATGAGTGTGTATTAAATGTTATTTATAATATCCACCACTATTTTTTAAAGTTGGAAAATATTTCTTAGGTCTTAAGCACCTAGACTAACAGACTGGTAGTGAGACTTACAAGCAACCTCATAGAAAGTGAAGGTAGAGTTAGTGGCTTATATATCTGGAGAAAAGTGGGAATATTGAGATTAGGTGAGTAAGATATAATTATGTTAAGTCTAAGACCCAAAATTAGCTATAAGTGGGTGGAATTTTTAACAACTAATCTTAGTATTTAAGGCCTAAATTCCATGTTCTAGGGATGAAACCCCACCACCACCTTGGGGTATGCTCAAACAATCCTAAGTAAGTTTTAAACCATTAAAAAGGTATATGAATATGATACAAGACTTTAGAGAGATGTTTAAAGTATATAAAAGAAAAAAGAGAGTTAATTTAGTCTAAAGAACCACCTCGAGCTACCATAGTCCTACACAGTTAGTTTAAGATGTGCATTAGATGTTTATATCTCTCACTATAAAGGGACTTGGGGAAAATTATCATAGGGTATTTTGGCCACCCAAAATTTGGTCCACATATGAAGATCTTACATGGTTTGATGGAGTAGTGAATCTAAGGATAGGTCTAGAGTTACATAGACCCCATGGGATTTCAAGAGTGCTTGGAATGACTTAGGAAGAACTTGGTATTCATATGGTCCTTCATTGTGTTCATATAGACATTTTGGGGCTAGTGGTAGAAATTTTGAGCAGGCATTTTACTGACACTATATCTCACACACGTGAGGGTGCCAAGAGAGAATGGTCAAATGGGTTTGTTTATTTTAGTCCTAATAACATATGTCCCAAGTTTTAGGTCATCCACTAAAGCACACCAAAATATATGAAGACACAAAGTTAGCTTCTGAAGCAAAATTTGCTATGTTTCCATACTTAGCCATTTTCAAAGAAGCTTAAATAGAGCCAAGTGAGCATATTGATGAGGCCATATAACACATGCATAGTAGCCTTAGGAAAACATTTCAGGTCATCAATCAAAGTGAAAAATAAGTGATGCCTATTTAAATTTGGATCCTTAATTAGATTTCATTAAGTTTCCCATACTTAGCCAAATGAACTAGATCATCATCAAGACATCATGTAGGAATGAATAGACCAATCAACTTGAGCATTTTTTATACATACTTATAATTCATTTGAGACAAAAGGATCAAATTGGTTTGTTACTTTTGGCCACAAGATCCATAATAATAAATTTTGTTTTGGTGGTTTGTACTTTATGAACCATCGTTAAGATGGTGGACCTCCAAAACCCTCCTTAAACCCTATTGTAAACTAGTCTTGGAAAAAATTAATATTTTATAAACCAAACACTCCTTAATTAATTTATAAAAAACTAAAACATATAGATCACTTAGAGGAAACCCTTCACATCTAACTATGTTGTATGGACACTCTATAGAATTATAAGAAAACTATAGCTTTTAAGGAATTAGATAGAGAATAGGGTAAAAAACCATTTTGAGAGATGTTAATCATTATATGGGAATGTTTTACACTTTTTCACCTCATAAAGTTATTATATGTCAAATAATCTTCCTAAAAATTACTCTATAGCTCCCTTCCAAATAGCCAGTCTACAAAAATGAAGGAGAAATTAACCCAATCACCTGATTTGAAATGTTTTCAAGTGTGAGTTATTAAAAAAGGCCCATGAAATTATTTAATATGTTTATTTATAACTAATAATCACATATTAATAGGTTCCTAAGTTATCATTCATGTTTCATGGCCACTCAATCAACCAACAGTTAAATGACTAGGCCTAGTGGCCTAATTAGCTTACTTGGTTAACCCAAAGGAATGAAAGATGGTGTTGAGGTACTATTAGGAGGGTCAAAAAACATTAATTATTCCATGTAACTAATTATAAGGAATATATATACACTCATCATGGACATTATGAAGGAAAGAAGGTAGTTTAAAATCTAGTTCAATATGTATATTAAAGAGTGGGATGCTCAACACCTTTAGGAGGTATAATCAGAACCCATTTGCACTTTGTAACCATAATTTGAGGAGTGATGGAAATTTTTTGGCATGGTTAAGTATTATATTAATAAAAAAAAATCTGATTCACTCTCTATTACCCCACTTCAATGCCCAAGGAGCACATTGAGAGCCACCAATGCATGGAGGGTGTATGCCAGGATTATTTATAACTAATGTAACTATTGGATGAGTGTAATGTGGTCATTAGTGACATATAATATACATGTTTGTTCCAAATTTATCCTTATCTCTCTTTTTATATGATATATAATCAATCATTATGGCCTTTATTGGGATCCCTCGGTTGGGTGTGGTAAAGCTCTACCAAAATTGTACCTTGTGCCTTGAATCAGTAGAAAATAATAGTTTCAGACCTTATATATAAGTTTTAGTGTGTATTATGATCATTGATTTTTATAATTTATGAGATTCACCTTATTTTTAATTTCCCTTATTATATTAGTGGCATTGAAGTGTTGTTAGGATAGAAGTTTCTGATACAAGACTATATCCTTAACCTTAAAAGTGTAGACTTTATACTTGACCTTCATATGAAATATTCATGCCTATGATTTTGGAAAGAGGTATGATAAGATTATTTCCTTCATTATATTCATAAGTGCATCTAAGTAATAGTCAAGAGAGGATAATCAAGTATTGGTGCATCACCACTCCTATCATATGTTTTCTTTTTAATTTTTCATCTTAACGCTTTTCATCACAATAGAAATAGGTCTTAAAAGGAGAATTAAAGTTAATTAATTAGGGGATATAGTACCATAAGACATAGTTTTGACCTAGACTATAGTTATCCCACAAACTTTAGGTTAATCCCATTTTATTCCAAGTTTGAGGTGGATCCAAACATTTTTCTTGAAGATGGTGTAACTTGGGTTGTTAATAGATATAAGAGCATGTTTTTTTCAAGTAGAATAGGGACCTAAGTATAGGAAAATGTTGGAAGATATATAGGTACATTAAATTATTATTAAAACTCCATTTTAAATTACAAAAGGTGGAAACACATATTACAAAAGTCATTTGCATCAACTAGTTTGAGAACCTTAACATAAACTAATGATGGTCATAGAAGGTCTAAAGAGGAGGAATGGTAGAGACAGAGGTATATTAGACTATGATACTAAAAAAATTATTGAATTTTAATGGAATAGGTTTTAAAAATAATTTTATGACACCATAATCACCTATAGGTGGTCTTGTGCCTTGAAGATCAATTTAGGCCTATAAGGCCTAAAACCTTACATAAGCCCTCAAACCTCTAACACCACTTTTATGAAAAAATGAGTTATTAAATAATATTTATGGATATAAAATGTTTTATAATTATATTATAGGTCTTAAAATATGTTTCATAGGTAGGTAAAGACAAGTGCCCTTTTGGCCTAAAGTCTTCCTCGAGCTCTCCCATCATAGTCTACCAACTCGAGTTGTAAATTTGGATGTTCATATATTGCATGCAAAGGTGCATGGGGACCATTTATCTTAGGGGATTTTTTTAACCCTATTAAATTTAAATACATGGTATATATATCTATATTTATCGGTACAACTTTATGAATGATCCTCAAGACTACATGCATGCCCAGACTGCCTCTACTACTTAGAAGAAGGTTGAAATGTACCAACCTTTGATCAGATATCACTAGAAAAAATGCATGGGGGGAGAAATATTAGGTAAATTTTATGGTATCTATACACTCATGATTCATTGCATTAAGTATCAAATCTAGGGCCTGTGCTTTATGAACCATCATTAAGATGGTAAGCCACTCTAAACCCCCCAAAACCCTCATAAAGAACCTAATGACCAAGAAACTAATTTTAATTATTATAATATACATAAAACACCTTTATAACATAAATAATACACCTATAGTTCTTATTTTTCCATTTTGGACTAGGATTTTGTCACATGTGCAGAAAAATATGAAGGAAAATGGCTTATAATGTATGATTTTGGATTTGTTTTCATGGTTATTAAGCATGTTTGAACTTGTAAATGAGTTGGAAATCCTCTTAGACCTATAAAAAGATGAAATTATATAAAATAAACCATTGTTTAATCCATATAGTGTCACAAGAAAGCATAATGAGCTTATTTTAAGCTAGGATGAGAGGTAACCATCATTTGCATTGAGAAAAGGATATCGCAGGTCTACTCATAAATTGAAAAGGCTATCTAAGGTAGAATAATCATTGTATCAACATATAAAATCCATTATAAATATTAATACTCACTTAAAATTGTCTAAGTCTCAAGTATCTCATTCACTAATTAGACTAATTCATTCTATGGATTCTGAATGACATGAAGAGTGGCAACTAGGTAGGTAGTGGTCATGTTAAAAAATGTAACTACCTTCCCAAAATAGGTTGATGATATTTATTGCATATAAAGTAGAAATGGATTAGTTTAAAGGATTCAAAGTCATTGTATACATTCCTTGATTGGGTATGAAAAAACTCTACCCATTTATATCTTGCATCCCTTGAGATAATACAAGGATTAATTCATCATTATCCATATTGGTCTATAGTTTTTAAGTCTTGTTGATTTTCATTAGTGGTTAAACTCTTTCTCCCTTCGCAGGTCCTTATTTCTCACCTAGATGTTAGTATATTAGTCTTATGTATATTACATGATGTGTGAAGATCTTAATAATTATGCTTGTAGTAGAAAATAATTATTGGTAGTGTATTGAGTAAAAAACCTCATTCATAACCTTAAGTTAGTATTCATTTGGCATGGCATCTATGTGAATTACCAATGCATAGAAATCCTTTTAGAGAGAGTGTGTTATAAAATATTCTTTGTTTTATCCATAAGTATTATTGAAGGATCAATTAGAAAAGACAAAATACATTGATGCATCACCTATTATAGCATAGGGTTTGATTTCATGTCTTTATTCTATCCCATTTCATTTTTAATAAAAGTAAAATTAGTAGTTTAAGCCTAGATGATAAAATAGAGGAGCTATCCCTAAATCTAGAGACTCACCTCACTTACTAGGTTACCCACACCTAGAGGTGATTCCATTGTATCAGTTAGATGAGTTAGGTTTGAAAATACATACCTCAAGGGTGAAATCAAAATTGATAATAGTTTATAAAATTCCTAGTGGGACTAGAATTCAAGGAGGTAGAGTACTTACTCTTAGCATTTGGTGACCTCAATGCTCAAATTTTATGCAAAAGGTCATCATAAGGTATTCGTCCAAGGGTAAAGAAGCTGAATTTTTTGAATTATATTTGTATTTTGATTGAAGGAAGAGGTTCCCCAAGTTCAATCCCTATCCCATACCCCCTACTTCTCCTAGTCCTATTTAACACAACCCTATTATAACCACTACATCTCTAATGGCTAGAACAAGAAACCATGCCCTTGTAGCCTTAAATTGTGTCATCTATCTAAACCTAAACTAATTTTATGATATCCTTATTTATATACTAAAAAATATTCCATACTTCATAGGAGAAAAATCTACCACTCCTATTGAACACATTAGACACATGACAAACCTTTGTTCTATGCATAATATGACTCAATGGAATGTAACAATGAGGCTTATAACTACCTAATTAAAAGGATAATCACTTCAATGATATATAGGTATAAAACCTACCTCTATAAATACTTGGGATGATTTTTAGGGATCACCTATGCAAGCAATTAGAATATTGAAGTGACCACTTATCCCTAGTAAAATAATTAACCATAATCAAAAGGGCCCCTCAAGAGTTTATGGTGGATTTTAGATATATGTTTTATAAAAAATGGGATATTATCCCAAAATTGTTTAAACCCACCCAAAATTATTCCTTCTTATATTATTTGACATCCCTCAATTTTGATGTAGCAGTCATGATTTAGTATATGGGAGGTAACTCATTACCTAATGCCTATGAAGTAGTAATAAGGGTATAAAATTATTATATTCAAGAAGGTAAACTCACACTAAAGCCTATTATGCCATTGTTCCTAGAGATGTAACCTCCCATTACTAAAATTTTGCCCATACCTTCACCAACCAACAATAATCAGGCAGATAGGTTGGTCAAGCTTGAAGGGTTGATCAAAGCACAAAATAATAATATAGTGGCCTCGGAAGGTAGAAACTTCCACCCCATAGACACTACCAAGCTCATTATCAAGATCCCTATCAACCTTATTATTTAAATATACCTCCATAACAAGATAATCCTCAAGGGTAAGGGAAGATCACTCATGCAAGGCCGTATAATAGTTTCAACCCCAACTTTACCAACACTTTTAGAGCATTAGTTCCCACTAAAAATAACTATGTTAAAGAGAGTCAATGGTCTTCACTTTTGGGATGATCTCAAGAACAAATATTCATCTCAATTGAAGGTGTTAATCAAGCTTAGCTTATGCAACACAATCAAGTTCTTCCTATGCAACATAAAAAAGTTCCTCTTATACAACATGGAAAATTCATTCTCATGACTCAATTTGAATTGCCAAATCTATAAGGAATGGTTGGATATCAGACTTAGTCTAAGGCTAAATTTTTCATCTTTTAATATGGAGAGATCCCTTTTCTACACTATGTAATCAATCAAATTAGAAGTGAAGCTAAATTATATATCCCTATTGTAGCCAATACAAGGGTTAAAAGAAGGGAAGTGAGTGGTGACTCAGAGGTAGGGAGAGTAACTCCTTCACCTTCTCAACCACCTCAAAATACTAATGAGAGAGATTAACCCACAAAATATCCACCCATTCAAAAGGGTTAGAATGAGAAGGGTCCATTCATACCTCATTTCACTCAAGCCACATTAGTGTTGCTTCTCCTAAATTATAGTCAAAGGTTGGTGGACCTCACATTAGCATTTTAGACTAGATGAATAAGGCTCATGTCACGATACCAATGTGAGACACATTACTTATTCTATAGAAAAAAGACCTTCTTCAACAAGAGTTATCAAATCTCAACATCTCAGACAAGTATGTAGAAAAGGAAGCTGCAGTCCTAACCATTTCTAGTCAACCTAATGAAACCCAACCAACCAAGGTAAATAAACCCCCTCCCTTATACATTTATTTAATAATAGGGGATTTAATAATACATAAATTTATGGTTGATAGTGGGGAAAGTACATGTATTATGCTAAAATCAATAATAGATAAGTTGGGGTTAAAATATGAGCCTAATATTAAGGGAGTCTTGTAACTAGATGAATCTCCTATGAAGATATTTGGTGTAATTAAGGACCTAAAACTTATCCTATCTCAATTGAAAAATATTCAAAGATTCTTTTATAGTTGATCTACCCCTATTTTTTCCCATGTCTATCCAGGGATTTCACTGCTAAGATAGGAGGCTACCTATCATCAGATTAATCTTATATGGTCTTTAGAACTAGTTATGAGACTAAAATCACCATTAGGTATAAACCATCTCTAGATTCCATTTAGATCCATATATCCCTAACCTATTAAATTTCAATTACACTATCACTAATGAGGATGAACATCTTGATTATCAAGAGCTATTTGTGTACTTGAAGGCATATTAGACCTAATCCTTAATTAGTGGGGGATAAATAACCATGGTTATGATCCTTATAAGAGCATTGAAAAATTATACCTCGATATATATTGTATGAATGAATAGGATGTAGACATACCACCCCTTACTAATCTAGGTCAAGATAATGATGAAGTATGGAGAATATTTTTAATGGTTCTAGGTGCAAAAATGGAAGTGGAGCAGGTATCATGCTTGTTTCCCCATTTAAAAACAATTAATTTTATGACATAAGATTTTGGTTCAATTATACATGTAATATAGCATAGTTTGAGGCCATAATTATTTAAATGTAATGGGTAAGTAGAAGAGGTGTGAAGCTATTAAAAGCTATGAGAGATAGTGAATTGTTAATACACCAAGTAAGAGGGAAGCTATATTCAATAATCCACTATTAAAGGCATATAATCATAGGGTTTTGGACCTCCTATTATACTTCAAGGCCTTTGAAATTTGTTCAATATCAAGAGAAAATAACCAACATGAAAATAATCTGGAATCTATAGGGTCACAATATGACATCCCAAGTGAAGTAAATAACTTAAAGGACTAGTCACAAATCAAATAAGAATGCACACCATCAGTACATGATAATGAAGTCATCTGGTAGGTCTTTAATATTGATAGGAAGATATCATGTTTCTTGTAATAATATGAAGAATTATGCTCAATAAATCAAGGTAGACTTTAATAAAAGTATGGTGACCAAATTGTTTTGTTGAATACAAATAAAATTCCTAAGGGATTAGTGACCCTTGAGAACATGTTCAATGAATATGATAAGTTGATAAGAGACAAGGTTATCATGTTAGCCAAAGAATAAAATTATGATAAGGTCACCATTTTTATGGATAGACTACTCAAACTAGGCAAGGTAAACACTAAAGAAGATATGATTGATTGCATAGAGCTCTCTAAGAAGTTTTTAAACATTTTTCCTGGGAATAAAGTGGCTTAAAAGGGTTTGACCCTATTTTATGTTATCATATTATAGAATTGGAATTAAGTGCCAAAACTTTGAGGTATAATCAAAGATTGGTCAACCCCAAAATTGATATCTTCATGGAAAAAGAGTTGACTAAACTTATTGAGTCCAACATTATATTCCTATTAAAAAATCTTCATGGGTGGATAACCTTGTGCATGTAAGCAAAAATAATGGGGATATAGTATTATTAATGGACTTTAGGTATATTAGCAAGGTGTCATTTATATACCACTACCCATTTCCATCCATGGATTAGATCCTTCAAAAGGTTGTAAATTCATATCATTTCTCCTTGCTTTATGGGTACTTAGGGTATAACCAATTGTTGGTGAAGGAAGAAGACTAGAATAAGACAACATTTATAACTATGTAGGGCACCTATTATTATAAAAATATGCCCTTTAGGCTATCCAATATAGGTTCCACCTTCCATATGGCAATGGATGTAGCTTTTTAGGGTCTCACCAATGACATTGTGCTTATATACCTTGATGATATTATAGTCTTCTCAAAGGATTCTAAAGACCACTTGACACACCTAAAGCTAATATTTGATAGGTGTAGGTAGTATGGGGTCTCTTTGAGCCCTAATAAGTGCATTTTTTAATTCCATGAGGGTAGCCTTTTAGGCCACATTATGTCTAAGGAAGGCCTATCCATAGACCTTAAGAGGGTAATTAAAATTATATCCCTATCATTGCTTGAACATAATAAAGGACTATATATTTTCCTAAGTAAGGTTAAATTCCTTACAAGGTTCATTACTAGATTATATAAGTTGGTTAGATCCTTAACTTTTATGCTCAATAAAAATAAGGAATTTATTTGGATTAGGGAAGGAAAAAGGATTTTTGAAGCAGTCAAATAGGCTATTGCTTAAGCAGCCACTCTCTTTAACCCTAATTTCTCAAAATAATAATTATTATATTCTTTATCAACTAATGAAACCATATCTATCATGTTGATTCAAAAAAATAGTGAGGGCCTTGAGTAGTCTATAGCTTTCTTTAGCTAAATATTGGATGGATATGAGTATAGATACACTTATGTATAAAATCATGTGATTTTAATCATGATAGGCCTTAAAATTTAATCACATGGTGTCCAAAAACAAGATATATGTCATGGTGGCTCACCTTAGTATCAAGGACTACCTTCTTAAATGGGATTTGAGTGATAAAAGAGCAAGTCAGATGATTAGATACATAGAGTATGACATAGAAGTGAAGGTCACCAAGATAGTAGGGATAAAGGACTATATAAGCACTTGGTATTAGATGCTAAGTAAAAAAAAGAGTTAGTTTTGTAAATGCATAGTGATCCATAAGAAGTTTCACCTACACCTTCTTCTAGATAAACTTAAGATATGATAAGGTTCTTCCAAAGAGGAGAATGTCCTATAAATATAGATATGACAAGAAGAAGGTATTATAGGTTGAAATCAATCCATTATGTCTTGGTAGATGGAATATTATTTAATAAATATATTAATGAATTTATTTTAATATGTGTAGAGATTAATCAAATTGACTAGACATTGGATCAATTGCATGATGGGCCTGTAAGAGGCCACTTTATAGCTAGGACTATAGTTGAGAGGAAAATGAGAGTAGGCTACTTTTGACAAAGTCTATTCAAAGACTCACAAGATTGGGTTAGGATATGTTAGAAGTGTGCTATGTTTACTATAAAATATAATATAGTTACCTTTACCCTCGATTACATACACATAGAATAATTATTCATGTAGTGGGGCCTAAATTTTATAGGTATGATACATCCTCCATCTGGTACAAGACATAAATGGGTCTTGACTACCACAAAATACTTTATAAAGTGGGAAAAAATAGTGTACCTTAAGTAGGATAATGAAAAATCAATCTTAGAGTTCAATGAGAGCCTAGTGACTAGGTTTGGGGTCCCCTTCATAATCATATCAAATAATGCACTAGATTTTAGTGGTGAAAGGATATGTTAATAGGATCTAAATTATGACATGTACCTTATTAATTCATAATACTACTATCCTTAGGGTAAGGGAATTTTAAAGTCCACTAATAATAACTTAATTAGGATCATAAAGAGGACAATGGAAGAAATGTTGGAGATTTGAGGTTTCACCCTATCTAAGGAGAAGAGTGTTCATGTCCAAACCTTAAACCTAGTCCAATATTGTAATTACCTATAAACTATGATTTACCTAATATGTAGGTCAAACTTCTAGATTTTATAGGGCTATCTCCCCTAATTTTTCAATTCAATGTTCTCTCTAAGACCTGAAATTATCACAATGAAAATGGAAAGAGATATGAAAACCAATGAAAGAACCTACTCTAAGTGGTGATGCAATAATTAATTAAAGATACACTCTCAGTTATATATTTTAAAACCTAATAATGAAATTTATGAATATAATCACTTATAAGACTCGTTTATGGTGTTCTAAGCATGAATATTCTGTATGGAGGTTGAATAGGATTTTTCAAATTGAAGGACTAATCCTAGATCTACATAAGATACTAATGACTTGTGACACTTCAAGAACATTCCTACTTTCTAACACTTCATACAAACTAAAATATACTAACAAATTGAAGCTAGGTGCAAGAAAGGACCTAAAAATGGAAACATGGTGCATATATTTTGTAAATAAAACCCTCCAGAAGCACACTATCATTCAACAAGAATCTATTAATGTCTTCTATTCATTTTAAAGGAGTTACAAGATAATTTTGGTAGAAATTTATTACACCCAGTCGAGGGATACCAAAGCAAGAGATAAATGCCTTACTAAATAGAAAGTTTGAAGGAGAAGAGAGAATATTATAGGCATGATATATTCCATGCATAATGCTAAGGTGGTGTATGATAGTTACGATAGGCCAACTCCTCATCCTTAAATGTTGACATACATTCAATGGGTCCACTTTGGCATTTGGTGAAGATGTGGAGGATATAACTCTCTCATTTTAATTTATTAAGCTTGAATCATACTTAAAATAACCTAATATTCCCCCCAATGGTAGTTACTCCATGAAAATTGAGGTTGAATAGGCCTTCTTGAGGTATTGGGCAGCCTCTCCTTTAATGTGCATGTTAAATAGTCTATGGAACAACCTCTAACCTATCATAATGTCCTCCATTTTAAGAGATATTCTCATATTTGAAATAGGATCCCAATTAATATGATAATACTTATGTCATCTTTGGATAACCCCTTATGTATTGGCATTGAGATCTTTCAAGTGTTATTTACTTGTAAATACATATTAGCCTTGCACGATTAGGTCATTTGAACTACTTCATAGACTAGCAATTTAGATAGAGTTAGTAAAGACATTTTCAATCAATTTCATGGATAATATTTTCATTTACTGAGTATAATAAGTCATAATATTACCCTTACCATAGTTTATAACTTTTATTTAGGCCCTACAACATAATCAATGCCTAATACCCTGTAAACTTACCTTTTTATGAAGTGCTCGTATAGTTTTCATACCATAAAAATACATTGACATGAGCCACTATAAGATAGAAATAGGATAAAATTTTTGGATAATAAACTTATATTTATTTAAATTAACTTTTCCCTAAACCTCTATAGTTAAGTCACTCAGGAGGTTTAAGACTATTAGGAGGTCTTAGGGATGGTTTATAGAGATCAAAGCTTGGATATTTGAACCAATTAAACCAAATTAAAGCCAATAGACCTTTTTACCTTCCTTGAAGTGTTTGAATCTCCATGAATAAAAATCAATCTATGATGAGCACTTGAAGATGCTCTTTGTGTGAGGAATCATGCTTTTTAGTAGGCTTAGGATATCTACAAGAAAAATGGTTGATTTTAGGGCTTCTCTTGGATTCCCAATTATTCAAAAGGCCTATAAACAATGTGATATCCCTCAAAACTTTGGTTAAAAACATTCACACTCCCAAAATTGATCTTTGAATCACATTTTGATGGATTAATAATGTTAGGTATCATGGATTGGTGTATTTACAGACCTAAATCATGAATCTTGGGTTGAATACTGGGGATTTAAGGCACTATTACATCATATATAAACCTAACTTCACCTTAGATACCATGGGAAGTATCATGATATGCTTGATTATATCATCTTACCCCTTTTTGATGCACATAGTCATGAATTACAACACTTGTACCTTTATGCTTGATGAACTAGTCATCAAGATCAACATGAAGGATCTTAGAGGGATTGTTAAGATTTTTTAAGACTCATTCTCCCTTCTTAAAATCATTATGTACATAAATACTTCCAATATCCTTGATTTTGATTTCAAACTAGCACTTTCAGGGTTATTATGTACATATTGACCCTACACATGCCAATAAATGAGTCACTATGATGCTTATGGAACCTTATGAAACTTAATGATCATTTCATGATCAAAATATGTCATCTGGATTGGTTTGGAGGTCAACTTTCACCATCAGGTCACTTCTAGGGTTTGTGTAGGGTTTGAGACATCCACCATATTAATGATGGTTCATAGAGTATGAACATACAAACTAGAAAAAATTTCCATGAATTTTTAGGACACTAACTTCTTCATCTTCAATTAATGGTCTTGGTTCCCATGTAGAGGGTGCTTAGAGATATGAACATTAGAAGATGAGGTAGGGTTATTTGCAGACCATTTTGAGTCCTTATTTTTTTAAGGTTTGTTCATAAAGGTAGACTTACAACTAATAATTCATGAAATTTTGTTCCATATTGGGACTTAAACTTCACTAAAGGCTTTGGCCCTGAGCATGCATGTGGTGGAGTGGGTGAGCATTGAAAAATGATGCTTGAATTGACTATGTGTAAATTGACTAGATTAAGTAGGGTTTAAAGGCATTTTAACCATTTTATTTAGTTCCCTACACTTGTAAATTTCTTTAAAAGTCTTAAAAAACCTCATACACCATAAAATGGCCATTCAACTAGTTATAATAGCTTTAAATAACCTCAAGATGGCATTGGGGTCTATGAGAAGGCTTATATGCTTGACTAGGTTGGCCCATCTCCAAGAATTTTGATTGTAGCTTTGGGTGTTAGACCTTTGGAGGAGGTTATAAACCTTTGACCATCATATTAATGAAATAAAACCTTATGTGGGTCCCAAACCATCTGTAGACCCTATATAACATGGATGCACCTACCAACTAACTAAATAACCATGATAGACAAGCCTTGATCTAAGACAAAATAGTAGGTGTAAATAGTATTTTTACATCCCATTTGAATATATGAATGCCTTTAATGGTTCATGATGACCATTATTAATAATTTGAGTGGCTTGTCCATGCCTATAAACTCCTTAAATCACCATTTTGGCTTAGACTGGTAGTTTATAAGCCTATTAACTATGTTTGTATATATGAAAGTTTAGAGTATGGCTTGTAACATTACCTCCTAAGGTGTTTGTGTTCATAGATTTTTCATCATGTACTCATGCCTATCATCACTGGTAGTTTAGAAGCCTATTAATTATGTTTGTATATATCAAAGTTTAGAGTATGGCTTGTAACATTACCTCCTAAGGTGTTTGTGTTCATATATTTTTCATCAAATACTCAGGTCTATCATCATACTCAAATGATGGTTTATTAATGCGTGTTCCCTTATACACCTTACCCTCTACTTAGTCTTAGGTCTCATGTTTGCATATACTTGTGGTGTTTCAAGACTATAAAGGGTTACTCTACCTTCCCAATGGTGATAACCATAAATTTTCATTATAAATAGTATGAAACTTTCCCTCTCTTATATATACCTTATATTCTTATCCTAGTCAAGGTGAAGATACTAATATAGATCAGTGATGCCACATGTACCCTCCCACTAGTATGACTATCTACAAGATCTCGGTTACCAGGTCTATATAAGAAGTGGTCTTACAAAATATTAAACCTTATATGAGGTTTTTAAATCCTAATCTAATATATATGAAACATTGTAATACCTATAGGCCTGTGGGTTGCCTATAGTAGAGGTAGACCTCTAGGTTTAAGGGCTAGCTCTGAGAATTGATCTTGAAGTGCTTATCACCTATGCTAGCTGATTGCTTATGGAAAAGGGGTAGAATCACACATGAAATTAATATATTATAATGAGGTGATACATAATTAATATTTACACAAGACTATCATACTTATTTCACTAAGAAACTAGACCTAAAACACTCACTTAAAAGTCCTAAGATGTTATAACATTAGTATTTCAATATGGACGTGATATGCATGAGACAACATAAGGTAGGTGGATCAAAGGTCTGATTTAATACTATAAGGGAACTTTAACACTTTAAGGGAGACAAATACACTAGTTACACTCCATATGATCTATTAGAATGAGAACTTCTTGCATTAAACATGAAAAGGACAAGAAAAAACAAGGATAGAAGTTTATCACTAGAGCTCACCATTCATCACTTTACACACTTAAATAATATGTTTGTGAAATCAAATAAATATTTCATATATTATTCAAAGGAAAATTACAACATCAAACTAGTATGGGTTTTCCATACATGATGTCAAATTATTCTACAAGAGCCAAAATGTTTAGTACTTATAGGATGTGAGAGAGAAGAGAAAAGAATTAATTTCAAGGGTCATAAGAACAAGTATCAAGTTGAGATAAAGATTTAAATATATATAATAATTAATTATGATATATACCATGTAATGTCTCTTTGGACAAATGTCCCTTATAACATGAAAACTCCTCAAATATGGCATAGGACTCTTCAACTACTTGTTTGGAAACTACCTTCATCATTGGCTTCTCTTGATTTCCCCAAGATAAACTAGGGATAGTTTTCACATATGCACTATGATTATGGGGTTAATAACAAGCCCCAACATGCATTATATGTGTTCATAATCATTAATATTCTTCTAAACACATGTTCTCATTGCTTATAATCACCATCATCCTTTTTTAGACCTATATTCACATTTGACACTAAGATGTTCATTAGTTTTTCAATAAAATCCATATAAGTGAGGGTATGACACTTTTATATGGTCCTCAATTATCTATATCCATCATGAAAACCTTAAAAATCCTCATAATTAAATTTATCACCTTCTCACCTAATGATCACTATCTATTCACTATGCTAGCTTGGACTAGTTGAAGTGAAGGTTCTTGTAGAGGTACTTGTGTTCTTTTCTAAAGAAATATATGGACATGGATAGTTATATTAGGTCTCACTCTATCTCCTAAAGTTATCCTCATCCTTTTAAACTCTTTTTTACTTGAAAAACATCAAAACTATCAATAAAATCCATTATATACCTTATCTATATAAATAGGGTAGGAGTTAAATGGGAAGAATCCATCATGAGTCCTATACAAGTTAAAATAATTTACCTTACCAAAATATCTCATGTGGATGCATTTATATCTACTTATTATCCATCAAGTCATTAACAAGGCTTTTGCAGGGTTTTAAGTAGTTTATACCTTTAAGGATTGTTCACAAAACTATAACATTCAATCCTTAGAAAAATTTCTCTAAAACCCTTTTAGGGAAACTATCAAACATATCATATCTCTTTAGGCTCCCATTTAATCATCCATACTATTGTGAGCTTCTAAAGTTTCCTTATTGAGCTCTTCTTTGCTTTCTATGCACCCTCTCATCCTCTTGAGCCAAGAACTAATATTTCTATGACCTTATCTACAAAGAAAAGGCTTTTACACACATTATAACTTCCCATGGATATTATTCAATGCTTTAGGATGCTCACTTGGCCCTATAAGTGATATTATACACCCTTTAGGCAGTAGTCCTAGTCTATGTCTAGTAGGACTTGACTATGTTTGACTCCTCACCACCACATATGAGTGGATATTCATGAATATGAGGGATTAAATTTTTTTTTCATGTATAACTAAACTTTATACATTTTATTAAAATTTTTATACAACTCTCAACTCATCTCCTAACCTTTCTCCCACCAAGCCTATAGGATGTATCCTTCTAGGAGTACCCTCTATCTAAGACATAATATATGGCACTTACCCTATTATAACAAGAAAAATGATGATATAAGGGTCTTTTTAAAGTTATTTGGACACTCTTTAAAAAAAATTAGGGTTGGTTCATACTCCTATCACCTCAAAACTTTATAAAACCCAAGGTAGACTTCTTGAACACTAACTATGTGCAAGATTAGCATATTGATTGCATGTGTGCTTGAAAAATAACTCTTGACATATTTCCTTATCTTAATAATTCATGAGATGGTAATTATAATTCTAAATAAGCTCTTAAGAATGTCAACATTCGTTCCTCTTTTCCAAATCTTCAATATGCACCCACCTCCACTTGACTAGGTTAGCTTGAAGTCAACTGTGATTATGTTATTTGCTCAAGAGTGACATGCATGTAGGTGTATATTTCATAGTTAAACCTTGTATTATATTATATTCTCCAATTTAAATTATATAGGTCACTTTAAACTTAATTTAAACTCACTTCATGCTTAAAGACCTATGATAAGGCCAAACTATCATACGTTAGTGCACTATCACACTATAGTTGACTATAGGTGACTGCTTTTAAGGCAAAAGAGGTCCTTTAGGTTGTGATATGAGTTAGGTATTTATATTTCAACTCCTCTATACAATTATTTGTCCACTAGTGTCCTTATTACTTCATGTAAGGACATGCTCTTATACTACCATCTTGGATTGTAAGGTCACTTGAAAGTTGAAGATACTATAGAGAACACTGACTTTCTATAGTATAAGAATGTCTAGAATGGAGGAATCTTAACATCATATTCCTTTGGTCAAATCCTCACTTTATTTTTCAAGTTCTCACTCTTATATGAGGGATACATGATGGGGTCACCTGGACCTATCTAAACCCCAGATTACCCTATTATATAATAGCAACAAAAGTGGACAAGCTCTATTTCAAAGTTTTTAAGGTAACAAGTCCTTAAACTCTTTCTCCATATATGAACATAGCTCCTCAAGTTTTATTTCCATTTCATAGCTCCACTATTGAATAATATGGCATTTTCCAACTTATCAATCCTTTATGAAAGTCTAAAACATGTCTAAATACTAGCAGTCCAAATGCTCAGTCCTCTATAGAGACCTATAGGTATACACACAGGTGTGACATAGAACAATGAAGATAGAACATGGATAATATGCATAGTGTATGGTTATCCAACCATTTTAAGACCTTCTCAAAGTCTTCAAATGGATCCTTTACACCTTAAAGGAGTTTAAACCAGTTTAAAAGGTTCATTTCAATGTGATTATCTCCTATGGGGCACCTATAGGTGTACATTACACTATAGGACTGTGTATAGGGTTTTCCTTGATTTTCATAGTCTATCATATACCATTTGAAGAGCTTAGCTTAATTTATCATATTATAAGAATGTGTTGAGTGTCTTGAAACTCTTAACTACATCTCTATGACTATAATTAAAGCATCTATTCATCTAATTGTAGATGGATACTTGTAGGAAGTTGACTTTGTTGGCATGATCTTTGAAGATGGTTCTTCATGTGAAACATTTTGAAGCTAAGATTGGAAAGATAGGTGATCATTATGATATCTAAGATATGAAAACATCAACATCATTTTTCTTAAAAGCATTATAGGAAATGAAATCCTTTGTAGTTTATGAACAGGCCTCCAACTTCATTAGTTCACTCAACCTACAAATTGATATGTTTGGATCATCCACTCATCTCTAAACATGAAATCAAAGATGGAAATCATGAGAGAAATATGTCCACAACTTATAGAATCACTTTCATCTATTGGTGTGTATAGACCAACTCATATAAAGAGAAAATATATAGGGTATAGGTATCATCATGAAAAAAGAGGTAGTTCTTAGCATTGGTTCATAAAGCATGGGAAACCAATATTTGAAATCATGCCATGAAATACAAGTGGACCAAGTGTGTTAACATCCCTCAGAGGAATTTGACTTGAAGCAACTATTGTTATATGTACCATGAGAAAACATATTGACCATTTATGAATTCCTAGTGGAGGGATGAATAAGTAAAATGGTTTTCAATCCTTTTTTAGACTTATATAGTAGATAAAATTTGAAAGTAAACTCAAGGAAGCTGAATATTCATTCAACCTTCCACATGTGCCACAACACTTGTCTAGGCCATACAACTACCAGAACTTCCTCTTTTATAACTATTTTACTGATTTGACTTAGGAACCTATATATTTTAAGTTAAAAGTGACATAAATAAACATATTTTGACATATTGGATGTTTAAAGGAATCTTGATACACTTTTATACCTAGGAAAACTATACAACCTTGATTAATGGCTCAAATATGACCTTATATTAACATGAAATGACTTGGGACCAAAATTGACTATGACCAAGGTTAATATCATATCAAATGATAGTTATATGACCATGACATACCCTATTAAATTTTATAATACACCTAATATACCCATATACAAGTTTAGAACTATAGGGGGTTGACCTATTTTGACTTGTGGTCAAATTAGTCAATAAGAATAAGGTGGTCGACTTAGTACTTGAAACCCTAGTGTGACATGCTCATACCATCATTAAATTATTTAGAATTCACATCCCTTAATAATCACACTAATTATCATGCCTTATATGGTTTTCATAGTGTCTCTTAGGGATGCTGCTGAAGTAATCCTAAAAGGGCTAGATGTGGGTGTATATTTGCATTCACAGACCATTATATGATCATCTAGGTCCAATATACTATGTATCATTGATTTTAATGGTTCTAATAGTGTATGGGGGTATAATGACATGATATAGGTGTATAATAGAGGGTAAATGAGTGAAATAGGATGGAAATGGAGATATATGGAGTGTAGGTCATGAAAACATGGGTAACAAAATGCAAATAGTAGAGAAAACATAGTGAAACTATAGGAGTATGAAACTAATGTGAAATACAGGGTAGGATCCTTTCTAAGACCAACCAATTAAAACTTGTAGAACTTTATACACATACCTAAGATTAAATGGAAGTTTGGAGACAAATATGAAGCATATACAGTCCTGCATTGAAACCTCAAAAACTCATAATAACCATAATTTTTATAAAAAACCTTAAACTTAGTTAAAAGTTTATTGAGTGAACTTTGATGTGAAAAGTATAGTTTATAATCATATGAGGGTGACATGAAAGCTAGTAAGGTTATTTTAGGGTTGTGATGACATTACACTATCATTCCAACACCATATTACATGTTTTGAGCTACATTTGAGGCTATATGGGTGTCATTAATCCATACACATTCTTGTCATATAGTGGTTTTCACATATTCACAAGTCCTCCTTCCTTGGGATCTTGTAAGGTGATAAAAAGACATTGAAAATTCATCCTAATCAAGAAGGCATTGGAAACCTTTAAAAACTTATGCAAACTCATAAACCCAATCTAAAACCTTTGATGACGGCATCAAACCTCTATCTTTTACATAGAATTATTTGTAGATCATACACAAGATCTAGTCATAAAGGTTTTCCAGTAATGTGATCTCACAAATGTCATTTAAGTACTAAAAATGTTATGGAAGGATTATTCATGACTTGATAGAATAACATCAGTGACTAGTTTGAGTAGACCAGTCAAAAATCCTTGAAACCTATTCAGTCTAAGTTTGCCTATGAAAATGAGAGGGGCATAGGGTTTCCTTAACTTCCAAAGTAATCTTTATAAATATTAGGAGGCCAACCCCATGCAAATTCCCATTGGTGGAAGCTACTTGAGTCTACTATCTTTGGTTATGAGATTGGGTCCCCACTCTCTCTCTCCTCTATACAGTATGAGCATGAACCTAAGGAGATATTTGAGCCTACCATTGATATTGAGGGAGATATGGAATGGTTTTGAGATCTTATAATGCTGATAAATAGTCATATCTTCATTATTTACATTTCTAACCTCCCTCTATAAAATCATGACTCTACTTGGGTTGGTTTATATAATACATATCTATATTACTAAAGAAACCTCTACAACCTACCATTTTACCTATAATTATATTTGTTTAAAACCTAAAACATTGTTAGTATGTGTTTTGGAGGGAAAATAAGAGTCACATGACATTTTAAATCTAATGGTGTGAATTTAGGGAGTTGAAGATACATAATTCAACACATGTGGGGCACATTTGGGAGGAATTGGCATTAACCATGGTGTTAGTGGATTCAATGAGGCATTAAATAGTGTAGTGATGTATTGATGAGGTTTATGAGGTGTGTGGGATGACTTATTGGTCTATTAATGCTAGATTAGATCTCATTATGACCAAAAACCATTAGTTTTGCACACACCTATGACCTTAGAAGGGAATATCAATTTAATTATCATGTTAATACATTTAAAAGACCCTTATGATATATGAGGAACCTCAACTATATCTTATTAACATTTTATGATGTTTCTTGAAATCTTGAACATGAGCATACCTCATGTTATCAGGCAGAACCAATGTGTTTGTAAGCCTCTATCAAATTGCCTCCTTAGTTCACCTTCACCATGGCATAATTAAAATGTTGGGGATCCATAAAAGTGATCAAGGAACATGTAATCATGTTTTAAAATCATAATAACACTTCAATCAATATTGAAAGGAGTTACAAAGGCACATAAGGATTGAAAAGGTAAGGTTGTTACTTGACAAGACCATGGAATGTTTGAGAAACACTAAAAAATTCATAATATGAATGACAACCATGGAACCATTGGTGAATCAAGATTAAAGGAATTTGGTTGACCCTTTTATAGGTTTAGGACTATAAAGTGGTCAACATTTATGGTCACTCAGCAAGCTTGACCAACCTATTGGTCAAAGAACTCAAAATGTTTTTGAAACCCCTCTTGATGGCTTAGAAAATGAGACTGGATTGCTTATGAACTATAACTTATACCTTGATTAATTTTAAAGAATAATACATAACAAAGAAATGAAGAATAAAAATAAATACAAAACACAACCACCAAATAACATGACTAAGCAACAATCACAAGACATGTGCAGAAGTACTTGGAGAGAAAGATAACTCTATCTACCCGTGTACAAGAGGAACATCAAAGAGACTAAGAACGAAAATTGTGTAACCTCCCATTGATAGGGATGGGTAGTTCCACACCATTAAATATATAAAATTCAAAGGCATTACTTTATTTGTAGCAGGTGATGATGTAAGGTCCACTCTAGAGGCTATTAAATTTCAAGTGTTTTCCTAGCTCTATATGATATTCATCCCACTTGAGGATTAAATATCCATATCAATATCTCTTGTCTCCTCTAACTACCTCAACTCATTCATTCTCACTTGCATAACATCATCTTCTAGGATCTCAAGTTGGTGGGCAAGCTATAAGAAAAAAAGCTCAAGGAAAATAGACAATCTTACCTCTCTAACATAGAAAAGAGGTATAGATAGTGTCTAATAGACCTATTATGTGTAACTTTATCTTCCAATAATTGATTTATCAATCTTTTATGCCACACTCTTTGGTTGTTCTCCATGGTTTTTTTGATGATCCTTATCAAATTCTTTTTTATGGACTTTGCTAGTCTGCTGCCCTATGGGTAATTGTTGGAGGATGCCTTGAGGTAGATGTCATGTCTAATATCCCACTCATATACCTTAGTACTATTGAAATATAAGGCATTATCAGAGATGATTATTTAAATAACACCAAATTTGGTCACAAGATTATCATAGAACTCTAATATAGAATTCTCATTGGCCTTCTTAAGTGTAGCTACCTCCACCCACCATGTGAATTAATCAGTGGCTTTGATGACCCACTTATGTCCAATACTAGAAGGGTGATGGATCATTCCTATGAAATCTAAGACCCACTACATGAAGGGATGTTCAACTTGGATAGGTTGTAAATGAAGGGCAACTAACTTATTATTTCTAGTGAACATGGCACACTTTGAACACTTTCTCACCCAACTATGTGAATATCTAAACAAATTAGGGTAAAATTATTTAGATATAATTATTCTAGATGTTGTGGTATTGGTAGAAAAGTTCCTGCCAATAAGACCATCATGAAATTATCTAATTAGCTTGTTAAATTGGATTGATTAAACACATCTCAAAAGCATGCCTCTTATATCTTTCTTAAAGAGAACTCCACCTATCAAGACATAAGGTATGTTATACAACATAAAGTGCCTCATTTGTTCCTATACAAACCCATAGGACATTGGCCTATTTTAAGGAATATGACCATGTCATTGGTTTAGCTGAGAGGAGTGTTGCTTGCAGTTGCCTACTAACTATCATGGACTATCAACACTTGGTCTTTGTATTCTTTTAGCTATACTATAAGATGCTCGCATAGACCTATACCTTTGATAAAACTGGTCACTCTCACCTCAATGTCATATTCCATTTAAGTTTTTACCCACCTATCTCTCTTCTCACTTAGATCTCTATTGAGTATGAATTCCTTGATGCTTGGGTATACCACCATAAATATGACCTTGTTGTTAAACACCATGTGCCTAAAATTGTTTAATATTTTCATCACAAAAATCAAATTCTTCTCCAAAAATTTATATCTTTCCTCATATACTTTTAAGGCCTGAATAAATATGGTAATTAGTTATTTTAGGACTTCACCACTCTATTGCATAAGCATAGCATTAATTGCGTCTAACGTAGAGAAAGCATACAAGAAAAAATATTTTATAAAATAAATATTAAGGAGTGTAAGGGCTTGAGATATGTACTCTTTTATGGGATCAAATATCATATTTCCTTCCTTTATCCATGTAACTCTTTGTGTTTCATAAGCATGTGAGTTAGAGGCTTGACCAATTCCACAAAACCTAGGATAAATATCTTTTTGAAGTTGATCCTCCCTAAGAAGCTCTAAAAACATTTATTGTGCTTAGGAAGTGGTAAGAAAAACATGTATTCAAATCTCTTAATTTCTATATAAATACCATACTTTGATGCTACATTCCCCAAAAATATACCTTCATGAATAACAAAGATGTATTTCTTAGGATTCAAAGACACCCCAAACTACCTGCACCTATCAAAGAGCAAATTCAAATATGCCATGTGGTCTATTGGATTATTTAAGAAAATGGTGATTTCATCAAGATACATGAGCACCATTTCATTTAATAACCCCTCAAATGAAACATCCATTTCCCTTAGAAAAATTTCCCCTACATTGGATAGTCCAAAGGGCATTTTCATGTATGCATAAGTCCCCCACTTTGTAGTAAAGGTAGTATTATGGATATCCTCTTCTTTGACCAAGATTTTATTGTAATAAGAGTAACCATAAAGCAATAAAAACTTCTGAGAGCCTAAAAACCTATGAAATATTTGATCCATGGAGGGAAATGGGTAATAGTCTCTTAAAGACACTTTATTAAGGTTTCTAAAGTTAACACATAGGCATTTCACTCCATTCTTCTTCCTCACAAGCATGAGGTTTTTCACCCATTAGTAATTCTTGATTGGGAATATTATCTTAGATTAAATCAATCTAAACAACTCTTTTCTCATGAGCTCTTCCACCTTAGGGTTGAATGCCCTTTGTTTCTGCCTTACCAATTTTTCATTATTTTCCAATTCTATGATATGTTGGGAAATATTGAGGTCAAAACCCTTCAAATCATGAATCTCCCATGTGAAAAAATCTAAATAATCTTGTAAAAAGGAAATGAAGTTATCTCTTTCTTCTACTATGTTAACTTTTCCCAGCCTAAGTAGTTTATCTTTAAATATGACTATCTTCTCATAATGCTCTTTTTTAGTTGAGATACCTAATTTATCTCTTCTCATCTAATCATATTCATTTAATATTATACATAATGTCACTAGTCCCTTTGTAAACTTATTATACCTTTGCTTCACTATTTGATCATCAAATTGATGTTATAATTTACCTTGATTCTTATGGTAGAATTATGCCTCTTGCATGAGAAATCACACAATCTAATCATCACTATTAATGACCTACTAGCTCATCTCATTGTCAAGTATGGATGTAATACATATGAACTTAATTTATGATTTCCCTTGAGTTCCCTTGACTCCATCTACAATATCATATTGGGCACCAATGGTTGCAATCCTATCTACATGATGATTGGACTCCCTTGGTATGGACCAAATGTAAAATGATAAGAATTACTATATAAGGTCCCATACTCAGTGCTTATAATACTTCAATAGATTATTCTTGACTATAATAACACCCCTCACTTTATTCACTACAAGCTCACTATCACCTTTCACTTGTAGAATTTTTATACCTCTCCTCCTTGCCTCTTTCAACCCAGGTATAAGGGTTTCATACTCAATATTTTTTGAAGTACAAATAAATTGGAACCTTACAAATAATTAGTACTTATTATTTTAAGGATAAAATGAAATTACTCCAACCCCACTACCATTATTTGACCTTGAGCCATCAAATAATAAGGTCCATATACAATCATGCTCTTGAGTTGAGCTTGTGAGACTTGGAATAACATCCCCTTCCTCATGAATTCAATATAATTCTAGGTATACCTCCTCAATGATATTAAAAGTGTCAAATGCATAGTTATCATCTTCTCATTAATCAAGGAGTAGATCTGAGATGCCTTTAATATGATCCTTGAGTTATTACTCATTGATATTCTCATCCTCATCAAGTATAGTGCATTTTACATTAGAGAGGTTGGGAATATAAGGTTTTAAGTAGAACCTATAATTATTTTCAGACCTAATATTGACCCTTCTCCCATATCTATTCCTAAAGACCATCCATGACTAGTTAGACAAAATTTATCCCCCAATATTTATAGTGAAGTCCCTATATAGGCATGGGGTAAAGTATGGAGGTATATAAATATCCATGACATCATGTGAGATGGTGTAATTATGATAGGATGATAACAAAAAATTTAGGTCCTTTAAGACACATACTATCTTTGTGGGAGACCCATCTAATTAAAAGACTCCTTTCTCATTGGGCTCATACTTGAGTCTTAGTTTATCAGCTATGGCCTTGAGCATGATGCAGGTTGAGGCACCACTATCTATCATGTAATTGTGGAAAATACAATATCTTATTCTGACTAAAAAATATAATTAAGGTGGCTTAACAACCTTGGGAGATTGAAATTCATTAGGCTTCCCATAATTAACATAAATTTCACTTATCTTGTTAGCTTACTTATTTATGAGGGAGAGCTTGAAGAGCCCTTTTTGGAGAATGTATTTCTACCCCATAATGAGTATAAAATCCCACATGGTAATGCTAACATTATATCTCTTCATGTATTCCACAATTTTGAATGGATAATTCACACTCTTGGGTTGCAACTTAGAAGTAGAAGCATCACTTGTGACTTGAGTAACTTGAGGAATGAATGGATTATTTTGTTGTTTCCCTTGTGTTTGAGATTATTGCTAAGTTGGAGAGGTATTATTAACTATACTATAGATTTTAGGGTATTAGGTCACTTAAGTATGTGTTTTTGAGGTCTTAGAATACCCCAAACTATCGTCAACCATTCTCCTTTTAGCCCTTATGTGGGCTGCAACTGCATCATTTGGCCTTAATGCATTTTGACCCAAGTTTGATACCACATGTCCAAAGGTATGATCTCTTTATTTTAAATTTAAAAAGGTGGTATTATTATGGGTCTTTTTCACATTCCATTGTTGTTGTTTTAGAACTTCTACTAGTGTCATGGTAGACATGTCACCATGAGGCATTGGAAGACCTTGTGGTGGAGGAGGCAAGTGCCATGATCTTGAAATGTATCATCCTAATGTATAATATAATAATAATATATTTCCCCACTTGTATGAATCATTATATAATTTAATTTCCCACATGTAACAAACCATTGACCCTCTTCTGCAAGATTGTTTTGTGTTGGTACTAATGATCTTGAGCTAATTGCATAATTAGGGTTGTAACTATTGTAGGGTCTAGCCTATGTGATCTAAGTTTGGAATTGTTGATTATGTGGATAAGGGTGTATATTATAAGGATAAGATGGATATGTATCATGATAGGGAGGTTGGTTGGGTTTATTATAATTATGTTGTTGCCTCTCTAAGGATACCAACTTATTATTTTGGGCCTTTAACAAAACTTAAATATTCCAAAGCCTATATTCTTGGATATCATAAAATTATTATTGATTATTTGTCATAGGAAATGGAAAAATGGTGGCAGAACTAGGTTTGATCTTAATAAATAGAGTCATGATGGGTCTAGGAGTCAACTTTTCTACTTGTATCAAGTAATTTTATGCACTTGTAGAGATTTCATAGGCCTCTGGTAATGTTGTCCCACCCATATATTATATCATTAAAACAAAATTATAATTTTAGGCCCTTAAGTAATATATAAAGGTATAATTAGGTGTATGTTTTATAGTGATAGGGATCCTATCCCAAGTCTTTTGAAATCTATAGTTGAAATCAGCCATAGATTTCTAGGGTGCCCTATTGATTGGGGTGAGTTTCTTAATTAGTGACACATGGTCACTCATATATTCAAATTTTTTTCCAAGGAACTCAAAAAAATCATCCCAAGTGTTTATGGAGTTAGGAGTTAGGCCATTATACCATTGAAGATCTTTTCCTTTCAAAGACGTGGCTAAGAGTTCATGGCTACATTTTCTTGGGTGATGTTGTGTACTAAACATAGGTTTGCAATATCAGCTATGTGTTATATAGGAGTGGTGGAGTTTTACATTGTGAAATATGGAAAAATATTCAAGGAATTAGTTATAATATAATCAAATTGGTTGAGGTTGAGATGGTTAACACCATTGAAGGGTATAAATGCTTACAATCTAGGCCTTCTCATTGTGATTAGTGGACTTATAACAGGCTATGTATGGATAGAACTAGAAAAGTTAGGAGAATTTGGAGAATTTTTGGGTTTGGTATTTGGATTAACTCTAGGGAAACTCTTTCTCCTTTCTATGTCCAAATATAATTTAGAAAAATTAATCTACTTACCTTTTAGAGCTGACCTAGTAGAAACTTGGTGCATGAAAATGCCTTCTAATATGCTACTGATTGTCATTAGCCTTCTAGATGTACTCCCATGTTATCAATATTATCAAATAAATTATCTAAGACCCTTGATAGTTAGTCCCACTAGTCTTTCTATAAATGTTGGAGATTCTAGGTTGCACCCTAGCTGAGGACAAGAGTATTCATGTCCAAACCTCAAACCTAGCCCAACATTGGAATGACTGATAAACTATGGGCCACCTAATTTATAGATAAAACCTCTAGATTTTATGGGGATATCTACCCAAATTTTTCAATTCAATTTTCTCTCTAAGACCTAAACTTATCAAAATAAAAAGGGAAAGAGATATGAAAACCAATGAAAAAACCTACTCTAAATGGTGATGCACCAATTGATTAAAGATCTACTCATAGTTATATCATTTGAAGTTTATTAATGAACGTGATGAAGATAATGAATAATTTGAATCCTTTATGTTTTTATAATAATGAATATTTTTTATGGGGATTGAATAGGATTTTTTAACTTTAAGGACTAAGCCTAGATCTCCACAAGACACTAGTGACTTAAGACACTTCAAGAGCATTCATACTTGATAACACTTCATACAACCTATAATAGACTAAAAACCTAAAGTTAGGTGCATGAAAGGACATATATATGGAAAAAATATTCATGCATTTTTAAAATCAAACCCTCAACAAGCATACTATCATTCAACAAGAATCTACAAATGTCTTCTATTGATTTCAAAAGATTTACAAGGAAATTTTTACAGAGCTTTGCTACATCTATCTGAGGGATATCAAAGAAAGAGCTTAATACCTACTTAAATAAAAAAATATAAGGATAATAAATAATATTTTAGGCATGATATAGTCCATGCATGAGGCCAAGGTGGCTTATGGTAGTTGATAGGCCTGCTACTCATCCTCAAACATTAACATGTATTCAATGGGTCCACTTTAGCATTTAAGGAATATGTGGAGAGTGTAACTATCCCATTTGAATTTATTCAAGCCTGAATCATTCTTAAAATATCCTAATATTCCCCTTAGTGATATTTACTCAACACAAATGGAGTGTGAATATGACTTCTTGAGGCATTTGACAACCTCTCCTTTAATATGCAAGTTGAATGGTCCATGAAATTACATATAACCTATCATAATAACCTCAATTTTTAGATATGATAATATGGATAAAAATTAAAAATAATTGAATATGTTTAATAAATGCTACCACACCACCTTTTGCATGCTAGACACTTTTACTTGTAAGATACGTAGGCATATTTGCTTTTCCTTCAACCTTTCACTCATAACCATCACTTGAATGAACACAAAGCTGAAATAGGTTCCCAGATAATATCATAAGAATTATATAATATTTTTATAACCCCTTATGTATTGGAATTGAGATATTTTAAGTGTTCTTTACCTAAAAATCCATATTAGCCTTGCATGATTAGGCCATTTGGACTGCTTCATAGATTGGCAGTTTAGATAGAGGTAGTAGAGACATTTCTAATCAATTTAATGGATCATATTAGCATTGACTGAGTATAATAAGTCTTGATCTTACCCTTTCCATAGTTTAGAACTTTTTCTTAGGCCCTTAAACATAATTTATTCCTAAAACCCTAAAAACTTGCCTTTTCAAGAAGTGTCCATATAGTTTTTGTACCATCAAAAGCCACGAACATGAGCCCCTTTGAGCTGGAAATAAGATCTAGGTTTTAAATAAGAAACATACATGTATTTTAATTCACTTTTCCCTAAACCTCTCTAGTAAATTCACTATTAGGGTTTAATGGAGGTTTAGGAGTGTTAAGTGGTCTTAGGGATAGTTCATAAATATAAGATCTTGGATCTCTAAATTAATTACACAAAAATCAAACTAATAGACCTTCTTATCTTACATAAAGTTTTATACTCCCCATGTATAACACTGAACCTATTATGAGTACTTGAAGCTAATCTTTATGTGAGGAATCATACTTTTTAACAAGCTTAGGATATTTGCAAGAAAAATGGCTTATTGTAGGGGTTTTACTAGATTTACACTTAGTAAAAAAAACCTATAAAAATGTGATAACCCAAAAAACATGGGTCGGAAACATTCACACTCCCAAAAATGATCTTTGATTCAACTTTAGATAGTGAATCATGGTAAGAATCATAGATTTGTCTATTTTCAAACTTTAATCATGAATATTACATTGAATACTAGGTCTTCAAGGCACTATTGCATTATATATAGTCTAAATATTACCATAAATACCTTGAGAATTAGCATCATAGGCTTGATTATATCATTTGTCCCCTTTTGGATTCACATAATCATGAATTACAACACTTATACCTTTATGATTGATTAAATAGTCATGGAGGTTAACATGGAGGCTCTTGGAGGGATTTTTAGGATGATATAGGACTCATTATCCCTTATCAAACTCATTATGTGCACAAATACTCCCAATATCCTTGCTTTTGAGTTCAAACTATATGTTTAGGTCTATTATACACAACTTGACCGCTACACATGCCAACCAGTGGGTCACTATGATGCTCAAGATACCTTAGGATACCTTAAAGGTCATTTAATGATCAAACTATCTCATCTAGATGGGTTTTGAGGTAAAGATCCACCATCGAGTCACTTCTGGTATTTGTGTAGGGTTTGAGACATCCATCATCTTAACTATATTTCATAGAGTATCTACATCTAAACCATGAATAAATTCCATGAATTTTTAAGGCCTTGACTCCTCATCTTCCATGAATGGTATGGGTTCCCATAAAGATGGTGTTTAGAGATATGAATGTTAGAAGATGATGTTAGGGTTGTTTACATATCATTTTAAGTGCTTATTTTCTTAAGGTTAATTTATAAAGGTTAGTCCTTAAATACCAACCAATATTTCATGAAATTTTGTTCCATATGGAGACTTAAACTTACCTAGTCTTTTTTCTTGAGCATGCATGTGGTAGAGTGGGTGAGCATTAGAAGATGGTGCTAAGAATGGCTGTGTAAATTAACTAGATCGGGTAGGGTTTGAAGGCACTTGAACCATTTTATTGACTTACCTACACTTAAATTTTTTTTTTAAGTTTTAAACACCCTTATATTCCTTACATTATCTATTCAACTGGTTACAATATCTTGAAAGAACCTTAAGATGGCACTAGGGTCTATGAGAAGGCTTATATGTTTGACTATGTTAGCCCATATCCAAGAATTTTTATTGTAGATATAGGTGTTATTTTTGAGGAGGTTTTTAAACCTTTTTAAATCATCCTTCACTTTAAAAAAAACCTTTTTTGGGTCCCAAACTATCTGTATGCATTATATAGCATGGACACACCTTTCAACTCACTGAATAACTATGATAGACAAGCCTTGGTCTGAGATAAAATAATGGGTATACCCACTATTTTTATATCCCATGTGAATATATTAATTCCTTTAATTGGTCATGATAACCATTTTTACAAATTTTTGGGGCTTGGCCATGACTATAAAGGCCTTAAATCATCATTTTGGCTTAGACTGGTAATTTAAAAGGCTATTAACTATGTGCTTAGACATGAAAGTTTAGAGTGTGGCTTGTAACATTGCCTCTTGAGTTTTTTAGGGTCATGGATGTGTTCATCATGTTATTATGGCCATGATCATACTTATATTATTGTTTTTCAATGCTTTTTCCCTTGTACAACTTACCCTTTACTTAGGCTTAGGTCTCATGTTTGTATATGCCTTGAGTGTTTCAATCCTATATAAGGGTTACTCTACCTTCCTGATGGTGATAAACATTAATTTTCATTATAAATAGTATTAATTTTGACCTATATTTTATATACCTTGTATTTTTATCCCATAAAATGTGAAGACACTGATATAGATCAATGATGACACATATATCAGCCTACCAGTATGACTATCTATAGGATCTTGGTTACCAGGTCTATATAGAAAAAAAGTGGTCTACTTAGTAATTTAAACCTCACGTGAAATTATCATACATTAATTCATTTATTTTGGATGCATATCCTTTAACACTCACACTAATTCACATTCCTTTGATGGTTGCATAGTGTCTCTTGGGGATCATGCTATAATAAGCCTAAAAGTGCTGGTTGTAGGTGTGCATTTGCATTCTCAGACCACTATATGATCATCTAGGTCAAATATCCTATGTCTCATTATTTATGATGGTTTCAATGGTGTATGGGGGTTTAATGACATGATTTATGCTTAGAGTGGAGGGTGTATTAATGAAAGAGGGTGGAAATGGAGATATATGGAGTGTAGGGCATGAAAATAGGGGTAACATAATGTAAATGTTAGTGAAAAAATGGTGAAACTATAAGAGTATTAAAGTAATGTGAAATTAAAGGTAAGATATTTTATAAGACCAACCATTTGAACCTTACAAACCTTTATACACATACCTATGCAAGCATAAAAGTTTGGAAGTAGAGATGAAGCATATACAATCCTAAATTAAAACCTTAGAAACTTAGAACAACCTTAGTTTTCACAAAATACCTTAAACTCAACTAAAAGGTGATTGAGTGAACTTAGAGGTGAGAAGGATAGTTTATAATCCTATGAGGATACAATGAAATTTATGAAGGTTGTTTTAAGGCTTTGATGGCATTTCACTATCATTCTAACACTATATTACACATTTTGAGCCACATTTGAGGCTCTGTAGGTGCCATTGAGCCATGCATAGTCTTGTCAAATAATGGTCTTCACATATTCATAAGACCTCTTTCCTTGGGATATTCTAAGATAAAAAAAGGTAGATGAACATGAATCCTAAGAAATAATGGATTAGAAACCTTGAAACACCTCTAACTCTTCAACCTAATCTAAAATCTTTGATGAAGACATCAAACCCCTATATTTTACATAGAATTGTCTATAGATCATACACAAGAGTTAGTCATGAAGGTTTTCCAATAATATGATCTCACATGTGTGATTAAAGTTCTAAAAATGTAATGAAAGGATTATTCAATACTTGATGGAATAACATCAGTGACTAGTTTAAGCAGACCAATAAAAAATCCTTGAAAATTATTTGGTTTAAGTTGGCCTATGCAGATGAGAAGGACATAGGGATTCCTTAACTTATTAATGAATGTTCATAAATATTATAAGACCAATCCATAGACAAATTCCTATAGGTGGAATATGCTTGAGTCTACTTTCTCTGATGATGAGCTTGGGCCCCGACTCTCTCTTCTTTATATGGTATGATCATAAAATTGAGGATCTCTCTAAGCCTACCAATGAGATTAAGGGAGATATAAAATGGTTTTGAACTCTTATTATGTTAAAAAACACTGGTCTCTTCACTATTTGACATTTTTTACCTCCCTCTTCAAAATCATGACTCCACCTAGGCTGGTCTATATAATATGGATCCATACTACTAAAGAAACCTCTACAACCTAAATTCTTTTGAGTAATTATATTTTTTTAGACATAAAACATTATATTAAAGTGTTTTGAATGGAAAATAGGAGTCACAAGAAACTTATATTCTAATGGTGTGAATTGAGGGAGTTGAGGAGTCATAATTTAGCACATGCAAGGTCCATTTAGGAGGAATTGGCATTGACCATGGTGATAATGGATTTAGTGAGGCATGAAATAGTCTAGTGATGGCTTGATGAGGTTTATGAGGTTTCTTATAGACATTTGGGGTGACTTAGTGGTCTATTAAGGCTAGATTGGGTATCATTATGACCATAAATCATTGATTTTACATGCATTTATGACCTTAAAAGGGTATATCAATTAAATTATCATGGTAATACATATAAAAGACCCTTATGATCTATGAGAAACCTCAAATGTATATTAATACCCTTCTATTATTTTCCTTTAAAGATTGAATGTTATCATACCTCTTGTTATCAGGTAGAACCAATGTGCTTATAAGGATATATCAACTACCTTATTAGTTCACCTTCACCATGGTCTATTTCACATGTTGTGGATATTAAAAAGTGATCAAGGACCATATAAACATGTTTAAACATCATAATAACATTTGAATCAAGTTGGAAAGGAGACACAAAAGCATATAAATACTGACAAGGTAAGGTTGTAGCATGACAATACCATGGACTATTTGAGTAACCCTTGCAAACTCATGATATCACTAAAAACCATGGTACCAATGGTGAATTAGGCTTTAAAGAATTTGGTTTACCCCTATCTAGTTTTTAGACTAGAATGTGATAAATAAGATAGTTAGAGAATGTGGCATACAAAACTGAGGATAACCTTGTGGGTAGATAAGATCACCACCAAGAGAGCTAATCATAATTATTTATACCTTATTATCTATGGAAAAGAGGCAAGGTTACCCATATCATTTTAGTTTCCAAATTTGGAACTCATACATCAACTTTAGCTAATGAAGAGTGATGCCATAGAAGTGAGGATTAATGATTTGAGAGAGATAAAAGAGATAAGAGATGATGTTTTAGATTTAAGGTAAAAGCAGGTTTTGAAGGGGTCCCGAAACCCTATACAACAAGGTAAAAGATAAACCATGAGGCAAAACCAAGTTGACAAAAGAAATAAAAAATAGAAAAGAACCAAAACCAGGTTTTTTTGGGACCTGTTACCAACAAAAATAACCAAAAAACTCAGCTGTCAAAACACTGAACTGGAAGTTAACCAACAAAACCAGCAAGCTGGTCAACCTCCCAGACCAGTAACTAGTAAACCAGGAGAGCAACCAGTTTACTAGCCCCAAAAAACTAGCGAGCAACAGGGAGCTTTGGAAGAAAAAGGTTTTTAGTTTTTTTTTCCCGACCGAAGGTTCATATCTAGAGGAGGGACTAAGGGCTTAGAATTCTTCCTTCTTCCTTCTGTCCAACCGTCCTCTACCTTTGCCACCTTAGCAACCCATGCCTCAGAAGACATAGAACTTTGGGTTCCAATGGGCTTTAAATCCTTTTGAAAAACAAACACATTCTGGCTTTTAGAAAGATCCTCCAAAGCAGGGAGAGAGCCCACCATCTCCTTCTCTGGTTCAACAATGTCACTTACCACAGCCTCCACAGGGGTATCATTAAAAGGCTTCACCATAGCTTCCTGTTCAACTTCTAGTTTTGATTGCGAGCTAACCTCATTCTTAGACTCTAACTTAGAAGTTGCTTCCAAAGATTGTTTGTCACTGTTAAGTTCAGAGGAGACTTTAGACCACCAAGAGGGTGAACGCTTGGGATAGTGTTTCCCAGCAACACAACGAGCAAAAATATGTCCCGTCTGGTGGCATAACCTGCACCGAAAAGGGACCCCTTCATAATCTAAAGTTTGTGTCCAGGTGCCTCTTGGGGAGTCAAGGCAAATCACCTCAAGGAGGCCCTTAGAGACATCTAGATCAACCAGAAATCATACACATGTTGAGTGGAAAGGAGTCTCACTATCTTCGATATATAAAAAATCCCCTATTACATTTCCAATGGTTTTAAGAACCTCATCTTGCCATAGGTGTATCAGAAAATAAGGAAGCCGCACCCATATAGGGAGCTTGTTAAAGGATTCCAAGAGAGGATTAAAATCCTTGTGCCAAGGTTTAGCCATTAAAGGAAATCTACCCTGCCAAGAAAAATTATTGTTACACAGTATAGGCTTCCTATCTTCAGGGCTTTGAAAAACTATAATAAAGAAACCCCTGGCATAGGGATGGATTTGAGCATCCCTAATATTTGGCCAGTTCTTGAGAATCTAGTACCTTAGGTCTACAAGAGAGGGCCAGTAACCACGGAAGTGAAAAATGGCAGCACAAGTGGAGAACCGTTCTTCCGCTTGAAAAATACTTTCCACTAGATCAGGTTCAAGAGAAACCCTAATAGGTTTTAAGGCACTTACAGGTTAAATGTGCTTTGGACCAGATGCTGTATAAGGCAAAGCTTCATGTATTTCCACTTCGTAGGCCGCCACATCCGCAAAAGTTCTTTTCCTAAATCCAAGCCCTGATCCTAGAACAAAGGCTGAACGCTCTTTCGTATTTTCACCTCCCCCCGTAGAGGAAGTCACTTTAGGATCATTTGGAACCCTCCCTTTGCTAGAATAATAGTCTTCACCCATAGTAATTACCTCAGCCATACCAGCTGGAAACCCAACAGCTGATTTCAAAATTTGAGCGCGCGCACAACAGATTCTGTATTTTAGATTCTGTGTTGGTAAGGAGTGTTATGTCAAGATAGATAAGAGATGATGTTATGCATGTCATATCATCTCATAAAAATCAATCTAAGAGGTCATTTGATAAGAGATTTATCTCAAAGACTTTCCAATAGGGTGATATTATGATTAAGTGAGATGAAGACTTAGCTAAACCAAGTAAGCACACAAAATTTGATAGCCTATGGATTGGACCCTATGTAATCACCAACTATAAGTATCATAATGCATTATAATTAACAAGATTAAATGGTGAGTAACTCCATATCCTAGTCAATGGGGTGTTTCTCAAGTATTTTAATTGAAAATCATAGATTTTTCTTATACACAGTAGTTTAAGTATGCCTTTAGTTTTCTCCATATACTATTTCACAACTAATTTGTTATTTAGTTTCCTTAATGTCTTGTTACTTTCTTAGGTTTTTAGGTGTTGGTGTTCATTATTATGTCATTGTTGTGAGTGGTGAGGTTTTTTGTAGTTCTTGAAATCTTATAAGGTGCTAAGTTTAATTGTTAGTCTAAGTAGAAGGGCGATCTAAATCGAGTCATGATTATCCTATGTGAGTACCTTGTCCAATGGATGAGATAGTTGGTTCTCTTAATCAATAGGCAGTTCAACCCCTAGGAGTTATCATTGATGTAAATATATTTCTACCCTTAGACTCAAAAAGGATCAACTATTACTTAAATCACTTGAATAGTGTTCTTGTCATTTTCATGAGTCTTTGGGATGCCATGACAATCTAGGAGAAGGTTAGTTGTCATTAGGTTCATACTCAACATGTTTATATGGTGTAATAATGTCAAAAAGTTCCATGGTAATCATCATATCATCTTTTTTAAAATTGTGTCATGATCTCATCTTATGTTGATTATGTCTAAGAGTCTACACCAAATCATAATATAACCTCCCTAGTCTAAAACCCCACATAATAGGATAACCTATGGTGTTGCATCCCATGGCCAGTCATGTATTCATAAAATCATTCCAATAACCTATAAAATGTGGCAAAATTAGAGGGGTTAGAGCTAGTATGAGGAGAAAAAGGTAACCTTGTTTGAATCCTTTAACATATTTCAAGGTTTTTTTAGCAAATATTAAGGTAAATACTTCATTTTTGTTTCATTTCATATCACATGTATATTGAATTTAAAGGATGTTACAACCATGTGAATGGTGTTAATAGGACTAGGACATAATTTAGCCACCACCAAGGGTAAAATGTCCCAAAAAATATCTTATCCATTACAAGGTCATTACATTGTGGTCTCATGTGTATAAATATCTTTTTAGGGGTCAAACATCCTTCATTCACCATAAAAGGAACCCACATGTCTGAAAAGTGACTTTTTAACTTCCCTCCATCCATACCCTATGATTTTAAAATGTTTTCAAACTCTCATTTCCCTTATTTTGGCCTCTAATGGGTTCTCAAGATCTCAAACATAAAAAATACAGGGAAAATATGTTTTGTAGGTGATTTCAAGATTTGTATAGACTTGTACAATTAGATAAAGATCAAATAAGCTTATAAATCTCATGAGGAATCCCTTTTAAGCATCATATAGAATAATCTATGTTCACAAATCCAATAGAAAGGTAAAAAATGTAGTAGAATATCCATCAATCTCTTGGCAAGATCATAAGGTCCAATTTAAGGTGAATGGTATGGTTTTTATGTGGAGAGTTAGATCCCAAGCTCTTGGTCATAGGTAGAGTACCTAGTGTGATTGAATTTAGTGGTATTAGTCTATAGATCAAATACCTAGGCTTTATGAACAATCATTAAGACCCCCAAGTGGTCTTAAACCCTTATAAAACCCTAATGGCTTAGTTTGGGGAAATTTTTATTTAAAAAATGGACTCGTTGAATCTTGAGATTATTTTAAAAATATATTGATAGCTATACACATACATTTCACACCTTCATCAACCAACTTTGGGCATGTATGGCCTCAATATGACAGGAAAATTCTATTATTTTCAATTTGTAGGTTGATTGCTTTAGTTTCTTAAATGTTTCAAAGTCTTTAAAAAAGGGAACATTGATGAAGGTTATCCATCCCATTTCACTCCTTAATAATTTCCTATATCTCTATAAAATATTCTCAAGTGTTTCAATCTTATACCATTCTTTCCAAGCAACATTTATTGTTCCTCACTTTGAGATTATGTGTATAAGATGCATAAAATAATGGAGAAATGAGGTGTTTGTTTCATCATTAAAGGATACATAAGCATCATGATCTCATAATTTTATTTTAAATATCTAATTAAGTATGATTTTATGTTTTAGTGATCTTGTTTGCACCAAAAAAAGGAATAAAAATATAGGAATGTAGACCTACATGTCTGTAACTTGTAGGTATGCATTTTATAAAACATTATGTTTAAATGTACATAAAATTTAGTTTTAAGACCTAATAATGAGGGTTATATAGTGTGTTAATATTTTAAAAGGACAAGACTAGTGAGAAAGTATTTCCTCAAAAACAATGTCAAGACAATCTAAACATACCTATAGGTAGAATGGTAACACATAGGCTTTTTTGGGTTTTTAGGTTGGCTTTCAAGTTTGAGGGAAGATGGGTAATACAAGTTTTTGTAGTATTAATTTATGATGATTAATGAGATACATAAATATATTAATAATATAAGAATCTACTCACATAAAAAATGATCACCTACAAGTCCATCTTAGGCCTGAGGTGTCACACTGGTTTGTATATAAACTTATGAAAAAGGCTTAAACATTACGAAGAAAATGTAGCCATTAATGTTTCATAGACATTAATGGATACACCCTCATTAGGGGATAATAATATAAAATATGATAAAATACCATAATTAATAGATACCCATTTTAGGTATGAAGTCAGTACCCTATATTATTAACTACCTATAGCTCAAGTTGCTCTCAAGATTGAGGAGAAAATATCATGCATAATAGTAAATTTTGAGTTTACATGGGTTGGTAGAGTGTTAGAAATAATTTGAGGATAGATAGACCTTGTTATATTCAATACACCCTAGTCTATTTTTTATTTTAAAAGTGGGGATCCCCTTTATTTTTTGGAAATAACAAATATATTAAAGGGGCACCTATGGGTTTTGAGGGTTATGATACTCACGATACTTGTAAAAAAGCAATGTTTGTTAACATTAATTCATATTGTTTTATACTTTTTAATTTAGAAACACATGTTCAAACTAGCCTATTAAATTAAAAATATGGAAAGAATGACTTTACATGACAGCTATGTAGATTGTTTTATTTTAGAGTATTCATTCATTAGTAAAATTCCATTTTATAAGATTTCATTTGGAAATTTCTCTTCAAAAATATTCTTTTAGGAATTTTCTCTTCACAAACATTCACTTCAGAAACTTTATGTTAGAAACTATTACTTCAAAAACTTTGCATAGGCAACAACTACTTTGAGATGTTTTCCTTGGTATCTTTCTTCATGGTCTTAGTTTTTAGGAGCTTATTCATAAATAAATTTCATATCAAAGACTTTTCATCGACAACATAGTCTTTGAGAACTTTCATTTTAGAAGGATCATGTCAAAAATATTCTCACCAAAGACTTGGCTTCAGGAAATTTATTCGTTAGAGAATTTGCTTTGAAAACTTTTATTTTGGAGACTTTTCATTGAAAGGATTCCTTCAACAAGTTTAGTCATCAATATCTTTGTCTTGGATTTTGTTTTTTATAACTTTGAGAGTATAATATTTCCAAAGAACATTTTATGATTTGAATTCTTTTGGCCTAAAATCAAAGTTTGACTTATACTTATTAGACTACATAATGACACAAGAAGAAAGAATAATGGCTACACGGTGGCACCTCGAATGACAAGGTATCCTATATGGCATGTACACTAGGATAGGGTGGTTGAATTAAAATTGAATAAAGGTGATGAGATCATAGACATTAATGAGTAATGGCATAGGAATTTTAAATCAATATAGGATATATATTTTCATTGATCCCCCAACTAAGTTAACATCATTTAATCTTTAAAATCAAGTATAATTTAACCTTAAGTGATCAAAAAAATCTAATAGCTACCTAAGTGATTTGTGATTTGTGAAGTTTAGCTTAGTGAAGAGATGTCATTATCAAAAGACTAGATCATAACAGTACTTGGTAGAATCAACATGGCATCATCATCTATGTCCTACAAAGTAGCCTTAACACCATCTATGTTTTAAATCAAGGATTTGATAGAGTACTTAGACATTGTATTTGATGATACTACATTTAATGGACGTTATCCAAACTACTTATAATTCTGGGAAATATTGGAGAATGTCAACTCTTTTTTACTTGAGGAAGACATTGTAGGCAAGGATAACCAACTAGTGAAGGATTTACTCCCTTTCAAATGTCAAGTCCTACATTATGCATCTATGAAACCAAAGGTGATGCCATATATTTATATACTACGGGGCCTCTTCTTCAAAGGGAGAATCATAGATAGAGGTACCTTAATTATATAGACAACAACACTATTATCATGTATATTTTAGGTGAGGCATTCAACATGTATTTGATTTTACCCACTGTGGATGTTACTTTTTATTTACACATATTCATCACATGGAATCATTCCAATAATCCAAAGTGAGATATTTAAAAGTGGATTCTCCCTAGGTAAAGTTTCACTCTAAAGGAACACCATCCCCGTCACATAATTTAGAATGGGAATGTTTGTGGGAATAACATTATTGAACATATTATTTGGATATGATAATATTTATTTCATACATTTGGAATGGGTTCCTTTATTAGACATGTTTATTACATTGAATTTCCCTTATGCTTTGGGGTAAATCATTTATTCATGACTCTAAGAGAAAATCTTATATAAGGATAAGAAGCCACTAGGTGGAAAATTTTACATGATGTCCTATATGTTGGATGCAATCATGGGCATTGTATATAGACACAATAGAGTCCTATGGGATCCCAAAATTGAATTCATAAAAATAAGATTTGTGACTACTGTAGTTTTTTGTACATATATTTAGATGTGAGGAATATAACAAAGATCACTAAGGACCTTTACCCTCAAGTTTGGATGGACATACATAGTAGGACTTTGGAAATAATTTATGATATCACAACCTATAGATTAGACAATAAAATATGAGACTACTAGATTTATCTAGATTACACAATAATCATGGTGATATGGTACAAGGTAGATCCTCTCTAGCTCTAAAAGTTCATTCTAGACAAAGTACATGAATGGTAAAGAACCTATAAAATTTTGAATAACATTAATGAGGAGTTGATGATAAATAAGGAGGCCACCTTCTATGAATCTCACATCATTATTGGTAAAATGTAGCATAAATTTTATAGAAAATTCAAAGAAGATGGGAATGATAGGAAAGTATATGCATCTCTTACCCTACCTCATTGATATTTGGATCTTCATGGCAAGCCACAAAATAAGATTCATACCGTTGGCCTTGACTTCAAGCATGAGACAATGGATCATTAGTTTCTCTCCCTAAATGCCAAGGATGATGAGGAGGTTAAGGAAAGGGTCATAACTATAGGACTAAGTGAAGACTTGTTGAGAGTGATTCAATCAGAACCATATCTAACTCTCGATTAATAAATATTTAAAATTATAACTCTTGAAGGATGGAGATACTCATATTTTTAAAGTGGTAGGTAATCATAAAAATTGGAAGAAGTGGGACCAGATCCCCAACTAGATCAAGGATAGCCTTAAGACCAAAATCTATCAGTATCTGAGGTACCACTCATTAGAGAATAATAAAAACAAGATGAGGAATAACAATGCCTTATTCCACACAAATAGAAGAGGAACCAATGCTCCTAATTCAATGATTGAATTAATCAAGGTTAAGAAAGAGTTTGTTAAAGAGATAACTATATTAAGATGTAGTATACAAGTGGAGGCTAGGATTATATACTTTGGATTCCTCTGATGAAGAGGAAATAGTGGTAAATTCATCCCTAATGCTAATAACTATTCCCCCTCTTATTCCATCATAGTCCACATGACCATAAACATGTATAACAATAAGGACTTATCAAAGAAAACCAAAGGACAAACCACATACCCCTCCAATTCAAGATGTGGAAAAGGAGGAGTTATAATAAGAAACTATTTTAAAACTATAAGAATTTAAGGATAAGTCACATATTATATGTGAATCATCCAATAAGGGACCCCTTCTCATATATCCTTTAAGTTTTTCCCCTTTTATATCTTTATCAGTAGTTTTCATCTCCTCTAGGATAATTGTTTACACATTCATTCCCTAGTAGATACTTCCTATAGGTTTAATGTTCTTACATCCATCCATGAGTCTACCTAATATAACTAAACATTATCTAACCTATACTATTTTAGCTTCCATTCTAGTGTTTTCCACCCCTTTAGTTTCCATTTCATTATCATCCACCCCATCAACACTAGCTTTGTCAATTTCAACCATTGTGAAATCCATCACTTCAACTACATATCCTTCTACTAAATTAGGTTAATACTTTCCTTATTACACTCTCACAACCATATCCATAGTGGTAATAACCAAAATTTCACTTAGGAGGTAGCCAATCATTCTTGTCTATCCAATGCCACATTATGCAAACATAAACTGGTCAAATATTATTTGGCTTGCAATGCCTAATACTTCCACACAAACTAAGAAATAACCATAAGAACATGATCAAATGGAATTAAAACCATTAGATACCTCAAATATCACTCTTTTATAGTAGGTTAAATAATTAGGAACCTCGACCTCTAAGAGGACCAATTTGAAGATAACAAAATTGCTAATGGTGAGCTCTTTGTTTGACAAAGCCAATACATCAATACAAAGTGTGAGTAAAAGGAAAATTAAGGATAGTTCAGGTAAGACATTATTCATGAAATATAGGTAATAATTCTACTCCCTATGTAAGAGGAAGAACATGTAAAATGGTTAGTCTTATTATATTGAGGACTTGAATTCATATATGGAGACCTATACAAAATTCATCATTTTCATACATCAAAGGACCAAAATGGATAGATATGAGCTCAAGAAAGAGTTAGAGATACTTAAAGAGAAAAAAGTGATTTGGGTTCCCCATGGAATTGAGAATGATGTATAAGATGTTACTCTTATATTATATGAAATTCTTGATTTTATCCATTCTTTGAGAATAATCTTAGTTATTCATGTCAATAACATAACCAAATTGTTAAATATTACATAAACAAATCCAAGTAAAAGCTTGGAGCAGAGCAAAAAATTTGAAACTAGTATTTTCCCACCTTGTAGGGCCCTCTGAGTGCGACCAGAGTGATCACAGATCTAATGAAAGCTACTGCCAGTGAAAGTGACTCTGGGGACCTAAACCTGAATATGATAGAGGACATTCCCTCCAACGGATGGAAGAAAGTGATAATAGGTGAAAAGACATGTTCCACTAAAAACATGTCAAGCCTCCTTGTCAAAAATGATTCCACTGAGGGTACAACCCTAACTATCCCAGATGATCTGGTTGAGGAAATCATGGCATCCATGGACCTTGCATTGGTAGGTAAGTTTTTCTCCTTCCATCTTAATATTGAAATGGTTAGGAAATGGGTTTTATCTCAGTGGAGAATTAAAGGTAGTGTTTCAATCATTGATATGGCAAGAGGCTTATTCCTATTTAGATTTATGAATAGAGAGGATATGATAGCTACTCTTATTGGGGGACCATGGCTATATGGTCCAAATTCACTTGCCTTGTGTTTGTGAAAAGTGGAATTTGACCCCAACACAGACCTTAGTAAGTCTGCTCTTGCTTGGGTAAGATTACCAAGGTTTCGATTGGATTTCTGGGATGAAACTTTTTTTATAGCTATTGGGAACTCTATTTTCCAATACGTCACTATAGATCATACAAATAAAACACAATCTAGATGTGTGTATGCTCGATTGTGTGTCAATGTTGAGATTAACCAAACCCTCCCCACATCTATAGAGTTAAACTCTAAATATGGGACTTGGACTTAGCTGATCATATATGAAAATGATGCCACTATCTATCAAATATGTAAAAAAAGGGACATATAATGGCACAATGTAAGGTGAAGCAAATGGGAAGGAAAGATGATTCCCCAGTTGAAGGTGAGGATCAGTCTCATAAACTTAGAAATTTTTGGTAGTCAGGGAATGGGAAAGTAATGCAAAAAACCTTGATAATATTGAAAAGGTAAGGAATAAGGTGGGCAAGGAGGAGGTTTTTGGTAATGGGGAAAAATCTGTCCTAGAGGAAAATAACAAGAAGGTCTTGGACAGTGATAGTCAGAAGGCTATAATAGAGACAGTTAACCCTTTAGATCAACAGACCAATATGTCTGAGGAAGGAGAAATATGTGTCCAACTGATAGATGAGGATAATTTAGAAGGTAAAGTGTCAAGAGATAGGTAGGTGAAACTAACCCTAGAAATATTAGTTACTAAAGGAGAAGCAACCTTACATTTAAACACAGATATTTTCCATGCTCTAGAAGTCGAAGACAAAGTAGGCAATTATTTAGTAATAGGTGAAATAGGACAAAATGGTAGTAGCAATGAATAGGAAGAATGGATTACCCCAAAGAAAAATAACTGCAAAGGTAAAAAATTTATAGATGTTAGCACCGATCCCAAACAAGGGAGACCAACCCTAAGAGAAATAAGACAATGAAAGATTGTCAGGGAGATTGCCAGTGGTAAAAAGAAAACACTGGAGGCCCATCCCCTCAAATACTCTAAATGAAAATTTTATCTTGGAACCTAAGGGGATTTAACAGTCCTTCAAAATAGTTTGAGGTTAAAAACTACATTCTACATAATAAATTAGATATTTTATTACTCCAAGAAGTCAAGATGATTTAGGAGAGTTTCAAGAAAATTGCTGACTTCATATGGCCTAAGGATGCTTTTTGCATTAGTCCAGCTGAAGGGGCTTTAGGTGGGATTGTAACTATGTGGAATAGTGCTAAAATTTAGGGATTGCTTATGGCTTATAATAAACATTTCTTAATTATCAACTTCTCTTTGTCCTCTTTAAACTGGTCATTGATCAATGTCTATGGCCCGAATAACAAAGCATTAAGGCAAAATTTATGGATATATTTGAGCAGCTTCAGGATTAACTCCCAAAAAACTCAATGGATGCTAGCTAGAGATTTTAACACTCTGTTATACCCCTCTAAAAAATAAGGTGTGATTGTTGATTACTCTGACAACATGTTTAACTTTGTTGAATTTATAAATGATTGGGGACTATTGGATATCGAATTGGAAAATCAAAATTTCACCTGGTCTGATAGAAGAGGAGGAGATCAAATTATTCAAGTCAAGTTAGATAGATTTCTTATCTTGAATAATTGGAATGATTATCATAATATGCATGTGCAAGCTTTTCCTTGAACCATGTCTGACCACTGCCCAATCTTCCTCAGTTGGAGAGATTAGGGACAATGTGGTCCTTTCCCCTTCCATTTTGAAGTTATGTGGACCAAACATATAGACTTTAGACAAATGGTGGCCCAATGGTGGCAAATTCCTATCTAGGGCACTCCTATGTTTAGAATAGTCAAAAAACATCAACATATCAAACAAGAAGTTTATGGATGGAATAGATATAGCTTTGGTCAGGTCTTTCATCAGAAGAAAAACATAGCCAAAAAACTTGTAGATATTCAGTAGTGGATGGCTCAAGGTGATGATTCAAAAGCCACTTCTACAGAAGAGAATGTCCTGACTTTTGGATGGAAGAATCTTATGGATAGAGAAGAGGTTTTTTGGAAACAAAAATCTTAAATATAGGGGCTTAAAGAGGGGGATAGGAACATGGCCTTCTTTCATCCCTCAACCATGAAACATAAGAAGGCCAATTCCATAACAAAGCTATGTTTAGATAATGGCAACACTATTAATGAAGATAATGAGATAGGGTAACAAGCTAGGGTATTCTTTTATAATTTGCTCACTGAACAAAACAATGATGATGGGAATGATAGGACTATGAACCAATTCATTGATAAATCCTCTATTTGATAACTGAGGAAGATAATATAGAGATATTAAAGCCTATATTTGAGGAGGAAGTCTGTGCTATTTTAATTTCCATGGGTACATTCAATGCCCTAAGTCTTGATGGCTTCCCTCCTATATTATTCTAGGAATATTGGGATATAGTGCAAGCAGATCTTACTGCTATTGTATGTGACTTTTTCAGATCAGGTAAACTTTTGAAACAAGCTAATAATAATTTCATAGTACTTGTTCCTAAAAAGTCACAGCCCAAACACCTTACAAATTTTAGACCTATTAGTCTATGTAACACTATTTATAAGCTGTGCACTAAAGTGCTAGTTATGAGGATCCAACCTTTATTAGACAAAATTATTTCCCTTGCCCAAAAAGGCTTTATCCTAGGTAGGTAGATTCTTGATGTTGTGATCACCACTCATGAGACTATTCATTCTATGGATAAGATTAGAATCCCTTGTATGGCTCTTAAGCTAGATATTTCTAAAGAATATGATAGGGTATCATGGACTTTTCTATTCCAAGTCATCAAAAAATTTGGTTTTAATGATAAAATGTCTTGACTAATATGGAATGTTGTCTCTACTAAATTTTTTTTGGTTTTAGTAAATGGGGTCCCTAGAGGGTTCTTCTCTTCTTCAAGAGGAATCCACCAGGGGGACCCACTCTCCCCTTACTTATTCATCATAATGGTAGAGGCACTAGCAAGATACATACAAGTAGATATAGCCTTTAAACATTTAGTGGGCATCAAACTTGCCTCCTCCCTTTATCCTATGGTGATGCAGTAGTTTGTGGATGATACCATTATTTTTAGCATCTCCTCGATGATTGAAGCTAGGAGATGGAAGAATATTTTAAATAATTACACCATAGAATCTGGGTAGAGCATGAATCTCCAAAAAAGCAATGTGTACTTCTTTAATACTCCTAATGACCTTAGACAAATAATCATTGACATACCTGAATGTGTTGAAGCTATCCTACCAACTACCTATTTGGGTCTTCCCCTCATGGTCAAAGAGGTATCTCCTAGTTTTTGGAATGGAATTCTGGAAAGAACTCAAAAGAAACTTCTTGGTTGAAAAGGGAAACTTCTCAGTAGTGCTGGCAAACTATAGCTTCTTTGGGCCACTCTTCAAGGGATTCCTACCTACTTCCTATCTCTCTTTAAAATTCCTACATATTTTGCTTACAAATTGGAACAGATTCAAATAAAATTCTTATGGATGGGGCTGGAAGATAAATAGAGAATGTATTTAGTCAAATGGGAAAAAGAGTGTCTTCTAAAATCACATGGCAGCCTCAATATTAGGTCTATCAAAAACATGAACAAAACCCTTCTCTCCAAAATTAATTAGAACTTGATACATAAAAATAATGATTAGGGGGAAATAATGTATGCCAAATATATGCATAACACTGATGGTTCTAACTTTCTTCAATAGATGGGGTTACCTTAGGGATATGTGATATGGAATAAAATGCTAAAAATTAGAAGCCTTCTTAAGCAAGGAATTAGATGGAAACTAGGAAATGGCTAGCATATTAAATTTTTGGATGACATTTGGTTAAAGGACAAGGCTCTCATCACACAAGGAAACTATGGAGAGATTGCTGACATTACTGCGTAGTTTTTTGGAGATAGAGTTAGTGATTACATGGATAATAACAATGGCATGAGGAGCTAGAAAAATCTATCGAATTGTTATGTTCATTAGCCTAAGCTCTTCCCTAGAGTTTTGGAGATTCAACAGTTGATTTAGGGGATCAAAATCCCTCTCTTCCCCCATGAAGATGAATAGTATTGGTGACCAGATAAGAATGGATGGTTCTCTATCAAGTCTGCTTATCAATTGCTAATTCCTGAGGCTCAGAATAAAGAAGTTATGGAAAAAGGTTTGGAATTATAAACTTATACAAAAAATTAACATGTTTTGGTGGCTTATTGCTCATAAAAAAATCTTAACATAGGACAACCTTCAAAAGAGAGGATTTACCCTAGTCAATAGATGTTATTTGTGTGGTTTAAAAGAGGAAATAGTTTCTCACCTTTTCATTCACTATGATTTTGCCTGGGAACTATGGGGCATAATCCTAAATAACTTTGGTATTGAATGGCTCTATAACTCTAACCTTAAGAAAATTATCATTAGCTGGAATCTTACCTTTACCCATCCCTGGCTCATAGAATTATGGAATCAAACTCTACCCTATTTGAGTTGGATTTTATGGAAAGAATGCAACCACAAAATTTTCAGGGACACTGCTAGAAATGCCTCTCAGGTGTTTCATTCTTTTGTTAAGACTCTTATGGAAAGCGTCACCATTTCCCATATTCATTCTATGGAGAAACCCCTAACTCAAGTAGAAAATCAAGTTGTAGCTACATGGAAGGTTCTAAACTATATTCCTGCTTATAATAATTCCAAAATTCTTTAGAGACTTAACAATAAATGGATTCCCCCAAAGCCTAACTAGATGCAACTCAACTTTGATGGGGCCTCCAAGTATGATGATAAATCCAGTGGAGAAGGGATTATAAGAAATGACAAAGGATGGATGATTGTTATCTATGATGGTGGAATAGGCTTCCAAAACAATAACTATGCTAAATTAATGGCTCTCTTATGGGGTTTAAAATTGGTTATATCCCTAGGTATAAGGAACTTGAGTATATAGGGGGACTCTAAATTGGTCATTGATGCTATTAATAAAGCATCAAATGTTAGAATTAAGATAAAAGATATCATTAGGGATATCCAATTTATTTTTTAGAAGTTTTCCAGAGTGGATATTTCACATATTTATAGAGAGGGAAATAGTGTTGTTGATGCTTGTGCCAATCTCGGCCAACAATTTTCAAATTGGCGATGTTGGTGCCAAGTAGTTCATATTCCTTTAAACATTAGGGATATTATTCAAAAGGAAATGACTTGTCAAGGATGAGTCAAAATTATGAAAAGGATAGCTCTATTAGGTGGTCCATATAGAGGGTGCCAATGTGGATCTTAGAGCTTGATATCTATTGTACTCTTTTGATAATCATTCATGATTTATTGTATCAAGGTGTTAAGTTGCACAAACTTCATTATGGAGATCGTTAGAAAATGATTTTTAAGCATGGGAGGTGTAAATGTCATATCTGCATGATATTCCAAATTATATGCTATTACATTAGCATTATGCATATTTGGAAGCAAGGGTTTGTAACCACTTCAACTACAAAGGTTAAAACTGGGAACTCTACGGGTCTGGTCTACAAATCCAAAATGGGGGGAAATAGAATTTGAACATAACCATTCTCCTACTATGAGTTCAAAGATAATCCATTGGTTTGGAACTATTGCAAAGAGGGGGGGATTAGCCCATATTTGGAGAGGCTCAATGGGTTTGGCAAAAATTTGTCCAAGTAATTCATGAGGTCATGATTAAATAGGTGAGTCACTATTGTAGGAATCAGATTTGAGATTTTTGAAAAGGTGATAGCTATGGCTAATGGCATTTCCATGCAAGGGATAAAGCTATAAAGGAAAAAAAAATCATGGACCTATCAAGCCATAAAGTATTCCTAGGAGAAGGCAAAGAACTTGTTCTTTATCAAGGAGGATTCGAGTGAGCTAAATTACCTGAGCCATGGGATAATGTGTGTTTCATCCTCATGGAGTATTTCACGTAGGAAGGATGATTCACCAGGTTATATAATTACCATTTTCCCCTTGTAAATCAATTCAGGTGTAATACTCTCATCAGTTTTCCCTTTTATCTACTTTCCTCCCTAGAACATTATATCCTTAGGGTGAGAGTAAAAATGGCAAAAAAACTTGATATGAATCCTATCCCCCTCCATCAAGGCCTCAATTTTCTATTTGTATAATTTACACCATGCCCTTGAGCCATCTAAGACTATCAAAATTGATAGCAGAGATATTTCTTCTAATCCTTTGGTTGGTGATGTTGTCGATGAGCCCTGTCTTTCCCCTATTTCTACCAAAACTAAAGAAGTCTCCTTCTCTACTCTAGAGGAGACCCCCATTGACACCCCTTACTCTTTTATGAGTATGAAGGGCAAGAAGAGGAAGTTTTATGTTAGGGAAGAGAATATTGGGGGGACCACTGTGGGGACACATAAAAATCCTAGTAGGACCACTGGGGGTTAAGGTGGTAAATCTTATATGTCTACTAAGGTTAGTAAGGAGGAATTCTCATCTGGAGTTCAACGGTTAGGGTGGATTAGTGGCAAACCCACTCCTAAGGCTATCCTTATTGACTATTCAGAGAGTGCCTCAGAGGAAGCCACCCAGGAGGAAGAGGCCAAAGAATTGGAAGTTCAAGAAATATTTGAGGATACTAAAGGTAAGCAAGAGACAAGGGAATTTGAGGCTACTATAGAGGATGGTGTTGACATTGCAAAAAATGCTGACAAAGAGGGAAAAATGTATGTGGAGGAAGCTTAAGAGGAAACTGAGAATGAGATGGGTTTGAAAGCTAAAATTACTACCCTAAAGGATCGCATTCATAAGCTAGAGTAGAACTTCACCACTGGGCTCTGGAATTCAATTCTCCTAAACATGTCTATGCTGAAGGAATTGGGTAATACTACACCTACTGTCTATGCAGAGAATACTGAGAAACTGAATGACCTTCTTAAATTAATGGTTATGTAAGGAGAGATCTCTCTGACTCTTGTCTTTCTATTTCTTGTTTTATTTAGTTTGTTATGTTTGTTGGTACTCTGATTGTGCCATCTCTTTTTAGAAGGCATTTTTTGTTTAATTTCCTTCTTGTTTTCTCTGCTCTGTAAGGGTTTGGCCCTTGGTCTGCCACCTTAATTTATCAAAAACATAACCAAAATGTTTAAAAGCAAAAAATAGGATGATAGTAATCTAAAATTTTTAGTGTTATATAACCCTAAAAAGGAATTTATCCATTTGGACTTGATGAATCCATTAAAGGCATCTAATTATTTGAATTTAGCATTAATAAGGACATAGGAAACTTGAGATTAGGTAATATCCTCTGAAGCTCTAGTCAATAAGTTGGATGAGCAAGAGAAAGAGGCTGATAAGATTTTGATGGGATTAGAATTAGAAAACATTTGAGATAATAGAGGTACACTAGTGATTTAGGATGTATTTGATCAAATGCTTAAACAAGCCTCCAACTTCAAGTAGAGTCTACAAGGTTGGAGTCTAAAATACAGTGAGGCTAAATTGAGCATAATGCGGAAGAAGGATATAGAGGTGGAAGTATTCAGGTTTGGGTTTAGAGTAACTAAGGCAAAAAATAACAAGCTAATAGGAGAGACAAATAGGGTGACTAGGCCACATCTTTTAGATATGATTTTAATCATAACACAACATGATAAGGTCTACAAACATTATCATGAATTGGATGTAAAGAAGAAAGTAACCTAGCAAATGACACCTACTATTTCCACTATGCTAAATCTACCAAAAAAACTAACAATGACAACAACTATGTCATCTCCACTTAATGTTACTATTTTGAAGGTAATAAAAGTTCTATTAATTAGTGCATATTCAAGTGTAACTCTAGTTACTATAGTGTTAACTATGAGTACTACTATAGTTCCCACAATAGTTTTGAGACAAGTCATGAAAGAGATAATTTAGATAAAGGATTTTTTTTACATTTTACATGTAATATTGATAATCAAATAATTAATTCTTAATTTCATATATATATATATATATATATATATATATATATATATATATATATATATATATATAATTAACTAATTTTGGGCAGCATGCACATGTTTTATGACTAGGATATTTTTAATGCATCGATATATAACCAAGACCTATCTTATAGTATTTTTAGATGTAGATTAAGTGTTATAATTATGGAGGATGAGGTAACCCCTTCCCTAAGATCTATATATACATGTAAAACCCTCTTTACAAAGGGTCAAAGTTTTTAAATGAAACATAGGAAGAAATCAATGATTTTGATTGTCATGAACTATGTTTGTTTTTTCTTCTTCCCTTGTTATGTCAAAGATTTTAGAATTAATTATTTTGGTATTGATTCAATAATTATAATGTGTGTTGTTGCTATGAATGAATATAACTATTATGTTAATGAATATTAGTCTTAAATGTGTAATAGTTATTAAATATTGATATTTTTCATTGATTAATATAGTTAGTATAGGTTGAATCAATAATATAAGGTGTGTAGAAGTGTCTTGTTTGATATAGTATTCTAGGTGTGAGCTATAGCTTCCCTAGGTAACTTTTTGGTCTAAGCTATAATATCTTGTATGAAGGTGTGAAACAATAAACATAAAAGGAACAACCTTTAGTTGAGACCATTAAGTACCCTATATCTAAATACCTAAACTCTTAGTCCTGTTGGCAAAACTAAAAAAAGATAAAAATAGAAAACACTAGTCCTTGAGATACTTGTCCACTAACGATACAGATTAAGAAATTCTTGTTTAAAGACATAATCTTTCTTTCTGCCTTATCCTTCCCTCTTTTAAACATTTTTTGAGATCTACCCACCATAAATTAGTCTTACACCCATCTAAATCACCTATTGATTTATCCTTTTAATTATAATCCACACATCAACCCACAAACTTGGTTGAATAACCTAGAGGTTTAAACTACTATTCCACCACTTACTCGTTCTAACCACATACTTGTACTTTATACCCTAGAGTGGAACCTAGTTCCATAGAGATCCAAAAACACTAGAGGTTACCTAGTTTTAAAATATTTGAGGTATGCATAAAACCCACATCAACATACCTCAGGATAAAGGTTAAGAAAATATGATAAATAAAAACTCATTATGACCCTACAGATATAGTCGATAGACACCTACATGATTGCCTAGTGGCTTAGTGGGCCTAAAAACTAAAGAGAGAAGGGATTGCTTAGTTTGAAGACAAAGAGGTCTAGAAGCATAGAATCACATGAAAAATATATTATAAAAATATATAATAATATCCATATGATACTCTCAATTAGTATAAATTAAACACAAGGTTGAGAGGCATGTTGAGTCTAGAGCCCCACACACAAGTCTATGTGTGTATAGCTATAATAACATGTTTTCTATAGGTAGAATTGAGACATAAGTACAAGAAGGTGTTGATATATTTATAGGTAAATTTCATGAGTATTAAGACTCTCTTGGTATTTATAAAAGGTGAAACATATATTACTAAATTCATTTGCATCAACTGGTTTGGAAATCCTAGTATAAACTAATAATGGTCATAACAGGTCTAAAGAGGAGGAATGGTAAAAAAAGAGGTCTAAAAAATTATTAGACTATATAAATGTTTCAATTTTAATTTAATATGTGATAATAATGATTTTAGGCCATGACAATAATCTATAGGTGGTTGTGTGCCTTGAAGATTAGTTCAGGCCTACAAGGCCTAAAACCTCGCATAAGCCCTCAGACCTCCAACTCAACTCTTATGAAGAAATGAGTTATTAAATTTTATGTATGGATATAGGAGGTTATATAATGATATAAAATATATTAAATTAGTTTTCATAGGTAAGGAAACATAAGGGAAGTTCCCTTTTGGCCTAAATCCTTCCTCAAGCTCTCACATCGTAGTCTGCCAACTCGAGTTACGAATTTGGACACTCATATATTACATGAAGAGGTGCATGGGGACCATATATATTATGATAATTTAATTACCCCCATTAAATTTCCATCTATTTTAGAGAGATATGTATTTAGGAGGATAAATTTATGAATGATCCTTAATATTGTAGCCATGCCTACACTACATAGAAGAAGTCTGAGAGGTACCAACCTTTGCTCATATCTAACTGAATAAGATGTATGTGAGAAAGATTTTTTAGGTAAATTTTATGGGGTATATACACTAAATATTTATGGCATTAAGTTTAAAATCTAGGGATGGTGATTTATAAACCATCTTTAAGATGGCAGGCCACTCCAAACTCTCCAAAACCATCATAAAGAACTTGATGGCAAAGAAACTACTCCTAATAACTATAATGTCCCTAAAACACCTTGATAAAATCAATAATAAATATAAATGTATTATTTTCCAATTTTGGATTAGGATTTTGGCATGTGTGGGGAAAAATATGTAGAGAAATGGCTTATAATGTTTTATTTTGGGTCTATTTTCATGGTTCTTGAGCATGTTTAAACTCTAAAATTAGTTGGAAGGTCTCTTATAACTATAAATATATGAATTGGTCTCCAATAAACCATTCTTAAATCCATATAGTGGCAAAAACAAGCTAATGAGTAGACTTGAAGTCAGGAGGAGAGGTAACCATCATTTACATTGAGAAAAGAGTATTGTAGGTCTACTCACATAGTGAAAAGGATATCTAAGGTAGAATAATCACTATATTAACCCTTAAAATACATTATAAGGATCAAAACTCACTTTCAATTGTCTAATTCTTAGGTCTCTCACTCTCTAAGGTGACTAATTCATTCTATCAACTATGAATGGCATGAAGAGTGGTAGCTAGGCAAGTAATGGTCATGTTTTAACATACTACCTTACCAAAATAGGTACATGGTCTCTATTGTATATCAAGGATTAATGGGATAATTTCAAGGAGAATGGTGTATTCATGGAGTCATTTATGATTAAAAAAAATATAACATACACATCACCTTTATGCCAAAAAATATCATTAAAAACCTTAATCATGCTATCAAATCAACACATGGGGAGAATTATGGGACTATTTCCTTACTCTCATTTATGTTTGTAACCATTTTTGGATGGGTGATGGTAATTATGGCCTCTCAAATCCATATTAATTCCATATTATCCTCTCTCTCTCTCTCTCTCTCTCTCTCTCTCTCTCTCTCTCTCTCTCTCTCTCTCTCTCTCTCTCTCTCTCTCTCTCTCTCTCTCTCTCTCTCTCTCTCTCTCCTATTCTACAAATTGGGATTAGAAATATATTGTACACATCCCTCAACTGGGTATGAAGAATCTCTACCCATTTGTATCTTGTATCCTTTTAGATAATATAAGGATTCATTAATAATTCTCTATACTGGTCTCTAGAGTTTAATTCTTGTCAATTTTCATTAGTGGTTGAACTATTTCTCCCTTTCTAGGTCCTTTATTCTCACCTAGATGATAATGGATTGGTCTTATACAGGTCACATGATGTGTGAAGGTGCTAATGATTATGCTTATAGTGTAAAATAATAGGTAGTGTCTTGAATCAAACCTCTCATTAATCACCCTCAGGTTATAGTCATTTAACATGGCCTTCATGTGAAGTATTGCTGCATAGGAATCCTTTTTGGGAGAATTTGTTATTGATTAGTCTTTGTTTTATCCATAAGTGTTATTGAAGTATCAAGTAAAGGAGACATAATACATTGATGCATCACCTCATATAGTATAGGGTTTGATTTCATGAATTTATTATATCCATTTACATTGGTAGGACAAGTACACCTAGTAGTTTGAGCTTAGATGTTGCATCAGGGGAGCTAGCCCCAAATCTAGAGACTCACCTCACTCATTAGGCTGCCCACACCTAAATGTGATTCCATTTTATCATCTGGATGAGGTAGGTTTTAAACTCCCTACATCAATGGTGAAATCCATACTATTAATAGTTTTCTCATCTCATCCAAAGTAATCAATAAAAGGAAGACTTGATTTTTTTGCTCACTAACCCAACAATAAAATAAATTAGCCACTGCCATGATGTCCCTGGTATTTTATTGATGTGGATCCATATAGATTTATTTATAGTGGGAGACTTAAAATTTAGAAAATATATGAAAATTATATACATACCAATCCATTTTTATATCTTGTGTTCCATATTGTGATTTTTTCCGTCCATGACATAGCATGATAGTGTAAATTTTTTGTGTTGTCATCCCCTTTAGTGATCTAGTTAACTCTATTCTTCATCCTCCACTTTGCTTCCTACCATGCCAACAATCTAGCCTTTGCCTTTTCCAATTTGTCAAGTTATTCTAAATTATTTTCACTAAAGTCATATTCATGGAAGGTGTTGACACATCCCTTGATTTTTTCTTCCACAACATGGATTTATCTAGACTTTATGAAATATATTTTTAACCCAAATTTTATATTTAGCCTTTGAATTAATGATATTATTTTTAAATATTACCATAGTAGGTTCATCCTATTTGATAGAGTAGGTATTCCAAGTCCCCCTTGAGTAAATATTTGAAATTTTGATATGCTAGCCAATGTGGGTTAAATGTTAATGGAGTGGGGGCTGCTTGGCTCCCATAACTAGTTCTAGCTAGATGGTGTTGTGATAAAATGTAAAAAGTTTAAAATTATTGGCCTTGTATGCATTTATATAAAGAATGAGTGCTTACTTTATCATGAAATGATCCAACCTATTATAAATACCCTATGTTCTAGTATGATGGTTTGATCATGTGTGTTTCATAAGAAATGGTGTAACATCCACCAATTTGTGTTATTCCATGTAATTCAAAAAATAGTCCTGCAGAGGATCTAATCTAGCTTAGTCTCCCTAAACTTTAGAATGGTGTGTAGTAAATTTTAGGCACCACCATAGAATGAGATTCAATATAAGAATAATAATAGTGTTCTATATATCTATCCATAACAACTTTATGTTGTATGAACATGCATACACATTTAAGATATATGCTTCTATGTTTAGTTCTCTTGAAAATAAGGTCCAATTAATATAGTTGCATTTTTTAAGGAGGTTCTAAAATATGTGGTAATATTCTATCCAATAGCCAAACTAATATATTTTTTAGTTGAGCTAATAGACAATAATGAAAAGTAAAGTAGGAATTTCTATAGGTACCTCTTTACATCCACATCTATATTGAAGTAATAGAACATTATGATTTTACCTTTAAGAAAGCCTCTTAATGGACCATTGCTTTGGTGACATTATAATACCCATTATGTTGTGTGATATTATAATAATTTGAAAACCCTTTTAGGGATACTCTTTTAAGGGCCCTAAAACTATTGAAATGCATTCCTAATAGGACTTAATACTCAACATCCTATTATTCATGTGAAATATGTGTGCATCATCCCCTAATAACTAGATGTGTGTGGATATTGGATAATTCCATTCCTCATATATTATGGATATATCTAGACCAATGTAAAAACTCCCTTGTATGTGATATTTTCATTTATCTCTTATTCTTGGATGGTGTTGTAGTGGAATAAGATGTAAAATAGTATATTAGACTTTTATTTACTCTCCTTACCTTTTAAACTAAACATAGGTTTTGGTAGAGAAAGTTTATCATATATCTAAATAAATTGTTTGATCCCTAATGTGGTTGGAATAGGTGACTCTTTTTGTATGTACCAAATATTATTAGTGGTAGGATCTGAGGAGTTTTTATAATCTTTTGGTGTCAAACATCCCTTAGTGGATGTAAAAAAAAATTCCCTTTATTCTTTCCAAATTTTCAATGCATAAAGAACTATTCATTTTATCTAATCCTTGTATATCAACTTGTTTGATCCTTGGAGTGGTATCTAGGATGTTAGTTGGTTCTTAAAGTGCCATATTACACTCTACAACCAAAATATCCTTTGTTCTTCTCAATCATTACTATATTATTGTTTATAAAGAGCTATTTTCATTTTCTTCTCCCTCAAAATCCATTATATTTTGCTACATCAACCCTTGTGTTTTCTCCTTTTCCTGAGGGCATGCATGTGTTTTAGCTTTTTTGTGAAGTGGGAAAGAGGTATTAAGGTGTATATATGTATGGAATTATGAGGAAATTTAATGTAATATTTTATTAGTCAATTATTTAATTGAAATAGAGGTCCCATATCACAAGATCAATGATATTATGTGGACCATGTGAGATGTCCATCTCCATGCATATAACAACAACAAATGTGTTTGTCTAGTTAACAATTTCTATAGTTATTTTGATATATTTACCAAGAGTGTCACCAATTATCTTGAATATATGGGGATCCCATATGGATCAATAGGAAGGCTTGGTAACTTAACCCAGAGTGCCATAGTAATGATATGTTAATGTTTGGGGTTAAACCTTGCATGCCATCTAGATGTAATAAAAGTATCATTACCCTAGAACCAAGCTCCTCTCATATGGACCTTATGTTTATTATATACTAATCTAAAGATGAATGTGATGAATCCCATTTCCCCTCTTTGAACTATGGGAGTGTAACCTAATATAGGAAATCATGTGTTTTTTACCCACCTAAGGAGATCTATATCCTTATATCTTTGAGCATAGAATCTCATAATGAGGGTTTGATAAATATAGATTTTGATATTTTATATAAAGAGATGAGGATTAATGACAAAATGTAAGGGAGTTGAGGAGAGCTTGATACATTTTTGTTTCTTCCTTATGATGAATTTTCCATTCATTTTTACTCCTTTAACTATGTGTAGATCTGATGTTTTTATAGGATGTTGATCATCCATGCATAAGTTATTCTAGTGAATAATTTGAGAGGAATGAAAACCATCTAGGGAATTTTTTTGACTATTGGGAACTATTTGTGATGGATGGAAAATATATCCAATTATCAACTCCAACCATTTTTAAAAAAAAAACATTTATGGGATGTTGTCAAAGGCTCTAAATAAACCATATTCATAACATCATCATATGCATCCAAGAGTGATTGTAAGGTGGGTGTTGTAGTAGGTTCACCATAGTATAAATCCAAGGATGAATCCCTAGTTTTTTCTCACTCCCATAATCCTAAATCAATCACATAGACACACACACACACGCAACAACCACACCCACACACACACACACACACACACACACACACACATCCACACACACACACACCACACACACACACACACACACACACACACACACACACACACACACACACACACACACACACACACACACACACACACACATTATGTTTATTATCTACTAATCTAAAGACAAATGTGATGAATCACATTTATCCTCTTTTAGTTATGGGAGTGTAACCTAATATAGGAAATAATGTGTTTTGTAGCCACTTAAGGAGATCAATATCCTTATATCTTTAAGCATAGAATCTCATAATGAGGGCTTGATCAATATAGATTATGATATTTTATATAAAGAGATGAGGATTAATGACATATTGTAAGGGAGTTGAGGAGAGCTTGATACATTTTTGTTTTTTACTTATGATGAATTTTCCATTCATTTTTACTCTTTTGACTATGTGTAGATCTGATTTTTTTATAGGATGTTGATCATCTATGCATAGGTTATTCTAGTGAATAATTTAAGAGGAATGAAGACCATTTGGGGAAAATTTTTGAATATTTGGAAATATTTTTGATGGATGGAAAATATATCCAATTATTGCCTCCAACCATTTTTAAAAAAACCTCTAGGGGATGTTTTCAAAGGCTCTAAATAAACCATATTCATAACTTCATCATATGCATCCAATAGTGATTGTAAGGTGGGTGTTGTAGTAGGTTCACCGTAACATAAATCCAAGGATGAATCCCTAGTTTTTTCTCACTCCCATAGTCCTAAATCAATCACATAGAAACACAAACACACACACATGCACCCCCTCCCCCCCCCCCCCCCCCCCCCCCCCCCACACACACACATTATGTTTATTATATACTAATCTAAAGACATGTGATGAATCACATTTCTCCTCTTTTAATTATGGGAGTGTAACCTAATATAGGAAATAATGTGTTTTGTAGCCACCTAATGAAATCAATATCCTTATATCTTTGATCATAGAATCTCATAATGAGGGTTTGATCAATATAACTTATGATATTTTATATAAAGAGATGAGGATTAATGACATATTGTAAGGGAGTTGAGGAGAGCTTGATACATTTTTGTTTCTTCCTTCTGATGCATTTTCCATTCATTTTTACTCCTTTGACTATGTGTAGATCTGATTTTTTATAGGATGTTGATCATATATGCATAGGTTATTCTAGTGAATAATTTAAGAGGAATGAAGACCATCTCGGGAAAAGTTTTGACTATTGTGAAATATTTGTGATGGATGGAAAATATATCCAATTATTGACTCCAACCATTTATAAAAAAACCTCTAGGGGATGTTTTCAAAGGCTCTAAATAAACCATAGTCATAACTTCATCATATGCATCCAAGAGTGATTGTAAGGTGGGTGTTGTAGTAGGTTCACCCTAGTATGAATCCAAGGATGAATCCCTAGTTTTTTCTCACTCCCATAGTCTTAAATCACACACACACACACATTATTATATTTTAGGGTTCTAATGGAGTTTTTAAGGATGTACAGGTCCTACTATAATTGATATTTTTTTAATGATGTATATATATTTACTTAAACCATACATTTATGGAACATCATTATGTTTTTATCTTATTTTTCCTCCATTGCATGCATTTAGTTTTTTTATATCTAGTTGTATAGTGACATATGGATCTCTCAATTCAATATCTCTATCTTCGAAGGATTTTAATACATTTAGTAAATTATATATACATTATAAATATATTTTGAATCCATGGATTTCATTAATATTATTTTTTATTTTTATCTATGTATTTAAAGTTTTATATATTATAACATATCTTTGCTTTACATTATTGATTTTTTCTGTCAAGCCATCATGTATCTCAGCCCTTGTATTAAGTATCTCAGTGATGACATCAGTATACATAATATGTCAATACCTAGTAAAAATTTGTGATAGTGGAGATTTATGTATATTTTAGCCATGGGGTCATCAAATATCATGAAAAATGCCATCATGGGTCTACAAATATCACCTTATTTGGTTACAAAAAGAGTCATGCTCAATTGGATATGCAGGAAAATCCCAAGTTCCCTTTATGCTTATAGAATTCAGGACTCCAACCTCTAATTTAGGAAAATAAATGGCTTATGTACTTGTTATAATAATTTTAAAATGAAAAAAAAATATTTATAGTGGAAAATTATTTCAATGTATTTTAATGGAAGGAATGGATAGCCTACAATTTTCTCCCTCAAAATTACCTTTTTTCTCAAACTAACAATTTTTGGTATTTAGTACTGATTATGATGCCAATTTAGGCACTTTATTATTTATCTCATATTTATTTTATTTGGTTTTTTATGTGTTTACTAATGATATTTAATTCTTTTATGTCATAAATTAGTTTTTTGGTCAATTTTAGACACTTTTTGAGATTTTCTTAAAAAATAGCTAGAAGTGTTAGTTTGATTCTAGTTCATTACAGTTCATATAATATTTATTTAAATTTTCTCTATATTTATTTTTGAATATAAATATAGTGTTTTTAATATGTTATTCCTTATCAAATGATCAAACCCTAGCTTCCTCACCCTTAGAGTGACTGTGTATAAAAATGGGTTAGTGGGTACATGGTGTCAATCTATCTCAAAGACCCATATATAAATGGGAATTACCTATTTATACAATAATTTAAAAATGTACTTATACTTATTTATTTCTCCCATACATGTTATCATTTTTTTGAATAAGGATGAAATATGTGATAAGTAAGTATATAGAGTGACCTAGTTTGTAACTCTAAAAATGTGGCTCATGGGATGCTCCTTCATTACTTCAGACTTGTGGGGATATTTATCTTATGTATGATATGGAAATAAGGATGAATAGGGAATATTTTATCACTTTAATTCTCTATTTAATTCTCTTTGTAAGTTTCCTTGTGAGTTCTTAATATTTTCTAGGTGAGGAATGAATGAGGGTTGATGTTGTAGATACACCAATCCATTTTTAAAATATATCACATTAAATCACTTAAGCCAAACTTTAGGATGTGTTTAATTTTAAAATTAAATTATTTTTGGGAACTTGACACTTGGTTATAAAGGGTAAAATTGTGGTGATGTAGGCATTTATCTAGGATGTAAGTGTTTGTGAAGATATGAAATAGGTATAGGTCTAAAAATGGTAGAAAAGGATAATGATCAATTTTAGAGTAATTTGTATAGTATAGGAGGCTTGGTCATCATAATAATAGTGTTCATACGAAGAGATAATAATTTGGCACAAAGAGATAGTTAATGCGAGACTTTAATTAGTGAGAAGATCTGATACGTAAAGGATATAGCCATGATAGGTATTTTACAAGTATACAATACTGAGGTGATATATTTTACCCACTTAATCTAGTAATTATTTATATATTTATACTACCAAATTTATAAAGGATCAACTCTTGCTCACAAAACTTTGACAATGCCTTTGTCATTTCATGAATATTATGCTTGTCATGACAGTTTAGGATGGAGTCACTTATATTTAGGTTCATAGGTAGGGTGTTCATGTTATGTTTTTATGTCATAAGGTGTTGTGTTAGTCACAATTTCACCTTTTTTTAACTTCTTGAAAGGTTTCATCTTGTATGACTATGTCTATGGATATACAACCAATCTTATTGTGTTTTTTATGGTCCAAAATCAGTCATAATAGGATGACCTATGGTGTTTTATCCCATGACCAATCATGTGTCCATTTAAGCATGCCAATAACCTATATAATGTGGTAGAATTCAATGAATTAGAGATAGTATGAAGAAAGAATAATAACCATGTTTAAAACCTTTAGCATATTTTAAGGTTTTTTATAAAATGTTAAGGTAAATATTTCAATTGTTATTAACATTTGATATCATGAATGTGTTACCTTAAAAGGGTGTTCAAACCATGATAATAGTGTTACTATGGCCCCTAAGACATCATTAAGTATTCATCATGGGTAAAATATCTCCAAAAGGGTCTCATGGCCATAATAATATCATTGTAATGTGGTTTTATATGCAAAGAAGTTCTTTTTTAGAAGTCAAGCACCCTTCATTCACCAAAAAGGCTCACATGCTTGAAAAAGTGAATTTTTAGCTTTCATCCATTTGTACATTCTGATTTGAAAACGTATTTGACCTCTAATTTCCCTACTTTTGGCCTCTAATGGTTTTTAAAGATCTCATACCTAAAAAATAGAGAAATGATGTCTTTCAAGTGTTTTCAAGATTTGTAAGATCATGAAAGGGTTAGAAGAGGTTAGACATCTTATAGGGAATCACTTGTAGGCATCACAAAGGAGATTACATGTTCATAGAGCCAAGAAAGTGGTAGGAAAGGTGCCAAAATATTCATTAAGATCTTAGAAATATAACAAAGGCTACATTCATATGCTTGGTATAGATACTTCCTAAACTAAGGGAGTTTGACTCTTGTTTATTGATGTGTCAAGATCAACCAACCACCAGTCACTTGATAATCCATGCATCATTAAGTTACGTTTTTTTCCATGTTAAATTAAGGTGCATGGTGGATTCATAAGATTTTGTGGTTGATTTCAATACTTATATTTTTTACCACTTGATCTTAGACTAAAACAATCAATAGAAGATATACCAATTAGAAACTAAACATTATAGATGTTGGCTACAAGATCTTCAGGTCAGGCAATAATAAGTTTCACTAATTAGCATTAAATGTTGGCCACCTAATAAAATGTTATGTCTACTAGGTGGTTGACTAGGTGATCAATTACTTAGCATGGGTTTAGGAAAGGTTAAGATAAAACTATTTAGTGATAAAACCATGATTGGCATATTCTCTTTCCTTTATAGGCCTTTTTCCTATTCCTGCACACTTATTCCACCCATGAAATCATCTATTCTAATAGTTTAAGCTTGTAATCATAAACATGATATATCATTTAATTAAACCAATGTAATTGTCTTTTTTATTAATTAATAAGGTCATAGATTGAGGTCAATATATCACTTATTAAAATCATAATTTTAATTTCTACATAAGGCAATAACTCAAACATTTCTTACCCAACTCTTACCATTTGTATGATCCACTCACCATAAAATCAACACCATCAAGGGAGTATCACCCTTGATATATCATAGTCACATTATTTTCTCATGAGGTTCCTTACATTCTCTCCCATTTAAAAAGGGCATCATCCTCAATGATGGAGTAATATATTCTTCTAAAAAGGATTTCAAAATTGTTTGATTAATGAAACATCATTATAAATGATCTACATTGTAATTAATATGTATCTATAATTGAAAACATCAGTCCACCATCCAATATCTAGTTACAGAGTGAAGAGATAAAAAAAAGTAGATACATCAGGGGTCCTCAAGACATCAGTCCACCAACCATTCCAATGTGTAGAATGAAATTTTTAGTGGATACAAGAGGGAACCTCAAGAAATCAATCCACCAACCATTATAATGCATAGAGTGAAATATATAGTTGACACATTAGGGGTCCTTAATACATCAGTCCATAAACCATTCCAATGCATAGAGTGAAAGATATAGTCGATACATAGATAGACCCATGCGTGTTAAATCATGTAGTGATATTAATTCACCAAATAAGTAGAATAACCTCATTAGAACATAATAATATGGAAATATAGAAGAAAATATGAATAATAGGTAAGCTACTTCAAGGGGGTAACCTACCAAATGCTTGAAATAATAAATGAATACTCTAATATGATGATGAACAACTAACCCTACCTCCTATTTATAGTTTATCAAGGCCATGGAAAAACCATAGGCCAACCTACTAAGAATATGAGTGCATAAATAAATGTAAAATAATATGAAAAAGGGTTATATATGCCAAAATTTAGCTACATATATCCCTAGACACACCAATGGTTAATGATGTAGCATGCCCCTTCCCTTCAAAACAACATTATCCTCAACTTTGAAGCAATCCTAGATATTTTTGATTGAAGGATTCATCCTCTTAGGTAGAATATTTAGAAGGTAGATTATTCCATTTTATTAGATACTCTGTAATCACTCTAGACCATAAGTCTTATCTCATGTTTCAAGGACCATGTTAGGATCAAGATTAATTGAATGTTCAACCAATATGTGTTATATATTAGGATGGGTAGACTCCTTAGTTTACTGAACATCAATAGAAAACAAGAATGACACAAATCCTTTAGCACGCTTTTTGAGAATTTTCTTCATCTGATGTGAACTAACCACTTATGGAGATTTATCTCTTAATCTCCACATTTCCATTAGCTTGCCTTTCGAATGAAAGTGCATGAATAGTTCTTGGAAATTCATCTCAATATTTCCCAATGTGGTGAGCCATTTTACTCCCAAAATAATGTTAGTCTTACCCATAAGAATAATAAAAATAGGAGAATATATCAGATAGTGTCCCATTTCTAACTTAATATCATGGCATTTTCTAGAATAATTAACTACACAACCATCTACAATCATGACCTAAAATTTTGGGTCTAGGTAGATTAAATTATTCAACTAAGAATCCAACTCACTATTAATGAAATTATGTGTACTTCCCAAGTTAATCAACACTTTGACCTTTTATTTCTTAAGGAAACCCACCACCTTAAGAGTATAAAGAGTATAAATACGTACAAGGGCATGGAAGGAGATAGTAGTTTGACAATTTATAGCTTCCTCTTCATGTCCTTCAAAACCCTCAACAAATGCCTCCTCATCTTCTTCATCCTCATTGGTCCCTTTGATGTAAAATAAATTATTTTCATCACATCAATGGCCTTTGCTCCATTTTTTTTCATAATCATAACACAATCCTTTGGTACTCTTCTCCTCAATTTTTTGAGGTGTCAATCTGGTAGGCTAAGGTAGTGATGAAGTTGGGGAGGTGTGTTCATAGTTATTAGTGAAAGGATGATGTTTTATCATCTCTTTTTTCTCTACTAAGCATTCACTTGGTATAACTTTAGTTACAATTATGGGTTTAAACATGTGAACAGCTTAAATAAGGTCTTAAACAACTTAAAATAAGTTAGGCAAGCACATTTAGTAAAAGTTATATCATAATATGATCACTAGGTGACTTAGAGAGTCACCCAAGGGGAGAAGGAATAAGGTAAGAGGGAATCAATGATCCAATAACTACTTGGAGAATTAAAATATGTCATTAACATAAGATGTATATTCCATCAACCATTACTAATAATATTCCTTATGGAACTAGTGACCACTTTCTCATGTTGAGTTTAGTATTGTTTGAGAGATAACACATAGGAGGGTGCTACACCACTGCCACTACACAAAATGATATAGTTGATTTTATGAAATAACATGTAGGAGGGTGCTACACCTCTACCACTAAACAAAATGATACAACTAAATTTATGAATTCATGATATGTTATACATGTTCCTATTTAGAGGTCATACTTATAAATGATTTGTATTCATCACCCCCAAGGTGTGATATGTCATGGAAATTAGGCCTTGTCAAAATTCACATGAGAATTTAGATTAGTTTTTCCTACTATTAGGTCCCACATATATATTCAAGCATAATATTCATGGTAATATATATGCAGAGCTATTAATTGAAGAGAAAGGCACCTCCATTATCATCTCCTTCTAATTCCTGATGCTACATAATGTTATAAATTTAATCAAGGTAGTTATTAATTTAATATGTTAAATAAGTTCGTATCATGGGATAAAATAACATACTAGATATATTCATTCAAGTTAATACCACATAGATTCTTAGGAATTAAACATGATCCTCAACTCTTATAGGATTCCATTCAACCAATCAATGTCATTATATACATACATACATACATACATATTTGTGTGTGTGTGTGTGTGTGTGTGTGTGTGTGTGTGTGTGTGTGTGTGTGTGTGTGTGTGTGTGTGTGTGTGTGTGTGTGTGTGTGTGTGTGTGTGTGTGTGTGTGTGTGTGTGTGTGTGTGTGTGTGTGTGTGTGTGTTCATTGATTTATCATCATAATATCAATAATTTTCAAGGTTACCTCAATCCATTCCAAATTATTCACAACCAAGAAGATATGATCATAACCATTTGACATGCACCCATAAACAACATCATAAATCAAGATATGTTATTATATAGACAAAAAATCAATTAGCAGCCCAAAGCTATTTACTATAGCATGATATTTTTATGAAAGGATTGTTGGAAGTAGCTAATAAGGGAGGGGGGTGAATTATTTTCTTAACAAAAATACTCAATTCTATTCATCATTCCATAAAGCATTCATTAACACAAGATATTAATGCATAAACAAGGAAATTACAGAAGCATATCATGAGAGAATACAATATATATATATATATATGTGGGGAACCATATTTTTTTTGGGGGGGGAGGAACCATTCACATGGACTAAATTTTTAAAATGTAAATATCCAAAGTTTATTGAAGCACAAACTTCACAAAGATATCTAACCCCTACCTAGTTAAACACCCACTCAACTAGTCTTCTACAAGCTCAATCTTGAAAGAAGGCTCCAACACCCTAGATATATTAGCACAAAATAAGTCACATATGATATTTTATCCCCTTATAACATCTATTTATAACTCAATTTTACATGACAACCTTATTTTTCACTTGTTATCCTTCAATCTTACGCAAAGAACCTCTTAGGCCTTCTTGCTCAAATAGCCCTTTAGGAGAATTAGGTCAAATGACCTTGCTCGAAACCCATATAAAAATAGTTAGATAATCATATAAATTTTAGATGATATTTTTTATTATATTCAATCCCTTAAACTATTCTCCAAAAACATGATATCTTTTTCTTAATAACTCAATTCTCTAACTAGTCAAAATAGGCTTATTATGCCTTGTCTTAATACTTGATTCTTATCATACCTATATTGGTAGGATAATGAAAAACACACTTGGATTATTATTTAAATATATCACCACAAATTTTTATTTAATGAAACAAAAAATAAAAAGGTTGATGATATTCCATAAGTACCAAATCTATAATTAGGCCTAATGGAGACCTAATGCAATAAGGTCTATCCTATTCACATCTTACCATTTTGATCCTTAGGAAAACTTATTGTCTTAAAAATGGATTAAAAAATTCATACATGAATCAAATATACCCATGATAAGCTCAAATTTTTTACACAAATCCATTTTTCCCATTTCACTACTTGGACCTACCAATTAGGTCTCCTCACCAATAGGACTTCTTACTGCCTGAAAGTCTATCTTACAAATTTGAACCATAAATACAACTTTGTCACATAAAACATGAATAAAATAATATATATAGTCTCATAATCACTTTTAAAAATTCAAAAAATAATTTTATATTAATATCATAGGCCAAAAGGCCTCAATAACACTCATGTAGATGGCTTACTCAAAAACACTAAACACTATCAACACACAGTCAAAATCATTTGACTCTCTAGACTAGAAAAATAAATTATAATGAGAAAAAATGAATTAAAATGATCATATTATTCACATATAACACCTTAAATATATTTTTATCATTTATCTTAGTGAAAAATGACTCAAGAACACCCTTTTCACACACACACAAAGTTGCCTATAGGACCCAAAACATAGTCAAGAAAATAAACTTATAAAAGACATGTGGGAATGATTTTGTGATCTTCAAATGTATTTTTTTGAAACTTTATCATACTTATATAATATTTGGAAATATTTATTACATGTTCATATATCAATATTGTTCTTACATACCAATCTCATTATATCACTCTACACAGACTTCACTATGTTAGATATACCAATTTGATGACAAATTTTTGCATAGGTGTAGGCATCATAAAAAAATATAGAATAAATGGATAGGATGTATAGGTAATTAATAATTACCCCATGCCTTAGGATCCATCCCTATTTCTCTACAACTAATCCCTAATCTCATTGTCATTTTCACCTAGTTTTCTCATTGTTCGACTCATTAGGCCAATTTAGCAATAGGCTAACTTCCATGACTAGTTTAGAAAAATTTTGGTCATAAAAATGATCAAAAAATTTAATTGACATATAATATAAGTCTTTCACATAATTATCCATCCATTTTCATGCTTTGACCTAGTTAACTCCATTTGTACCATCAAAAACCTTGAAAATAAGGGTTTTACTATAGCTTCTACTCACTGTCAAGAAAGAAAACCACCTGAGGAAACTTGAATATTAATTTATATGTTAAAAACTCCAAAATAGGTCAAATATACAATTTTTAATGATAACCCATTAGATATTTCCTATCAAGTCTTTATTAGGGTTTTAAGAGGGTTTTGACTACCTTACCTTCTTAGAAAACATTCATTAAGGATTGTCCCTCAACTTCAAAACAAATGACAAGAAATTAAATATAGGGAAATTACCCAAATAACATGAAGTGATTATGATCTCATGAAAAGGTTTCACAAGTCAATGAGCATCATAAACTTTTTCTCAAGTCTACAACACCCCATTCTGTGCACATAATAAATCTTACTACTAAAATTATTGATTTAACCTTTACTTATTGACTTATAACTATGTAAAAACACTTAAAATGACATATTATACCTTTTTAGATTATCTCAATAGATATTCCACCTTTGTAAATGATCTTTACCTCTTTTTAGGCCACTATAGGTCACTTTTTATACTAGGCCTTATACTACTAGTCATGCTTAGACTATGATCATGCCTTAAAACCTATTGAAATTTATTAAAAACTCAAAAATAATGTCATATGACCTTATACCACGTTCATAAAATGATAAACTTTATCACATATGTATCCAATGGCTCAACTCATCATGCTACTAGGCCTATGTTATTTCACTAGGTTCTTCAAATAAGACTTCAAGAACTCAACATGAAGAATACAAAATATAAAATAGAATGAAATAAATGAAAATTTTGTGACATAAATGATAAATTAATTCATACCTTTTAACACATTCCCAAAAATATCCCCATTCTTCATTGATGGCAACAACTCATTGGTGAAATCTACTTAGAGAGACTTCTCTTACTGGGAAACAACTTCTTAATGCAGATCAATCTCCCCCTTTGACATTAATGAAAAATCACTTACCTAAAATAAAATTTTCAAATAAAATATTATATAAAATTCCCCCTTTCATATTGTATATCTTAGAAAGATTTTTCTTGACAAATTAATATGACTACCCCTTTGACCTCACAACTTGTACACTTCTTTTATATTATTGAAGCTAAAGAATCTCCTCATTATCTCCCCATAAGAATTTTATATTTCTTAGTGGATACTATTAATAGGAATCACACCTAATTAATATCTCAGGTGTTCAAAATTATCCTTTGGTAGATGCTTAGTCAAGATATCTACAATCTGATCCTTAGTATACATAAATTTAGGCTTAATGTTTTTTTCACTCACTTATTCTCTTAAGAAATGATAATTGATAGGAATATGTTTGGTCCTTAAATGTAAGACATGATTTTTTGAAATAGTTATGGCACTAGTATTATCATAAATAATAAGAATATGGAAATGAAATTCCACCTAGTAGTCTCTCAAGGTTTGTTTCATCCACAATACATGAGTACAACATGAGGCTACTACAATATACTCAATCACAATTAGATAAAGATATTAAAATTTGTTTATTACTTAACCATGAGACTAGAAACTTACCTAAGAAGAAGGCTCCTCCACTAGTGTTTTTTCTATTATCTAGACTCCCAATCTAATCTACATCTATATAGACTACTATATTAAACTTATTACTCCTTGGGTACCATAAAACATATTCCAAAGTCCCTTTAAGATACCTAAGTATCCTTTTTACTACTTGTAGGTGTATTTATTTTTAGTCTTCTTGGAATATTCCTATAATACTTACTTATTGAATGATATCTAGCCTAGATGCAATGGTATGCAACAAACTCCCAATCATGGATCTATACTTTATTTGATTAAACCTTGAGGATTCATCCTCCTTAATTAGTTTGCATCCTATAATCATAGGTGTAATTATAGCCTTACAATCTTCTATTTCAAACCTCTTTAACATCTCTTCTATATACTTAACTTGTGAAATGAACATACCTTTTTTAGTTTGACTAATTTGAAGTCCAAGAAAGAAGGATAGTTATCCAATCATATACATCTCAAATTATGACTCAATCACCTATAAAAAGGTCTTGGTTATGTTTTCATTATGTCCACAAAAGATAATATCATCCACATGGACTATAACTATCAACTAATGATCATTTTCAATTTTAACATATAGATTACTATCTACAACTCCTCTATTGAACCCTTGGTCCAAAAGGTATTTATCATGTCTAGTATACCAATCTCTAGGTTCTTGTTTTAAACCATAAAAGACATTCTTAAACCTACAAACATAATCCTTATTATCATTCAATAAGAAACCCTCAAGTTGTTCAATGTCTACCTCTTCTTTTAAGTTCCCATTTAGGAAGTCTAACTTAATGTCCATCTAGTATATCTTGAATCCTTTGAAACATGCATAGTAAATAGCCATCCTAATAGCCTTTAAACTTTATATTGGATCAAAAGTTTCTTAAAAGTTGAATCCTTCTACCTGAGTATATCTTTTGCACACAAGTCTAGATTTATTTCTGGTAACCTCTCTAATCTCATCCAACTTGTTCTTGAAAACCCATTTTCTACCAATGATGTTTTTGACTTTAGGTTTAGGTACTAACTCCCAAGTTTCATTCATATCAATTTGTTTTTTATCTTCATTCATTGCCTCTAGCCAAAACTCATATTCACTTGCTTCAAAAAAGTTTTTAGGTTCAATTTTTTAAAGTAAGGTAGTATTTTATTGATTAGCATGACTCATCATTCTTCTCTTTATTTATATACCTACACTTTTGTTTCCAATGATCTAAGATTCAAGATGATCCTTTTGAATTTGCCTAGAAGGACCTTTTTGAGTCCTTTATTTCCTCACTCTCTTTTTCATCATCTTCTATATCTATTTATCCTTCATCATTCTTCGATTGAGTATGTGGATTATTTGTCTCATCAACCTTCACATTTATGCTCTCCACTATCTTTTGCAACCTTTTATTATAAAATTCATAGGAAACACTTACTAATGAATATACTTAGATTAAACCTTCATCAAATCTTGAATCAAATTTTCCTAAGCCCTCATCATCTCTCTTAATATATCACTTGCTCCCAAGAAATTTGAAATGTTCAACATTTATAGGTCTACCATTCAATAATTCAGATGGATTCTTATCACAATTGGTCTTGATATAACTACTATTTAAAGTTTAAAATATAGTATTGATAGTTTCTCTCTAATAACCATCTGATATCTTAAACTCATTCAACATTGTCCTTGCCATATCTTGGACTTTTTTGTTCTTTCTCTCAACCACCTCATTATGTTGAGGTGTTCTAGAAGCTAAGACCTATCTTATTATTCCATTGGCCTCATAAAATTCATCAAACTCATTTGAAAATAATTTTCCTCCTTTTTCATACCTAATACACCTTATCTTTACATTCATTTCATTTTCAACCAAAGCTTTGAAGGTCTTGAACTTGCCTAGAACTTCTGACTTATCTTTTAAGAATGATACCCAAGTCATTCTTATGAAATCATATATAATAAAAATGAAGTATCCATCTCATTAAATATTTTGAATATTTTTAGGTCCACATAGATTAGTATGGATTAATTCTAAAGGTCTATTGGTGGAATATTCTTTATATTTTAATCTTCTCCTAGTCTACTTATCATGTTGGCATACCTTACAAAGAGCAATTGTAGGTTTAGAGATTCTGGTCATATTATTCATAGATAATTTAGAGATAAATTTGAAAATATTGTCAAAAATCATATGACATAACCTCCTATTCCACAACTAACTCTAAGCTACCTTGATCATTAAAGATTTTTCTTTTATGATTTCATTTAGAGCATAGAGATTATTTTCAGTTATCTTGGATTTGGTAAACAATCTTCCTAATTTTGATCTTCTAATCTTGCATCCATCTTCATGAAATGTTAGAGTATGTCCTTGGGTGAACATTAGGCTCACACTTAGTAAGTTTGATTTCAATCCATCTACATATAACTCATTTTATATTTTGGTCTTCTCATTATTGAAGCTCAAAGAACCTTTCCCAACTTATTAGCAAATGTGTTATTCCCAATCCTTATTGAATCAATGCCATTTCTCTTCAAAGTGATGAACTTGATTTTATATCCTATCATGTGACTTGAATATCCATTATAAATATACTATTTCAAGTCTTCATTTAGAGTGTGGAAAGTAGTTTGGGCTATCATAGATTCTTCTCCTCTATCTTTTTACTTCTTTTCTATAGGATCTATTTTCTTAATCCATTATTTAGTGTAATGAATCCATAACCTCTCAACATGAATAGTTATCCTAATATAATTTATCTTACATTCTCTTTTAATGTGTCATCTTTGGTTGTAACTGTGATAAATAATTATTCTTTTTCATCTATAGTTAATAGCTTTATGTCCAACTCTACCACACAAAAAAATGACCAATGAAGAAGTCCATAAACTATGATTAATTGACCTTATTTGTCCTTTGATGAACACAAGATGATGCATAATTACTTTTGATGTCACTTGATAGATCAGGGACCTTCTTGACTTGATGATGATTAACTTTAATTTTGCTAGCTTCTATATGGAATCAAAAATGCATCATGTCTATAAACCAATCTTGGATAAGAAAAGATAGAGAATACCTACACTTCTGATTGGGGATACACTTGTTAATTATGAGCATGACTAATATGGGGATTTACTAGAATTGATTAAGGATCACTTGTATCACTTATCATAACACATCATGCTAGGAAGTGTTTTAAATCCTATAGTCTAACACAATCACACAACAACCCTAATAGAGTCCTGAGGTTTAAGATATTTCACTTATTCTAATATAAAAAAAGTAAATCTAATCTATTGCACACCAAATCTTATGTCACAAAGTGGGGGGTTATAAATAATAAAACAAACATGTATAGGGAACTTTAATTAAAGTATGCCTAACACTCCAATACATAAAATATGAAAGATAGTATTATTAGAGCCAATAATTATGGTACTTCTATCTACTAAAAGAGAGGAGAACAAAGTTAAAATATACTTACATGAATTTGAACCTCTCGAGACACAAAATATACCTTGGACAAAGGGGATTAATAAGAGGTTGTTTTGGTTTATAAGGATCACTAAGAAATGTGAAAGAATCCAAGACTTATCCACAAGACTAGATTCTCCAAATAAGAAACCTGATTTAAGTCTGCTCAAGTAGAATGAGGGAAGAGAATATTATGAAAAAGCATGAGTGAATAATAATTCTTGATTTCACATATGAATAATGATCAAAATTCTATTGTATATATAGGTGGATATTACCCTAAATCATTTGAAAAACATTAGTTTTATAGGGTCGACCCAGTCGACCCAATGTGGTTTTAGGGATAATTTACTATGTCTAAACTAGGTTGGACAAAGTGATAATAGGATAATAAAGTAAATAATACCCCTAAAATATATTGGGTTGACCCATTTGACCCATTACAATTGACTATCCAAAAGGAGTTTAAGACAAGAAAAAGAGGAATGAAAGAGGAAAAGACTAGAGGAATACTCAAGGAAGAATAAGTATCTTAGGGAATGGTTTTGGAATCTAGTTTGATTAGTAATAATGTGAAAATAAGGGACAAAAATCCTATGAAGCACCAAAGGTTTTCCCACCCCTTTCCTGGTGTACGCCTTAGGGCATGCACTTAGAGAGATTGAGTCTTGATGGGTTCTTACAAAATATAAAACATTAGTAATCAATAAAATTTAAAAATATTATGTGTATATATATACCCCACTTGAAGCTCATCATGTGTCGCTAAGGTGTAACAGGGGATGGTGCTTTGAGAAAGAACATAGTAACACACAATGTTGATGATAAAAAACTTCTAGTATTTTAAATTAAAAGTAACTGAAAGTAAATGACTAAAAGGGAAACTAATATAAAACATAAATAAATAAAAAGTAAATCCATTGCATACCTTGACTTACTTTTATTTTTGGATGGTTATCTACTATGTTCTTTATTTTTATTGTGTAGGGTGCAGAGACTACTTTTGACAAACCCAAGAATAAAAAACTAAAGAGAAAAAATAAATAAACACAAGAAAATCCAAGATAGTTGGTGTTATGAAGACATGATGTACTTGGGAGATTTGGAAACATTGGGTTATAGGTGATATTTTATACCAAATGACCAATTCAAAAGCAAAATTAAAATGGGTAACTAAAAATCCAAGGATACTAAAGACTGAAAAACTCAAACAAGTTATCCTTAAGTAAGAAAGGCAAACTCACCAAATTAAACCAATGATACTTGTCCAAAAGGATGGTAAAAAAATAAATGAATGGTAAAATACAAAAACAAAATGGTAAAACAACATTGATGAGTGATCAATAACAATCCACATCTCATTCAACAATGGAAAAAGGAATCATAAAAGGGAAAACAACATTGGCAAGTGAGAAGTAACAAGCCAACCTCACTCAAAAATGGATAAAAATGTACAAACTCAAGTGTCTATAATGGTAGGATAGAAAAATCATGAAAAATAGTCAAAGGAAAGTAAATTAAGTGTATAAATGTAATATCATGGTGTAAATAAAGAAGAATCTATAGTTTCTCAAACATGTTTCGCTCTAAGGATATATAAAACTAAAACAAAGTAGTGCTAACATGATTTTAAGAAGTGAATAAGAAGGAAGTAGAGAAGAGGGAAAATAGATTTAGAATCACAATTTAACTATCAATGGGGTGAAATTAAATTGGTGGAAGGGATAATGAAGGAAAAACCAAGGTAGAGGAACTCTTTATCAAAGTCAATACACTCAAATTTGGTTTGTCCAAATGAAAGGAATTTTGACCTTAAGGACTATGAATAAATTCTCTTAGTATCACAATTATTGGTTCAAAAAATGGAGTATATAGATCATCCCATGAAGTCTAAATTCATGAAAACTAAAATGGACCTACCTCCCCATGATCCCCTTTCTTTAGGACACCTTATAGAGCCATTGGTCTACTATGAAGATTGGGTACTTGCATGATAAATTAGGTCACACCAAAAATTTTTTTATTATCCTCTTATAGTATACTATCCTATCACATCCCAAAGGACCTTAGCTATACCATGAAGACAACTGTAGAGTTTGAGCTACAACTAGAAGAAGGAGATGTGCTTTGAATCATGTCTTTGGTGTGATTTTCACTTTTGAAATTTGTGTGTTGCCTTTTGTTTCAAATGATTTATATTTTAATATTTTTGATGGATTTTTATATTCCTCCTCCATATATATTTGGAAAACCAAACATGGGTGCTAAAGATGACTATCATTTGAAAACTTAGGAGAAGGTTTGCTAAGAGAGAGAACTTCAAAGAGCATGGGGTCTAGGAGTCTCATAAATCTAAGTGAAATTAAAGTGTTATCTTGAATTGGACCTTATTTTATCCAATGTGGAGATGAAAGGAAGGGGAAATTAAGAGGAATGACACATGGAACAATTTGAATTTCTTTAAATCGTAAAAATATGTGACAAAGGGAGAAAAAGGGATACAATGATAGTAAAGTGCGATTCTTTATCATAAAAAAGAGGGAAGTGAAAGAAAACATGATAACATATATTGTTGAGTATATTTCATCTAGTAAAAGAAGAAAAAGCTAAAGTTTGAGAACAAGTATCAAGAACATGAAAAGGATGGTAATTTTATGAGGATGGTTGGGTCCCATCCATGATCTTACAAAGAAACTCATAAAAGAGAGACCCATGAGGGTACTAATAAATAAGAGAAAAAGTAAAATGAGGTAAGAAAATAAATAGTGGAATTTTTATAAGGGATGTCAGGTCCTATTCATGATATTATAAAGCAAATCATAAAAGAAAAACCCAAAGGATGCCAGAATAGCATTGGAAAGTAGCAAAAATGAAAGAGAAAAAGATAAAAGATGGTGGTTTTATGAGTAATATTGAGTCTTATATGTGGTATTACAAAGTAAATCACAAAATAAATACCCAAGGGGTGTGAAATATAAGAGAAGATGAAAAAAGATAAAGAAGACTATGGTACATTAAAAAACCAAAAGACCAAAATGAAGGACTAAAGGTTTTCAAAATGAAGGAAACTACTACATAGGGAGAGAACAATGCTGAAATAACTTGCAAAAACTATTAGATAGATGTAGATAGAAAACATGAAAAAAATTAAATGTTTAGACAAAGTAATTTTTAAGGAATTGAGTATTTGGTGTGCTCTTTGAAAACATGGCCTTCATTTGTTTGAAGATGGTAATTTATTGAACCAAGAATGTATTTAACTAGATATGGGCCCCACCATTTTTTGGTGTATTTACCTTTTTTATTATGGGTGTAATCTAATTCAAGGATAAGATCACCAACATTAAAAGTGCAGACTTTAACACATTTGTTATGTTGTCTAGCAATGCAATCCTTATATTGGTAGTTATGTTGTAAGGGATAAAGACAAATTCATAAATAAAATCAAGGGCATAAAGGTGAAATTCATGCAATTATTCATCGAGAATAATTCCATGAAGAGATATACAAATAGAGGGAAGCTCAAATTCTAAAGGAAGAACTGACTTAGAACCATATACTAGAGGAAATGGAGTTTCCCTAGTGGTAGTGCATATGATATTTTCATAGGCCCAAAGTGTAGGGTAAAGATGAACATGAAAATCCATGTGGGTTTCATGAATTATATATAGAATAATTTTTTTGTGAGTTTTATTAGTGGCCTTAGCTTGACCATTGCATTACAGATGATAAGGCATGGAAAAATTGTGATTGATCTTGAATTTGTTCAAAAGTTGTTTAACATGTTTATTTATGAAATTACCACCATTGTTAGAAATGATGGTATGGGAAATGATAAAGTGGAAAATAATTTAGTTAAGAATAAATTTGGAAATTGTAGGACTAGTGATGTTAATGAGGGGCATAGATTCTACCCACTTGGTAAAATATTCAGTAGCAGTGATGATAAAGACATGCCCATCTTGGAAGTAAGGAAGTTTACCAATGAGATCAAATCCCCATGTGGAAAATGACCCTGGAGACTTAGTTTGAATTTTGATAGGAGGTGAATGGATAAGATAATCATGAAGTTGACAAGGAGTACACTTCTTATCATATTCAATTTCATCCTTTTCAAGAGTGGGATAAAATTAACTCATACATAGGAATTTAAATGATGTATCATGTCTACTATAGTGGCCAACACAAATTCCCTCATGTTCTTGTTTAAGAAGAGTAGGGCCCTCATCTTGCATAACATAATAGATCAAGGTACCTTCAGTGTTGTAATAATAAAGGATGTTGTGTTGAAGTGTGCTATGGCCCTAACCTATCTCATGTATGAGGATAGGAATAGCTGACTTATGGCTTAACTAACCCTCTCTGATGATATATCACATTTATCTATGCATTATTTTAGTTATTGGGTCGGCCTATGGAGTAACCATGGCCTTGATAGACTATATATAGGAGGTAGTGGGTAATTATTTATCATCATATTGTGAATTCTACTCTTATTGAAGCTTGTGGAGGTTGCCCCCTCGAAGTGGCTTGTCTATTATCATATATCTTGATATATTTTAGTCATATTTAGATATATTTTTGATTTTCTACTTATTTTTTGAAGTAATTTCATTACAAGTGGTATCAGAGCTACGATTTGGGCAATCTTGTGGGTGAAACCTTAATTTTTTAAATTTGGCTATATCTAAATAATAATTTATAATTTATATGAAATTTGTTTATAGGAGGTTTGAAATAGTTAAATTAATCTTTCATTAAAATTTCAGCTCATTTGGATCTGTTTTACAAAATTTATCTCCATTTTAGGTTTTTTCATAAAATTGCTCTATAGTGTGCAATTCAAATTTTTTTTCTGATTTATTTAGATTTTTGGAAAGCTTAGAAAAATTTGGTTATGGTATGTTCTTTGTATGTTTTGATTTGAGGTTGACATAATTTAAAAATCATTTGGTCAAAGTGGGTCAAACTTACCAATCAGGGTCGACATCATAAAGCCCTTTTATGGCAAGTCCACAAACTCAGGGTCGAGGAAAGGGTGTTGAAACTCTAGGTAAAAATCCTAACAAGGAAGAGATGGAGTTAGAAGGGGGATGTACTAGACCCTTTGTACCAGGATTCTCTAACATAGATCATAAAGTGAGCTAGCTTGACTATAGTGTGTAAGGCATTCAGAGTGAGGTGCAAGGAATACAATCTAATATGAAATCTAGATAAGATAGTTTGGTAGATATCATAATGGATTTGAAAAATAATAAGTCAAATCATCTAGCTAATGCTATTACATAACCCCACCAGGGTGGTTCTTCTGACCAATATACTTCAAATCTAACTACAGTGCCATAGAAGAACCTATTATCAAAGGTGGATATGCACAAATTTGATTGAAAAGATCCACTAAATTGGATCAAACAAATGGAGAATTTTTTCAATCTACATTAAATCCTAGTTAGACAAAAGGTTACCATGGCATCCTTGTATCTTGAACTTGATCAATTCATTTGGTATCGATGGTTGTGTGTTCAAAAGAAAAAGATGACTCTCAATGTCACTTGGTTAGTTTTTATAGAGGAGCTACAATTACACTATGGCAATAGTGTGACAAAGAATTAATTCAACCAATTGGAAAAATTGTGATAGATTGGCTTTGTCAAGGAATATATTCATCATTTTTAGAACCTATCCTTACATGTGGAGACAATTTCTAAGGAGAACTTGAATGACCTATTTTTGGGTAGACTTAAGGACCACATTCAACATGAGGTACGCATGTTTAATCCACTTAAGATTTTTGATTATATTATCATGGCACGTAAAGCTAAGGAAAAATTCATAGCCAACAAGAAGCAACCATTCACTCACTTCAAATATCATATCATATCGACACCAACATTTCCTGCACCTATCAAATTGACCCCACAACAAATTGAAGAGAAGTGTGCAAAAGGATTATGTTTCAGTTGTGACAGTAAGTGGAGCAAAGGACATAGATGTGCTAAGAATAATTTATTCTATATTGAGGGATCTAATGAAGATGAATAAGAAGATGATGCCTCTAATGATGATGAGGAAGAGATAGAGGAGGTACCTAAAAATTCCCAACCTACAATCTCTTGTCATGCACTTACAGGTATTAACACTCCACAAACTCTTAAGGTGGTGGGTTTCCTCAAGAAATAGAAGGTGATAGTGTTGATTGATTTAGGGAGCACACATAACTTCATCAACCATAATTTGGCCACCTGATTGAACTATTTCATCTAACCAACACCATAATTTTAAGTCCTGATTGTAGATTGTGGCACAATTAATTATTCAGGCAAATGCCATAGTATTAAGCTTGTTATGGGTGAGTACAATCTCAATTTTCCTATGATTTCTATACACATGGGTAACACAGACATTGTTTTGGGAGTCCAATGGCTCATAACCTTGGGTACCATTGAGATGAACTTCCAATAAATATTCATTTGCTTTCATTCTAAAGGTAGGAAAATTGAACTACATGGATTACAGGCAAAATCTCGACAATTGGTTAGTTCACATCAGATGACCAAGATACTAAAAAAGGAGGCAAAGGGAATTTTTGCATGATTATGTTCCATAAAAGATAAACCCACACAATCATCTACACATCCTAATCTACATATGATTCTTGATGACCATCCATCTATTTTTGGGGCCATGCCAAAAGGACTACCACCAAAAAGAGAACATGATCATGCCATTCAACTACTTCCAAGGAGTCAACCACCAAATATCAGACCATATAGATATCAATATACACAAAAGAGTGAAATCAAAAAAATGGTCCATGAGATGCTTGAGGTAGGGATCATCAAGCATAATATTCATCACCAGTGGTCATGGTGCAAAAAAAGGATAACACATGGAGGATGTGCCCAGATTATAGGGAACTCAACAAGTACACCATCAAAGATAAGTTTCCTATTCTAGTAATTAATTATTTACTTGATGAGTTACATGGTGATAATTATTTCACAAAATTAGACCTTCGCTCAAGGTACCATCAAATTAGAATCAAGGATGAAAATGTTCATAAAACTACTTTTAGAATGCATGAGGGCCATTATGAGTTTTTGGTAATGCCCTTTGGTCTTAAAAATGCACCATCTACTTTTTAGAGCTTGATGAACACTATTTTTAGGCCTTTTTAAAGTAAGTTTGTTTTGGTTTTCTTTTATGACATATTGATTTATAGTTAGACATGGGAAGCACATATGTAATATGTAAAATAGGTGTTGATAGTTTTAGAGAAGCATCAGCTTTATGTGAATCCATCCAAATGTGATTTTGGAGTACAAGAGGTAGAGTACCTAAGTCACATTATTTCCCATGAAGGTGTCAAGGTTGATCCCATGAAGATCAAAGCTATGATGGAATGGCCCATGCCAAAAACTCTTAAAAAACTTAGAGGGTTCCTATGACTAACAAGTTACTACCAAAGATTTGTGAAAGGTTATGGTAGCATAGTAGCTCCACTCATTGCATTGCTAAAGAAGGATGCCTTCCATTAGAACAATTCCACCACCAAAGAATTTGAGAAACTAAAAGTAGCTATGTGCACCACTCTAGTTTTGGCTACTCCAGACTTCTCAAAGATATTCATTATTGAATATGATGCTTCTAAATCTGGGTTGGGAGTGGTACTAATGCAGGAAGGAAGACCCATTACATTTGAGAGTCATCAATTCAAAGGTAAGAATCTACAAAAACCTATTTTTGAGAAAGAAATGATGGCTATTCTTCATGCAGTTAAACAATGGAGGCCTTATCTGAAGGGTAGACACTTTAAGGTGAAAACAGATCATGATAGTTTCAAATACTTTTTGGAGAAAAGATTATTATCTAAGGAACAATAATAGTGGGTAACCAAAATGTTGGGTTATGATTTTGAAATCATCTATAATAAGGGTAAAGATAATGTAGTAGTAGATGCACTATCTAAATGATATACATCCATAGAATCATTACTTTGTGCAATACCATAGTGCAATCAAATTGGGTAAATGAAGCCAAATTAGAATGGGAGCAAGACAAGGATACACAGGTTATGATTTAAAATCTCTAGCAAGGTACTTTATCCTCTAAAAATTTTTAATGGAAAGGTAATGTCCTATGGCATAAGGATAGATTATACTTGTGCAAAAATTTAGAGCTTAACCATAAGATTCTTGTGGGGTTTCATGCATATCCAATTGGGGGACACTCAGGGTTCTTGAAAACATATCACATAATTAAGAAATAATTATTTTGGGAAGGACTCAAGGGAGATGTAAAAAATTTTGTGGCAGAATGCTTGATATGCCAATAGAATAAAGGTGAGACAGTTAAGACCCCAGGTCTATTACAACCATTAGCAATTCCTATTCAAAGGTGGGAGGAGGTTTCCATGGATTTCATCATAGGGTTGCCTTGTTCTGAAGGTAATAAAGCTATCTTGGTTATTATGGATGGCTTACAAAATATGCCCATTTGTGTGCTCTCTCACACCCATTTTCAGCAACTACAGTAGCAACTATTTTTTTGGAAGTAGTTCTAAAATTACATGGAACCCCAAAAATAATTATAAGTGATCATGATCCTATTTTCACTAGTAATTTTTGGACTGAACTATTCTCCTCTTTGGGTACTCAACTAGCTCAAGATCATCTTACCACCCCCAATCTGACAGATAAATAGAAGTGGTTAACAAATGTTTAGAGGGGTATCTCTATTGTTTTGTATCAGATAAACATGAACATTTGGTTAAATGGATACCACTTATAGAATGGTGGTATAATACATCTTTCCATACCTCTTATAAAATGTCTCCATTTCTTACACTATATGGTTACGATCCACCTTCCATCACTTCTTCATTAAAGGTGAAAACCAAGGTTCAAAATGTGGAGGAGCACATTCAACATCAACAAGAGGTTTTGGATAGTTTGAGAGAGAATTTGGTCTTGGCAAAAAATAGGATGAAGCAAGAAGTAGATCAACATGGTTGTGAGAAAAATTTTAAGGTGGGTGACTAGGTATTTGTATGTTTTCAACCTTACAAGAAGATGTCCTTGAAGCAATAGAAAAAAGACAACAAACTTGATCCTAAGTATTATGGACCTTATCAAGTTCTATAAAAAATTTAAAGTTGTCTTATAATCTTGAGTTACCTCATTCATCTCGCATACACCTAGTATTTCATGTTTCATGTATGAAGAAGGTCATTGGACAAATAGTTTCAACCCAAATAGAACTCCCAGAACTAGATGAAGAAGGATCAGTCATTTTGGAACTAGAGAAGATCCTCCAAACATGTACTAAGAGGTTGAGAAATAGAGAGATTAGGGAATATCTGATCAAGTGGAAGAACCTGAGCAATGAAGATGTAACTTTAGAAGGTGAAGATTTTCTAGAATAACATCTAGAGTTGTTCAACATTGAGGAAAACATTGGTTTGAAGGGGAAGGGCATGCTACGGCCCTAGCCTATCACATGTATGAGGATAGGAATAGCTGACTTGTGGCTTACTTATCCCTCTTTGATGCTATATCACATTTCTATATGCATTATTTTGGTTAGTGAGTCAGCCTATGGAGTAACCATGGCCTTGATAGACTATATATAGGAGGTAGTGGGTAATTATTTGTCATCATATTGTGAATTATGCTCTTATTAAATCTTGCGAAGGTTGTCCCCTCAAAGTGGCTTGTCTATTATCATATATCCTGATATATTTCAATCATATTTGGATCTATTTCTACTATTATACTTATTTGTTGAAGTAATTTCATTACAAAATGCATACTTAAAATCTTTTTTATGAATGTGTGTCTTTTATGAGATTCTAAATTAGGAGGTTAAGTTTGGTGTTCTAAGAATTTAATGATGTCTTTATACCAAGGGCTTTGTCTAATGGTGATAGCCTTAATATGATAGATAAGTGAATCTAGTGGTTGAGTTGAAGATGGAGATTTTATTATTTGTATAAAAAATGAAGGATTGGAAGGAACTTGATGTGGATGAAATAGAGAAGCCAAAGAGGCAAGAGAATCAATAATGGAATTTTGATCTCTACGAATAGGCTCAATAGTGAAAGAGATAAAATCCTTAGCAAAATTGGTTTCAATTTGATGATAGGTAACAAGGTTCTTAATTTTACATTGATAATAACCACTAATTTGATCATAAATAAGTTGAAAATAACCTAAAGCATGAAGGTATTGAATGTCTAAATAATGAGAAGCTCACATGCTTAAGATAAGATATTTATACTCAAACATATTATTGGTGACATCAAAGGTGAAACAAAATGATAAAGGAATGATTTGGCTAAGATGAATTAGAAGAATGAAACCTACCCCAACTATTTGAAGGCATTTACCACCATCAAAGTATAGGGTCCAAGTATCCTCATGTAATTCAACATTGATTTCAGGGAATTCTTCGATAATGACCTTTAGTTTAGTAGTACCAAAGGGAGTAGAAGATTATTGGCTTCAGGATTAGTATTAAAGCTATGAAAATAATATTTAAGAGAGATATCTTGATTAAGACCTTTAATGTAAAAGATATTATCATCTGTAAAGTCATCTTGAAGGGAAGAAGTGGTTGGAAGGGGAGATTTAGCAAGTTTGTTAGCTATGACTTGCCCTTTAATAGCTTTTTGATTGATGATGTAGAGATCAAATTTCATAAGGAAGACCATCCATTTGCCAATTATATCTTCAAAAAGAAAGGATTTGGAGAATAAATGATGAAGGGGGTTAGAATGAACAATGACATAAGTAGTTTGGTAAAGCATGTAGTGATTAAGCTTTTCATCTATAAAATAAATAGCGAGGCAATCACACTCAATTTTGGTATAATATGTTTAATAATTGATGAGGCCTTGGCTAATTTAGTAGATAGTATACTCTCTTCCTATATCATCTTATTAGGAAAGCATTACCCCAAATAAAATAGGTGTCAAAGAAGTATATAGAATCAAAGGGTTATCAATGGAAGGAGGATGAACTGTAGGTGGATGAAGTAAAGACTTTCATGTTATCAAAGGATTTTTGACATGGATCCATCCATTCTAAAATAATAGTTTTCTTTAGAATGGAATTGATGGATTGAATTCACTATGCCAAGATTGCTTAAATAATTATGACTATCAAGAATCAAACAAATAATGGGCATGTTGATGATAGCACTAATTTTGGTAGGATCAATGTCAATGCCATAGAGATAGACTAAGAATCCTAATAATTTTCTAGATGTGATTCCAAAGACACATTTGTAAGGATTAAGTCTAAACTTAAATTTAAGGAGACAGTCAAAGATGGTATCAAGATCAGAAATATGATCCTTATGATGCTTGGATTTAACAATGAGATCATCCACATAGGTCTCAATAATTTTCTTAATGACATCCCAAAATATGTGAGTAATTAAACATTGGTAAGTGGCTCTAATATTTTTGATATTGAAGGGCATTTTGACATAGAAATAGGTGCCCCATTATATGGTGAAAGTAGTCTTATGTTTATATTTGGGTGCAATATGAATATGATTGTATCTTGAGAAACCATCCATGAGAGATAACATTTTGTAACCAACCATGGAATTGGCAATGGCATCTATTGAAGGTAAGGGGAAGTTGTCTTTGGGACAATAAAGATTAAGGTTATGGAAATTAGTATAAATGTGAATAACCATAGTGAATTTCTTTTGAATGGGAATAATTTTAGACACCCATTCAAAATAATCCACTGGTTTGATAAATTTAGCATCAAGTAATTTGATGATTTCCTTATGACATAAGGTTGAGAATTTAGGTAGAAATTTTCTTTGATTTTAATGCATAAGATTATCATAAAGATAAGAAATTATACTATGCACCATAATGTTAGGGTCAATGCTAGGCATGTCCTCATAGGATGAAGTGAAATCTTCATGATATTTGTCAAAGAATAAGCTAAAATTATCATGTTCAGTAGGTGAAAGCTCTTGACAAATTGTAATCAGTCAAGAACAAGATGGGATATGATATTTGATGTGATTATTTTCGTCAATAAGCATGGCATTACCATCTTGAAATTTATATGGTGTGTTAGGTAAAGCTAAAATTTTATTTGTTTTTTTATCAATGCAAGAAACAAAGTTTTTAAAGCAAGGAGTTTTAGTTTTGAAATTTCCATGTTTATGATGCTACTAAGGAAGTTGAGGTTCTTGGGCATCAAGTAACTTAAGAATAGATTTATCACTAAGCAAGGTAGGAAGAGGACCATAATATTCAACATCTACTTAAAGATCAAGAATTTGATTTCCATGGTTATCATACTCAGAATTAATCTGATGAACATATATTGCCTTGGCATCAAGCGTAATTTTAGGAGTAAAAGAAGTAGATGGAGTAGAAGAGATTGGTATATCAATGGATTAAATGATGGGAGAAGGATAGGATGCAATGGTTAGATCCAAAATTTTAGGATCTTCCAAAGATTTGGAAGGCATAATTTTTTTACCACCCAAGGAGTATCAATAAGAGGAGGACTGATAAGAGGCACATGACCCTCAATATCTAAGGTATGATCTATAGAAATGATATGCACATCCTGATTAAAAGCATGGATTTGGACTAAAGTTTTTTGGTGATGATAGACATACAAATCTCTATATTGACATTAGGCCATGATATATATGTCATCATATGTTGGAGAAATTATACAAGATTGAGAATCAAGGGGAGTTTTAGAAGGTGAAATCCCAATATTGTTGAATGTATAAGGAGACATGATGAGAGGATCTTTAAATAATTTAGCCACTCCAAAATCATTACAAGTGAAGGAATTTTCTAGTAAATAAGGCTCTTGAGCATTGCATAGAGGGAGAAAGGCAGTAATTTCATCAATAAGAGGAATAATATGGTCTCTTGGTAATAGAGAAGGAGGAAGCCATTAAAAAAATATGGAGGTAACTTGGTAGTATTTCAAGTGTGTTATAATTAATTGGGCTCATCATCATAAAAATCTATAAGAGAAACTTGTAAATTAAGATTCATGTCTATGAACATAGGGAAATTAGCATTGTTAATCTTAGGATTTATGGGAATATGATATAGAGGTTTAGGATTAGGAAGCTAGATACTCCATGGATTGGGACTAGATTCATGATTGTAACTTTTTTCATTATGTAAGAATTTAATACATTGAATACTAGAAGAAGTAATGGATCACATTGAATGGGTCCATGGATTACCAAGAAGGATATTATAAGATAAAGGAAGATCAAGGACCATAAGATTGGTTTAAATAGTCTTAGTTCCTATGGTTAGTGGAAGCCAAATACAACCAAGTGGATTTTGATTAGTCTTATCAAAACCATGACAAGTAAGATGATTTTAATTGAGATGATCCTTGTTATAACCACATTGTTATATAAATTATCACATTAATACTATATCCCTCATTAACTATAACTTTTTATATAAGAGTGGTATTAATGGATACTTTGATAAATAGTGGTGGATCATCATCATAAAAAAAAATTTCATCATTAATCATGTCCTCTTCAAGGAATTCAATAGAATGTTCAAAATAAGGACATGAGGTTTTGATGGTGTTGATATTAGTAGGTTGACAACCAATATAAGGTGGTTATTCATCAATAGAGGATGGATCTTCAATTTATTGAAGTTATTGTATAAGGAATTTATGATGGTAGGACGAAGTGTGAACTAACTCCATAAGTGGAATCTTACAAGGCGTATAGTTTATTTATTTAAGAAAATTCTAGTGAGATTTAGAATAACCAGGATGAGGTTGATAAGGAAAGTATTTTTGGAAGGTATAGATGTTTTTGGAGGATCTAAAGGAGGTATTTGTTCCTTAGGTTCTTTTGAATCAACATTAGAGGTGGTAGTATCTTTAAGAAGTTGTTCTTCTAAAGATGGATTTTTAGGCTTGGTAATAAGATCTTTGTGAGTCAATTTATGATGATAATTAACCTTGGAAGTGTTGACATATTGAGAGTTGTTATAATATTGATCATAATTAGCATTGATGGCACAAATATCCTTTAAATTTATTTGATTATTAAAAGAATATTTTTGGTTATTAGAGGTAGAAGTTTTTAAAGTTTATCATTTTTGGGAAGTAGCAATGTATTCTTGATGATGAAGATTGATCATAACTTCATGATTGAATGAATCACCAAGCATATAGGAGGAAAAAAAATTATTAATCCCTCTAAAATATTCATGAGAGTGCCTAATGTCAGCATGGAACTGACAAAAGAGATTAGGATCATACCACTTAGGAGGAGCATTGGAATAGATGAAAGGTTTTGAGGGTGGTATAAATTGTTTCATAGTTAAATTGAAAGAGGTGTATGGGAAGGTAAAGGAATATTAGTTTTGGAAATTCCTTGTTTGGTTTGTGGAGCATTACTAGTGATAGAATTATATATTTATAAAGATACTTTAAGCAATTTATGATTAGGTTTGAATTGATTCATAAGAAAGTCTTAATGTTTAGTTTGATCAAGAGCTTCATTAAGTGTTTGAGGAGAAAAGGTTCAAACCTTATGTTGGAGAGTGGGAGTCAAAGTAGTGATAAAGATATTGAATAAGTTATCATTAGTTATGTTAAGATTAGATTTATGAGATAAATATTTCCATATTTTGATAAATTCATAGGCTAATTTAATTGGATATTGCTTAACATTGATCAAGTGGCTAAGATAATTTTTAGGAAGATCATTGTGTTGAAACTCTTTAACTAAAGGATTAACCAAATCTTCAATTTTCCAAATATAATGATGGGGTAATTGATTATACCATTCTAATACATCACCGATAAATTTTTTGAATAAGAGTTTAGTAGTGGAAAATTTATTAGTTTGGATCCACTCTTTGTAAAGATTTCTAAAGGATTTAAGAAATGAGGTAGGGTATTTAGTCCCATAATATTTGATAGTTGGAGATATGTTACCAATGTCAATGGAAATAATGAAGGGAGATACTATCTCATTTTGAATGGTTTGAAGAATCTTTTTATTCATTATGGGTTGAGGAATAGCATCACCTGAGGCATCACTAATAGGTGGAGGAATATAATTAGGATTAACTTGAGGATAAATAGTTAGAGGTTGATTAGCCATGTTTATTAGATGTTGTTGAAGTTGCATCATTTAGTTGGTATTAGAATTTAGCATAATGTTCATTTATTAAATGACTTGGGCTAAAATTTGGGTTGTATCAGGAGGTGGGTTGGTGTTTACAAGAACACTCTTCATATTGGTATTAGGGGGAGGATTGCTATAAGAAGGATTAATAGTAGGATTATTAAGTAAACTTTTAATAATATTCCCAAATTAGTTTGAAGATTTTGATAATTTTATTGGTAAGTATAGAAAGGATCAAATCCATCAACTTCATCTTGAGGTGTTATTTGCACCACATTGTAGTTCAAAGATGAAGGAGGAGAAGAGGTGCCCCAAGAGTGATGGTGATATTGTGAGGAAAAGAGAGGAATAAATGAACATCCCATATATTACCTAAATGGATTCAATCTATCTAAGAATATTTTGATAGCATATTTCATTCTGACGGAAGATAGATGAGTAAAATACATGTTTGGAAGGATAAGGAATTAGATTCACAAACATGGAAAGTAGAAGATAGTACAAGGTCAAATGGGTCAATATAGTATTAAAAACAAGGCAAATAAACTATGCAAGGTTGACTAAGTTGATTTATTATAGTGAATAGAGGTAGGAGAAAGTTGAAAAAGGAACTACAAACTGTATAGGGTTGACTAGGTTGTTCCAATATAGTGAACAAGGGTTGAAAAAGATATAGGGTCAACTGGGTCAATCCAATATAATAGGAAAGGAAAAAGAGAAAGATGATAACAAGTATAAATTGAAATAAGACACTTTTTATAGCTAATCTAGGAAAGTAAGAGTTGAAAGGAAACAAACAATCAATTTGATCAATGCTAGCCAATCCTATTGAGGCACACAAAATAAATCCTTGCACTAACACTAGATAATACATGTTTTTTCACACATAATTAAATAAAGAGAAATAAAGTATACATTAACTTGAAAAGTAAATATAACTAATTGGTCGACATGATTGTTAATTAGAATATGAAGAATGATTTTAAATGTGACTAGAAGTTGGCTATAAGCAAGGTACTAGATATCAATCTAAGGATGATTTCAAGTAGTTTGGGCTGAAAAGGACTATAGTGGAAATGATACATGCTTGGTGTTGGTTCATAGCCCCTCACTTCAAACACCATAGTGATAAGGGTGTCAGGTGCTTAACCAAAATATACCATTAACCATGTTTTATACTTGACCAAAGCATCAAGTTAGCTTCCCACTTGGTAATGAAATCCAAGTAGGTTGGCCTAGGGTAGACAAAATGTTAAATTTATTATTTAGATTATGTGATTTGTTTATGTATGTATAAAACATAAATAGTGAAATTAAGTGATTAATTAATAATCCCCTAATTAGACTATGTTTACTATTGTAAGCATGAAAGCAACAAGAAAAGAAATGTGTGAAATAATTAAAAGAAGATATGAGGTTAATTCCAAATTTGAAAAAAATTATATTATTGACACTATATGTAAAAAATATACAATAGGTTTGATAGGTTTGAACCTATACAATGGAAACAAACTATGAAAATAAACTAGGTCAGTAGTATCGATCTAGTTAGTTTAGATAGCACACAAAACACATAACTAGGTCAACAATGTCGATCTAGTTGATTGTGCAAGGGTGGTTTTAAAGATTATAGTCTTAAAGACTAAAAAATATGAAATTAAAGATAGAAAATAAATAAATAGAGAGGTATAAAGTAACCTTTATGGATCATAGATGTAATGAAAGAAGATTGTTGATGAAGAACCTTGAATTATGCTTGAGAAAGCTATAAACTAGGTCAACAAAATTGATCAAGTTGTAGAAGAATCTACTAAAAAAGTGTTAAAACTATAAGGGGTTTACTGGGTCAAAAAAGGTTGTAAACTTATACTAGGTAAACTGGGTTTATCTAGTTACCTATTCCTAAAAATTTGGTCATAGAGAAAAATAGTTGGGTTAATAGAATTGATCTAGTATGTCAAAATATATGATAAAAATGATGATAAAAAAATGAATAAAAGTGAAATAAATACTATAAGGGTTAGTTTCATGTCAAGTTCACTAGAATTTATGTAATAAAAAATGCATCATGTCTACAAATCAATCCTAGCTTGGAGAAGATAGAGCATACCTACACTTCTGATTAGGGATACAATCGTTAAGTGAGAACATGACCAATATGGTGATGTACTAGACCTGATTATGGGATAAATTATATCACTTATCATAACACATCATGTTAGGAAGGGTTAAAAAGCCTATAGTCAACTATAATCACACAACAACCCTAATAGAGTCTTAAGTTTTACAAGATTTCACTTATTTTGATAGCAAGAAAGTAAATCTAATATAGTGCACACCAAAGCTTGTGGCACAAAATGGGGGGATGTAAACAATAAAACAAAAATGTATATGTAAATTTAATTAAATTATGAGTAACACCTTAATACATAATAATATGAAAGATAGTATCATTCGAGCCAACACTTATGCTACTTCTATCTATTAAAAGAGAGGAGAACAAAGTTAGAATATACTTACTTGAATGTGAACTTGTTGAGAATCAATCTCTCCCTTGGTAAAAAGGGATTTGAAAGAGGTTGTTGTGGTTTTTAAGGATCACTAAGAAATGCCAAAGCATCTAAAACTTATTCAAAAGACTAGATTCTCCAAATAAGAAACCTAAGCTAAGTCTCCTCAAGTAGAATGGTGGAAGAGCAGATTGTGAAGAAGCATGAGTGAATAATAAATCTTGATTGCACATATTAATAATGACTTAAGTTATCTTTTATATATAGGTGGATCTTATGCTAAATCCTTATGGGAATTTCAATGGTATAGGGTTGACCCAGTCAACCTGTGTGTTTTTTAGGATAATTTAGTAGGTTTGAGTTAGGTCAGCCAAAGGGATAACATTCTAAGAAAGTAAATAAAACCCCTAAACTATGTTGGTTCAACCCATTTGACTCAGTATAGCTAACTATCCAAAAGGAGTTCAAGAAAAGAAAATGAGGAATGAAAGAGGAAAAGACTAGAGGAATACTCAAGGGAGGAAAAGTAGCTTAGGGAATGGTTTTGGGATCTAGTTGGATTGGTAATAATGTGAAAATAAGGGACAAAATTTTTATGAAGCACCAAATGTTATCCCACCCCTTTATTAGTGTACCCTTTAGGGCATGAAATCAAAGAGATTGAGTTGGGATGGGTTCTTATAAGATGTAAAGCATCAGTAATCAATGAAAGTTAAAAAGGTTGTGTATACAACTTTTTCATAGGTCTTGATTCTACATATTTCATTATTGTTTTATTGATTAATGTTTATTAGAGCCTAATATTTATTTAAATCCTTTTTTTATTCTCTGAATCTAAGAACTCTTATGTCATAAAAGTATATTTGACTATCTAAGATACTGTTAAGCTTTCAAGTACTTTATTCATACTTTTAATAAGTCCTTATCTTGATAATAGCTTGCTCAACTTGCGCCTCTAAAGATTTCATTTTCATTCTATGTTGGGTGATTTATCCCATGTGATACTTCTTTTTTGATAAATATTCACAATCTATTTCACTAATTGTGGGTAGGTTCTCATTACAGTCATAGAAAGTACTTTCATTGACAATATCCATATATGTATTCTAGAGATCTCCCTTAGATTGTTAGGTTTGCTCAAGGGTCTAGGTTATAATAAAAATTATTGTAGTTATATTATGAGAAGGTGATGTGAATAATTTAATTATAAAAAATTTATATTCAATCCCATTCATTATTCCATAAAACATTCATTCACACAAGATATTAATGCATAACCAAAACAATTACACAAGCATGTCATGAGAGAATACAATAGATATGTGGGAAACCCTCTTAGGGGATAAAACCCATTGAAATATTCACATGTAATATATTCCTATAATTTCAAGATCCAAATTTTAATGAAGCACCAACTTCACAAAGAGATCCAACCCCTACCTAGTTAAGCACCCACTTAACTAGTCTTATGCAAGCTCAATATTACATGGAAGCTCCAAAATCGCAGGTATATTAGCACAAAATAAGTCACCTATAATATATTATCACATTAGAACACCTATTTATAACTTATATATACATAAAAACCTTATTTTTCACTCTTTACCCTTCAATTTCACTCAAACAACCTCTTAGGCCTTCTCACTCAAATAGCCCTCTCTTTGGCAGAATTAGGTCAAATGACCTTTCTCAACACCTATATAAAAATAGTTATATAATCATGTAAATTTAATCTCATATCTCTTACTATCTTCAATACCTTAACTTTTTCTCTAAAAACACTATATCTTTTTCTTAATAGCTTATCTTTCTAACTAGCTGAAATATGCTTATTAGGTCTTGTCTTTATAATTGATTCTTTCTCATGCCTATCTTGGTTAGATAAGGACCTCATCATAATTTTATTATTATTTAAATATATCAATACACACGTTTAATTAGTTAAACAAACAAAAAATAAGTTTTTCATAGTCTACAAGGACCAAACCCATAATTAGGCCTAATGGATACATAATGCAATTAGGTCTGTCTTATTCACACATTACTATTATAACTTTTAGGAACACTTATTGTATTAACAAATGGATTAAAAAATTCATACATGCCTCCAATATACCATTGATAATTTAACATTGGGTCCCCAACTCCATTTGTCCCATTCCACTACTTGGACCTACTAATTAGGTCTCCTCACGAATAGGCCTTCTTATTTCCTAAAAGTCTATCTTGAAAATTTGAACCATATACACAAATTTTCCACATTAACCATAAATAAAATCACACACACACACACACATTATTATTATAATGGCTTAAAACCCTTAAAAAAATATTTTATCTTCATCACATATTTAAAAAGGCCTCAATAACACTCCTATAGATGGCTTACTTAGAAACACCAAACACTATCAACATATAGTCAAAATCATTTGACTCTCCAGACTTAATTAGGGACTTACAATGAGAAAAAATATATTAAAATGATCCTATTATTCCTTTATAACACATTAAATATATTTTTATCATTAATATTAGTGAAAAATGACTTAGGAACATTATTTTCACACACACACACATAGAAAGTTGCCTGTAAGACCAAACACAGTCAAGAAAATCAACTTATAGAACACCTATGGGAACAATTATGTGATATTAAAATGGATTTTTGTGAAAAATTATCATAATTATATAATATATATTTCATGGTCATATATAAATATTGTTCTTATAGACCGATCTCACTAAGTCACTCTACATAGACTTCATTGTGTTAGATAGACTAGTTTGATGACAACTTTTTTGCATAGGTGTAGGCATCATTAGAACTTATATAAAAAAATGGATATGAGGGATATATATTTAATAATTATCCCATGACTTATCATCCATACCTAGTCCTCTAAAACCAATCCCTAATCTCATTCTCATTCTCACCTTGTTTTCTCATTGTTCTACTCATTAGGCTAGGCTATCAATAGGCTAAATTATATGACTAGTTTAGCACATTTTCGGTAAAAAACCTAATAAAAAAATTCATGGGAATAAAATATAAGTATTTCACATCATCCTCCATCCATTTTAATGCTTTGACCTAGTCAAATCTATTTATAGCATTAAAAACCCTAAAATAAGGGTTTTCCTATAGCTTCTACTCACTATCAAGACAATTAAAAACTACCTGAGGAAATATTGAAGGTAATTTATATGTTATAAACACCATAATAGGTCAAATAGACCATTTTTATACATAACCAATTATATCTTTCCTATTGAGTCTTTTTTAGGGTTTTAGGAGGGTTTTGACTACCTTACTTCTTAGCAATCATTCATAAAGGATTGCCCCTAAACTCAAAAACCAATGCTAATAAATTGAAGATAGGGAAGTTACCTATATACCATGAAGTTATTAATCTCTCATGAAAAATTTTCATGTTCCAATGAGCATGAGAAACTTCTTTTTGGATCTATAACACCCCATTCTATGCACACATTTAACCTTACCACCAAAATTATTGCTTTCTCCTTCAGGTATTGACTTTAAACTTTGTCCACAAAATTAACATGACCTATCATACCTATTTAAATTATCTCAATAACTATTCCACATTTTTAAATTATCTTTACCCCTTATTAGGCCACTATAGGTCACTTTACATACTAGGCCTTATACTACAATCATGCTTAGACTATGACCATGCCTTGAAACCTCTTTAACTTTATTCAAAACTCCATAATCAAGTAATTTGAACTTATACCAGGTTTATACACTACTAACCTTACTAACATAGGTCTCCAATGGCTCAACTCATCATGCTACTAGGCCTATGCCATTTCAATAGGTTCCTCAAATAAGACTTCAAGAACTTGACATGAAGAACAATAAAGATAACATAAAATAACATAAATGACACTTTCATGATATAAATGATAAATTCATGCATGCCTTTTACCACATTCCCAATAAGTATAATTATGTCGATACATACCTACTTAAATTAGTTCCCATGAGACTCATCTTATTTCTTAACCAAAATGTAAGATTAACACCCAATTGGTTAACATAAATCAATATTAGGTTTATTCATAGAGAAATACATAACCTTAATACCATTGTTTTACCATATCATGGTTCATAAAATGGTCCTAATTCTCTAATAAATAAGAGACACTTTATACAATTTAAGTTTAATAAAGTTAACAAGATGCATACACAACATTTAGTTTATCAAAATTCATCTAACATTATAAAGGAGATAAAATCAAAAAAATCATCCCCAAATTTCCTAGAGTTTTAACCCATGATTTGATACCAAAATTTCTTTCCCATTTGTTTTTACTAAAACTAATAGGCACATCACAATCTAAAACATGAATAGTCAAACACAAAACATGAGTAGATATAAAAATTTAAGTCAATCTTATATTCATGTTTGAAAATTATTATAAATACCACCATTACATAATTTATTACATGATAATAATTAAGAGGCCAAAATCATGATCATTTAACCAAGTGCTACTAAACCCATTTTTTGGATTATACCAAAGATAATTGTTCTTATGATGTTTATACAACCATCAATTTAAACTAGTTTAAATACGATGTAAATGACATCCTTATGGTGGCTTCAACATATCCAAGGCCACATTATATTTTATTCATGCACCTAAGTAATTTCATTTTCATTCAAAATCCTACCTCTTAATACTATTTTGATATGAATTAATGTGGCACCTACAACCCCATGACTATGGACTACTAGGATGGTGCTACATCGTAACATCCCACTATCTCGTTATCCTAGAGGATTTTCCTTAAGGATAAAGTTTTATGGGACTTTAGAGCATCAAGATTATTCCATGTGGTAACATCCCACTATCAAACCATCTCAAAAGTAAGCTTTATGTATGATCAACTCTAGGATCATAGGTCATTAAGATGATGCCACATGCTACTATCCCATGTACCTATTGGCCCAAATTTAGGATTACTATATGATCATCTCTAAGATCTTGGGTCATCGGTATGATGACACATGAAAACATCCCACTCACCTATTGGCCCAAAGGTAGGCTTCTTATACAATCATCTCTAGGATTATGGATCACTAGGATGATGTCATATGGAAACATCCCACTCACCTAATAGCCTAGAGGCTTTGTACTATGTAAGGTCCTCTTTGAGATCATGGGTTACTAGGTTTATGCCACATGGAAACATCCATTCACTTTTTATCACAAAACTGACCATATGTTAGACCATGCTGACATCACTCCCAAGTTAGTGGGATGGTAGCACATGGCTTTCTATGAACCATACATCAAAAATCTCAAAATTGAGTAAGAAAAACTTTGAAATATAAAGGCCCAAGGTGGGTAATTGGCTAAGGAAAAATTTCCATGGAAGGTTGTAAATTAAAAGTGTTGGAAGCAAAATTATTGAGAGGGGGTGAATCAGTCAAGAAGACTTTCTTAACAATCTCACTTAAGCAATCATGAAACATTCAACAAATCATATATATCTTGAAAGAATAGACACCTATCCACATAATAACACATAATATATGTCAAAAACCATCAAAGGGAATAAAACCCACTGATATATACAAATGGACTATAATCTTATAATAAAAACACCAAATTTAGTGAAGCACCCACTTCACATGGAACACCAACCTGAACTAGATAAGAACTAACTTACAAGGAGGCACCAACCCCCTAGATCACTCAGAACCAACTCATCTACCTAATTTATTTGATTACCTTTAGTACACCTTATTGGTTAGCCAATTGACGATGACCACCTCTTCAGCTCTTCACACTTACATTCTTCTCAAACTACCTTCTAAGCCTCTTCACTCAATTCAGTCTCTTCAAGACTGATTAGGTCATATGACCTTGATATTTATATACATAACCTCTATCAAATACTCATCATAGATCCTACGTACACCTTTGATGGTCTACAAAACTTTTTTATGCTCTATAATATGTTATTCTATTCACTTGCTCTCACACACTCTCTAACTTATCATTTGGGCTTATTAGGCCTTAATATTATATTAGGATATTAATCATACACCTATTGGTCAGACATACACACTTTATTACTTATATTTACACACAATAGGCCTTAGTTCATGCCGAAAAAATGGATCAAATCCCTCTTTAGGTCTTCATTAGAACACGTTACACTTTGCCTTCCTTGGAACACATTAAAACACCTAAAATGGTAGGAAAATATCACATTCCACTCAAATATACCCATAATGATATCATATTGGATCTATAAAACATTTTAGCTTCACCCACCACTTGAAGCATGCCATTAGTATTATTCACAATTAGGTTTGTGCATACTTAGAAAATCTATCTTGAACTATTGAAGCATAAACACAATTTTGACAAAAAATCCATGGAAAAAAATTATATATACAAAATATACATGATCTTATGATAACCACCAAGTTATTTAAACTTAACATCTTAGTGAAAAAGGACTCAAACCCCTATCTACAAAGAGCCCACTTAGAACTACGAACTAGCCTGAAAACATAGTCATGGAAACTTGAACTTCTAACACCTGATAAAACACAATAGAGGACTTCCAATACATAAAAAAGATCCTAAAAAATCCTTTAAAAAAATTCCAACAAAATTAGCATAATATATAATGGCAATATTGGTCTTATAGACTAATTCATGACCTCACTGTACACAGACCTCACTAAGCTAGACAAGTCAACTTGAGATAAATTATTTTATATATATAATTATTTCCAAAAATTATATACATTATTAAAATGTATTATAGGTCTTTCAAAACATATAAATTCAATTTGATTCATCTCTAATAGATGATAACACATCCCTAATCATCTTCTCACTTTTGCTTGGGTTTCTCACTATTTGCACCATTAGGCCTATTAGAAATTGATCAGTTTATACGACCAATTTAGCACACTTGAGGGATATAAAATAATTATAAACCACCATGGACATAAAACACAAGTCTGAATACTTTTCTTCCATCCATTTATCACCTTTTACTTGGTCAACTCTCATTGATACAATAATTCTCTAAGAAATAAGGACTTTCTAAAACTAAATCTTAGATAGTACCTTTACCCATATATTATTAATATCTTAGGTTCCCATTTAAATGTTACATGTGCCAATGAATACCTAAAATTCCTTCTCAAGTTGAGAATCCTTCATTTTGTGCACATGAGAGACTTAAAACCACTTTCATGACTTAACATACAAATAATGACATAAAACCTTTTGAACATGATTGAAACAACATATAATACCTCTATAAATTCTCATATGAGCTTAAACATCTTTAAATCTGATTAGGACCCCTCATTAGGCCACACTCTCTCTTTGCTCTCTAGACCTTGACCTACAAATCATACTAGGCCTTGAAATTGACCTTCATGTCTCTTTCCATGTGTTATACACCTCACCTACATGCTCACACAAAATTTCACATGATCAAACACTACTTTACATCCTTCATAGGCCTTGACAACACCTCATGACATCTTATTAGGTTAGTTAGGGTCTAGAACTAATCTAATTATAGACTTGGACTAAACGCTTACCCCTACAAGCTCACATTGAAACTATCCTGAGTGTTCCAATGCCACATGTGTATTCTCAAGAAACCTTATTCAACTTCTTAGTACTTTGTGCATCCATCTCAATAGGACATCATGTTTATACCTTATCACAAGGTCTCTTCATGCTATGACTAGAGCCATGATTAGGCTTCTCAAGTACTTGAAATTTAAAACTAACCTTGAACCACTTATAAAAGTATCTATACTTATCTTGTGTGATCACATAGTTCCAATCAACCTCTCATTATCTTATGATTACTTAATCACCAAGATTCACTATGCAAACCTTATCACAAATTCTAGACTAGGCTTCTCAAGACACCTTATACTTAAGAACCAATACTCAAACATGATTTAATTAACCTAAACCTTGAAATTAACCTAAAAATGATCATTAGGATGCCTTCAACTTCTCTCTCAATATAAAGACATTAAGTTTCCTTCAAATTCTATCTTATCACATGCCTTCCTTGTCACATCAAGCACATAAACTCATACCTCACAAACCACTCACTATGCATCTTCACCAGATTTACTTTGAAATCAATGTCATCAACCTTGACATTAATTTAAAAAATTCCAAAAATCTCCCCCTTTATCATTGATGGCAAAACATTCTTCAATCTGATCACTCTCATCTCCCTCAATCTAGTCAATCTCCCTTCTTGAACTTTCTCCCCCTATAACATTAATGAAAAAGGGTCTTCCATAAATTGCCATATGTAACTACACCTTCTAGAAAAAAAGGATCAACACATAGAATATGAATCACTATAGGAACGTGTTCCCCCTTACTTCATGCATACCTCCATCAAATGAACTCAGATTACAAGACCACTTCTCAACATAGATCAAGCTCAGTCAACAACTTAAATGTTTCCCCCTCAAACTAAGAATCTACCGTGCTTTTGATAACTAAATAGTGTTTTCATGAATCCTAATTGAGTCTCCTCTTTCCATAGATCACTAAAATAACACAAGTTTAAGAGATTCCTAGACCTCCATGCTCTCACAAGAATGAATATCCTTCAGTATCTTGTTAGGCTTGATTGGCACTATAGTCTTGACCTCTTCATTAGCCATTTAAACATCAATATGAGCTGATAATAGATCTTCCTGACTTGATTTCACATTTGAATCATGTTATACCATAGCAAATAATCCATTTGAGCTTGTAGACTGATCATGACTCATCTTTACTATTTTTTGTTTTCATACATTTATTTTCCTTCTTTCTTGCACTTTAGGGGCTTCAAACCTCCTATTTTGACTTGATGACCTTATAAATCTATTACGACATAATCTTAAAATGTGTCCTACATTATGAAAACTATAACAAATCCCTGAATTCACAAAACTTGATTGATGATTCCTTTCATATTCTCATGAGTACTCATTTTTGGAGGGTATTCTACACTCTCTTACTTAATGACCAAAATAACTATATACAAAATAGTAACCATTGAATTAATTAACATACATCATAGCATTAGGATGTCTAATTGGCCTCTTTATGTTAACTCCCTTGTCTTCAATATCCTTTTTCTTGACTTGAGCTACTTCCTTTTGGTCTTCTTTGAAACCAAGACTTGTCTTATCACTTGCAAACTTTTAACTACTCAAGATGTCATCTAGAGTCTCAGTGATACTTTCAAACCTAGAAAAGGCATTCACCTTGTTATATGGTTGATCCAACTTAGATTTCAGGAATTAAACTTTATTTTCATACCTATTGCATTCTTCCTCTTGAGATTTTAATCTAGTAGTGACTATATCCATATTGGCTTCAATCTGATTGATGCTCTCATCATACTCCTTATATGTGTCACTCAATCTCTCCTCAAAAATACCAATCTAATCTTCATAGTCCTTACCTAATGATATTAGTTTGTGATTATTTCTTCTTTGAAATTTTAGCTCTTCTAGGTCACTTACCAATTTTGTCTCAATGTTCACTTTAGCTTCTTTATCTAATTATATATCAACCATAAGACCTCTCCCATTTGAGCAAACCTCATTATCTATTTATATGTCCATGAATAAGGTTTCATTATTATCATGTTTAGGTTCATTACTTTCATCATTACTATCAGATGTGCTTGTGTCACTTACATCATATGTATTATCTTCACATCATATGTATTATCTTCTTTGGTGTAAAAAATTCTCTTGTTCTTAAATGATCCTTTCCTACCTTCATACTTCCTAAAATATTTCTTGTTCTTGTTAGGATTATAGACCTTCCTATCATCTTAATGATGTTCATCATGTTTATCATGCTTAGTATTATCCTTGTTAGGACACTTATATACAAAGTGACTAATTTTACCATATTTAAAATATTTGAAGGGAAGCTTACCCTTATACTTACTAGAGCCAATTCTTAATTTCCTTGCAAACATTGCTACCAGTCAAACATCATCAACATGTGAACATTCCTCATCCTTGGCCTTATTTTATTTTGACTTATTTTCAAATTTGAAAGCTACTTACTTCTTGGGAGGTTTTTTTTTTATTTTTTATCATCTCAATGTAAATCAAGATGCCATGAATCCCATCCATATCTAGCTTGTCCAAATCTTGTATCTATTCTACTGTAGACACCCTAGAGTCAAAATTAGGATTTAGATATCTTAACACTTTTTTAATAAATATATACTCTTTTACTTTTTTTATAATCCTCTAATGGCATTGACAACTTCATCAACTTTCAATAGGGAAGATGTAATGGTTTCATATTCATTCATCTTCAGACTTTTAAACTATCTCTTGTGGGTCTACAACTTGGCCATATTCACCTTGGTCTCTCCTACATAGATAGTATTTAATTTTTCCCATGTCTCTCTAGTTGATATAAAATACATAACCATCACAAGATCTTCCTCTCATAGGCCACAAAGAATGGCATTCATTTCCTTGGAGTTGTTTTCACTATCCTTATTACATGTTGCATCAGTTGGTGGAATGGGAGGAGCACTATAGCCTTCTAAAACTAACTAAAAAATATCATGACCTTGAGACATAAAATATATATTCATCTTGATGTTATGAAATTCATAATTATATCTATTTAATAATGGACCTTTACTAGTAGAGAAACCACCTTGAGCTTGCTAACTAGCCATCCTTGCTTTGAGGATCTCCTTTAGGCTTTTAGACCTACTTTAAAGGACTAAGCTCTAATACCAAATTTTTGATGAAAAATGAATAAGAGTGGGGGGGTAATTAGTTAAAAAACATTCTTAAGAATCTAACATAATCATTCATGAAATATTCAAGCAATAATAAAGATCTTGCAATTATAGACACCTATCCACATAAGCTTGAAATATAAGAATACATAATATATGTGGAAAAACCTCAGGGGGAATAAAACCCATTGATATATTCAAATATAATACATTAATATAATACAAACACCAAATTTAGTGAATCACCCACTTGATATAAAACACCAACCCCAACTAGCTAAGCACCAACTCAACTAGGCTTTAACAAGTACCAACTTACAAGTAAGCACCAAACCCCTAAATAACTTAGAACCAACTCAGCCACATAATTGATTTGATCACATTTATGACACCTTGTTTCTCAACCAACTAATGATGACCACCTCTTCATGTCTTCATACTCATATCCTTCTCAAACTACCTTTTAAGCTTATCCATTCAATTAAGTCTCTTCAAGACTAACTACGTCATATGACCTTGATCCTCATTTACAAAACCTTTTTCAAATATTAAACATATATATTATATATTATTCTTATGTTCTAAACTTATTTATTATTCTCTAAAATGTGTTATTATATTCACTTTCTCTCACACTCTCTCTCTAACTTGTCAATTAGGCCTATTATGCCTTGTTCTTATACTAGGCTCTTGATCATACACGTCTTGGTCAGCCATACACACTTGATTACTTAAATTTTCACATAATGGCCTTAGGTCATTCTAAAAACATTAATTAAACACTACATTAGGTCTTCCATATCTCAAATGGATCAAATCCTTCGTTAGGCCTTAAGGAGTCCTAATTCAATTAGTCCTTTATTAGCACACATTACACTTTTCCTTCTTTGGAACACATTAAAACACATCAAATAGAAGTAACATATCATGTGTCACTCAAATATACCTATCTTAATCTCATATATGTTCTATAATACCTTTTACCTTCAACCACCACTTGAATCATGTCATTATTACTATTCGCAATTAAGTTTGTGCATACCAAGAAAGTTTGTCTTGAAATATTGAAGCATAAACACAAATTTTCCAAACAACCATGGAAAAAAATCACATATACAAAATATATATGACCTTAGGATAATCAACATGTTTTTTAGACTTCACATCTTAGGGTAAAAGGACTCAAACCCTCCTCTACAAAGAGCCCACTCAAAACTACCAACTAGCCTCAAAACATAGTCATGGAAACTTGAGCTTATGACACCTGATAGAACACAATCAAGGAATTCCAATGCATTAAAAAATATCTTAAAACATCATCATAAAAACCTCAACAAAAATATCATAATCTCTAAGTCAAATTGAGAGTAAATTTTTTCTATATACAATGATTTATAAAACTTCTATCCAACATAAACCTATCTTAAATGTCTTGAAAAATGTCTCCATTCACTTTTATTCATCTCTAATCCATGATAACACATCCCTAATCACTTTCTTACTTCTACTTAGGTTTCTTAATATTTTCACCATTAGGCATGTTAGCAAATAGTAAACTTTTATGACTAGTTTATGCACACATGAGGGCTAAAACCTGATTATAAACCACCATGAACATCAAATACAAGTCTCAATACTAGTATTCCATCCATTTATCAACTTTGATTGCTATAAAAAATATCTAAGAAATAAGGCCTTTTTTTAGGGTCCATTTACTCATTTGATAAACCAATCACACCTAAAGGTGCCTAGGAGAGTTTAATATAACATGTAATCACTTAACTACCTATACCAATCCATTCTAAGTACTTTAGAACAAGATCTTTCACATTGGGTTATTGTTAGGGTTTTAGAGAGGGTTAACACTATTTTTGATGTTAATGATTGTTCATAAAGGATTTACCCTAATTTTCAAAATTAATTCCTATATATATTATCTAGGACCATTTTCCATCTCTAATTAATAGCTTAGGTTCCTATGCGTAGGTTACACATGCAATGAACACCTTAAAGTCCTTCTTGGGTTGAGAAACCTTCATTCTATGTACACGAGAGACCTCAAAACCACCTTTCATGACTTAAATTACAACCCATAACCTTAAACCTTGTGAAAATTCTTGAAAAAAATATCATACCTCTTTACATGCTCATATTATCTCAAACATCTTGAAATATCATCATGACCCCTCATTAGGCCACACTCTCTTTATTTTCTTTCTAAACCTTGACCTGTAAATCACATTAGGCCTTAAAATTAACCGTCATGACTCTTTACATGTTCTATCCAACTCTATTACATTATCACACAACATTTTACATGATCAAACACTACTTTACATCATTTTTATACCTTAACAACATCTCATGACATCTTATTAGGTTAAGTAGGGTCTAGAACTAGTCTAGTTACAAACTTGGACTAAAGGTCTTATTCCTATAGGCTCACTTTGAAACTCTCCTAAGTGTTACAATGAATCATATACATTATAAAGAAACATTATACAACCTATTATGCCATTGTCTATCCATATAGCTATGACACCTTGTTTATACCTTCTCACAAGGTCTTTTCATGTTATGACTAGTGCCATGACTAGGCTTCTCAAGTACTTGAAACTTGACAACTGACCTTGAAACACTTATGAAAGTATTTATAATTATATTTCATGATCACATAATTCCAAAAAACATCTCATAAGTGTTTTTACTTACTTCACCAAGATTCACTATGCACACCTTCTCATAGAGTCTAGACTAGGCTTCTCAAGACACCTTATACCCAACAACTAGTACTCAAACATGATTTACTTGAACTAAACCTTGAAATCAACATAAAAATAATAATTAGGTTTATTTAAAATATATATAAATAAATATACACTAGTTTTACTTCAAATTCTCTGTTGTCACATGGCTTCCTTGTTGCATCAAACACACAAGCTCATACTCACAAACCACTCACCATGCATCTTCACCAGATGCACCTTGAAATCAATGAAATCAACCTTGACATCAAATGACATAAATGAGAACACTTCTCAAAAAAAAAATTAAGGCAAAGCTTTGCATAAGGAAACTTGATGAATGGTTAAGACTAACACTACATAAGCAAAGCTAGATATTGAACTCATTGAGTAGTTAATGTAAACACTACATAAGGTAACTTACACGATTGGCTCAAGAAAATGTTGATACAAAAGTCCCAAGTAATTGTTTATTTAAGTCAAAAATCCATGAAATGACCAGTTTAAACTGATGATGAAAAAGTTCAAGTGGATTATTAAGTTGTTAATAAGGGCCTGACTAAGATAGAATGTTGTGCAAAGAACTTGATGAATACCTAAGGCAAAACATTTTGCAATAAACTGTGCAAGAAAACTCTTTATGTAGATAACGTAAAAACACTACATAAGGAAGTTCTCCAAATATATTTAGCTGAGATAAAGGCAAAACCAGGTGTAGTTGAAGTCATAAGTTAACTAAGGCTTGAGTTAGAGTAAAACTTAAAGATAATTCAAAGAGTTAGGACTCAGTTAAGGTAATATAAATGCTTATTTAGGTTACTATCAACTGATTCATCTAGATAGAGTCTTCATTCCTTATAAGATATTTTTTAAAGTAAGGCCATCATCACACAAGTGTTTGAATAAGAAGGTGCCTATGCAAAATACTCTTTTGAATATAAACCAACATTCTCATTGGTTTAGCCAAATATGAAAACCATCTGAGACACTCAAATTTTCATTGAAAAATCGATGGTTAAAAAAGAATTCACTCATAATGAGGACTGATTTAAATGCTTAGTTGAATGATTCATCTAGTAAGGCCTAAGGCATAATTCATTCCATTAAATCTAAGAAACAATATTATATTTTTCACAAGGCATGTATGGTCTAAGACAACATTATAACAATCATATATTTCTTATTTAATTATTATATAGTCTCATTATAGGGAAGGCTTATATCAAGTAGTTTACTCAACTTCTAACACCAAAGGGACTTTTCATAAGGCATTTTTTTTACACCAAATAACATCAAAATTAGGATTAAAATAGTCTATCTATATCTATCTACACTATTTATTTGAGTTCCACTAATATTTGCACAAGTTCAATCCATTGAATCATAACACCTTCTGAATAAAAAGGGATACACAATGTTTTATAAGCAATCCACTCAAGACAAAGAGTTAAGCAAGGAAAACAATTTATTAAGGTGTGGAGCCTAAAAGCTTCACATATGAGCACATTACATAGTTGCAGGCTTACACAGTCACCGACATCGGTCAGGAGAGACCGACGTCAGTCAGGAGTAGTTAGAGGAATGCCGGCGTCGGCAGAGGATCAGCCGACGACGGTCACAGGCAAATAGGTAGGAACCGGTGTTGGTTACCTGTGCGTCTAGAATGCTATTTCTGAGGATAGAAGCGAGTGTTTGCATGATGAGTTTAAGTCTTAGTCTTAAGTTCGCATTTCTATTATTAGCAAGATTGTTTTTAGAGCCCTTGTTCAAGAGGCTTAACTGTTGGTTGTAAGTGCATGCTCAAGTTTCCTAATTCTATATGTAGGAAAGATCTTCTTAGCTTATTTAGTGTGTGAGTATGAGTAGAACATTGTGAATGTTTGAAGGAAAGTATAGAGTTGCATCAATCCAAGTTGTTGGAATTGATTGTACTTGAGAGAGAGAGAGCTCTTGAGGAATAGAGATCTAGTGAGAGATCTTGTGCATCTGAGAGAGGTGTGGAAGAAAGAAGTTTCTTCAATTGTATTCCTTTTGTAAAGAGTTTTAATACAAGTTTTCAGGGTGGTTTCTTGTATCTCTTATTCTGTGCTATTTATCATTTTAGTTACTTATCTATCTGATTTATTTCCACATTTATTGCTTTCATAAGTGTAATCATTGTTGGTTGATCCCCAACAAGTGGTATCAGAGCTCAGGTTCACTAACAGGTGGTTCAGATCTGTGTAGTGTGTATTGATTATAGGTTGCTCACAGGAGTTTCTGTAGGGATTTCTGTTTGAGTGGGAGAAGCAATGGCAGAAGAAAGTAAATTGAGAATGGAGAAGTTTAATGGCAAGAACTATCAACATTGGAGAATGCAGATAGAGGACTATCTGTATCAAAAATATCTTTACTTACCATTAGGTGGGATTGCAAAGAAGCCCAAGGACATGGAGGATGAAGAATGGGAAGTTCTTGATAGAAAGGCTCTAGGGTCTATAAGACTGATTCTGGCATCCACTGTGATATCTAATTTATCATAGGCAAAAACAACGGTAGAGTTAATGACTATGTTAGCAAATTTGTATGAAAAACCCTCCGCTTCTAATAAGGTATATCTTATGAAGCAGCTATTTAATTTGCATATGCAAGAAGGTGGATCTGTATCTAATCACCTGAATGATTTCCATGGAATTGTTAATCAGTTAAGTTTAGTCAATATTGTATTTGATGATGAAATAAAAGCTCTTTTAATATTATGTTCTTTGCCTGAAAGCTGGCATGGCTTGGTAATGGTAGTTTCTAATACTGCTTCAGCTTCAAATATTTTAAAAGTAGAGGATGTTGTTAGTGTTATCTTGAATGAGGAAATTCACAGGAAAAGCATAGAGAAAACATCAGGGAATGCTTTAAATCTTGAGAGCAGGGGAAGGCAAAAAGAGAAGAGCAAGAGGAGATCAAGATCTAAGTCTAAGGGGAGAGGCAGATCCAAATCTAGAAATGGCAGAAGGCCACAATGCTGGAATTGTGGAAAGATGGGGCACATAAGCAGAGATTGTTGGTCAAAGCCTAAGGAGGACAATCAGCATGAAGGAAAGGAAGAGGCAAAGGTTTCAGGTATTGCATAAGATGCTTTAATTTTCTCTTTGCATAATAATATAGAATCTTGGGTATTAGATTCTGATGCATCTTTCCATGCTGCCCCTAACAGAGAATATTTCAGTATCTATATCCATGGAGATTTTGGAATAGTGTACTTAGGGGATGATGAGCCTTGTAAGATTATTGGCAAAGATAAAGTGCAGCTGAAGATGTAGAATGGCAACACATGGGTGTTGAGAGATGTGATGCATGTTCCTAGCTTGAAGAGAAATTTGATTTCTGCAGGAAAGCTAGGGGATGAGGGTTGTACAGTAACTCTCACAGCAGAATCTTGGAAGGTGAGCAAGGGTGCACTTATTATGGCCAGAGGTAAGAGAGAAGGCACTCTCTATTTGTGTAATTGTGTTACTAACAAATCTCCTTCTGTATTATCTACTTCAGATGTGGATGCTAAATTGTGGCACTCAAGGCTTGGCCACATGAGTGAGAAGGGGATGTCAATTCTTAAGTCTAAAGGTAAGCTTTCAGATTTGAAAAGTATGGATCTAGAATTTTGTGAGCATTATGTATTTGGAAAATAGAAAAGGGTTAGTTTTTTCAAGACTGGGTCTACTAAGAAAAGGCATAAGTTGCAGCTTGTTCACACAGATGTGTGGGGACCAGCTCAGGTAGCTTCTATTGGTGGATCACAGTACTATGTTACATTCATAGATGATGCTACAAGAAAGGTATGGATCTAATATATTAAAAAGAAATCTGATGTATTTGAGACTTTTAAGATTTGGAAAGCTATGGTTGAGAATGAAACAGACAAAAGATTAAAGTGCTTGAGATCTGATAATGGTGGTGAGTTCTACAGCCTTAAGTTCAACTGGTATTGTTATACACATGGAATCCGTAGGCAAAGGATGGTTCCAAGAACACCTCAGCAGAATGGTATTGCTAAAAGGATGAATAGAATAATCATGGAGTGTGCAAGATGTATAAGATTTCATGCTGGGTTGCCCTTAGAGTTTTGGGCAGAAGTTGTTGACACTACAGTGTACCTGATTAATAGAGGACCCTCTACAGCTTTGGATGGTGGAATTCTAGAAGAGGCATGGACAGGTAAAAAGGTAGATCTCTCATATCTCAAAGTTTTTGGTTATGAAGCCTTTGTGCACATAGATAAGGAAAATAGAAAGAAGCTTGATGCTAAGTCTATGAGGTGCACGTTTATTGGCTATGGCTCAGATGATTTTGGTTTCAGATTTTGGAATCTAGGAACTAACAAGGTAATTAGGAGCCTTGATGTTGTTTTTAATGAAAAAGTGATGTATAGTGATCAGATGAGGAAGTTGAATCAATCTGGGTAGAGCAATGGAGAATTGGATGAAGTGATGGTCCAAAATGAGCTTGCGGGAAAAAGAAATAATCACTTGCAGGAAAACATAGAGACTGACGTCGGTAGGGTAGGAACTGACATCGGCAGTATAGAAACTGATGTCGGTCATACAGAGACCAATGTCGGTAGAATAGGCACCGACGTTGGCTAGGAAGAACCGGCGTCAGCCAGTAACAGGTCTATAGGTGCCCGAGGTCGGTCACTGTCAGAGAATTTGGGTGGATAGCGTGTTGAGAATGAGTCCAAGACACCCATCAGGAGGTCAGAAAGGGTAAGTAAGCCTCCAATTAGATATTCTCCTTCTTTATACTATTTATTGCTAACTGATGGTGGAGAACCAAAGAGTTTTGAAGAAGCATTACAAGTGGAGTCCAAGAGTCAGTGGGAGCGTGGCATGGTTGAGGAGATGGAGTCCTTAAGAGAGAACCAAACATGGGATTTGGTTGAATTGCCAGTTGGTAAGAGGACACTGAAGAATAGATGGACCTACAGGTTGAAGGAAGGTGAGGATGGACAGATGAGATATAAGGCCAGGTTGGTAGTGAAAGGATTTGCACAAAAGCCAGGTATTTATTTTGGTGAGATTTTTTCTCCTGTTGTTAAAATGACTTCTATGCAGGTTGTATTGTCCTTGGTTGCTTTTGAGGATTTGCATCTTGAGTAGCTAGATGTTAAGATAGTGTTTCTTCATGGAGATTTGAATGAGGAAATATACATGGAATAGCCAGAAGGATTTGAGGTCAAGGGTAAGGAGAAGTTGGTGTGCAAATTGAAGAAAAGCTTGTATGGCCTCAAGCAAGCTCCTAGACAATGGTATTTGAAATTTGATAGGTTTATGACTGAGCATGGCTATAGTAGGTGTCAATCTGACCATTGTGTATATTTTAAGAGATTTGATAATGGTAGATATATTATTCTATTGTTGTATGTAGATGATATGCCAGTTGCAGGATCCCACATGCAGGATATCTCTGAGCTTAAGGTGAAATTAGCTCAAACTTTTGCTATGAAGGATTTGGGAATAGCAAAGAAAATCCTTGGCATGAGCATTAAGAGAGACAGGAAAAATCATAGGTTGATATTATCTCAAGAGGATTATGTGGACAAGGTGTTGAAACGGTTCAATATGCAGGATGCTAAACCGGTAAGCACACCTTTGGCTAGACATTTTAAGTTGAGTAAAGAACAATGTCCTAATTCACATGATGAGGTAGAGTACATGAGTAAGGTTCCATATTCTTCCGCGGTAGGAAGTTTGATGTATGCAATGGTGTGTACTAGACCGGATATTGCCCAAGCAGTGGGAGTTGTAAGTAAGTATATGGCCAATCCAGGAAATGAACATTGGAAAGCAGTTTAGTGGATCCTTAGATATCTAAGAGGAACCAGCAGTAGACACTTGTGCTATGGAGGTTTAGATACTTCTCTACATGGTTATGTAGATTCAGATATGGTAGGTGATTTGGATGGCAGGAGGAGGACCACAGGTTATGTTTTCACTGTAGGTGGAACAGCGATTAGCTGGATATCTAAGTTGTAGAAGGTTGTTGCCTTGTCAACTACAGAAGCAGAGTATATTGCAGCCACAGAAGCTAGCAAAGAGATGATATGGATGACACGGTTCATGGAAGAGCTTGGAAGAGAGCATGGGAGTTACAGATTGTATAGTGACAGTCAGAGTGCAATCCATTTGGCTAAGAATTCAGCCTTTCACTCAAGAACCAAGCACATACAACTAAGGTACCACTTCATACAGTAGGTATTGGAAGATGGTGAGTTGAAGCTAGAGAAGATCCATACATATAGGAATCCTAATGATATGTTAACCAAGCCAGTTACTAAGGAGAAGTTGAATCTTCATTCAACTTCTGTTGGTCTTCATGATTGAGTTGAAGATGGAGGAGCTAGAAGATGTTGCTGTACAGGTACTGGTGCAGTTGTTTATCTCCAAGTGGGAGATTATTAAGGTGTGGAGCCTAAAAGCTTCACATATGAGTGCATTACATAGATGTAGGCTTACACAGTCACCAGCGTCGGTCAGGAGAGACTGACATCGGTCAGGAGCAATTAGAGGAATGCCTGCGTCGGTAGAGGATCGGCCGACGATGATCACAGGCAAATAGGTAGGAGCCGACGTTGGTTACCTATGCGTCCAGAATGCTATTTTTGAGGACAGAAGCGAGTGTTTGCATGATGAGTTTAAGTCTTAGTCTTAAGTTTGCATTTCTATTATTAGCAAGATTGTTTTTAGAGCCCTTGTTCAAGAGGCTTAACTGTTGGTTGTAAGTGCATGCTCAAGTTTCCTAATTCTATATCTAGGAAAGATCTTCTTAGCTTATTTAGTGTGTGAGTATGAGTAGAACATTGTGAATGTTTGAAGGACAGTACAGAGTTGCATCAATCTAGGTTGTTGGAATTGATTTTACTTGAGAGAGAGAGAGCTCTTGAGGAATAGAGATCTAGTGAGAGATCTTATGCATCTGAGAGAGGTGTGGAAGAAAGAAGTTTCTTCAATTGTATTCCTTTTGTAAAGAGTTTTAATACAAGTTTTTAGGGTGGTTTCTTGTATCTCTTTTTCTATGCTATTTATCATTTTAGTTACTTATCTATCTGATTTATTTCCATGTTTATTGCTTTCACAAGTGTAATCATTGTTGGTTGATCCCCAACACAATTTATAAATTTAATTAAAAGAACCAAAAAGTCTAGAGAACATTTTATACATATTGGACCCTTTCCAACATCCTATAATCTAAGTATTCATAATAGATATAACTCAGTATAATACTAAAGTTTTAGTAAATAGAAAATAAATATTTTAATCCATAGTTGGAATATTATCCAAACTCTTTATTTTGTAAGTTTATTAAAAGTAGGATAGCTACCAAAGAAGTAATAATACATCAGATTTGGTCTAAATATTTACATAAAAAGTGGTACATCTCTAGGCTTGATTAAATAATGGAGGACCAGTCAATCTTTGAAAATGCTCCTCATCCACTCCCAAGCATCTGATAGCCATAATAAGTAAGGCTCACTACCTAAATTTTTATTATCATTAAGCTGATAATCTAGACACCCTCGAGCTTGAGATTCCCAACTTTGATTTACTTATATCACTTGGAGAAGGCAAGCTTGGATATCTAACAAGGTTATCTTAACATAAGGGATTGATCAACTAATAACCACTTGCTAATTCATGCCTCATTAAGGGTTGTTATTTTCCTTGTTTAATTAAGGTGCATGGTGGATTCATAAGCTTTTGTGATTGTTTCTAAGACTTACTTACCTATTTTAGCACTTTATATTAGACTAATGCAATTAATGGAATATCTATCAATTGGACATTAGACATTTTAGACATTCGATTAAATATCTTTAGGTCAGGTGAAAATTAGTTTGACCAACTAGGCCTAAAGTTTGGCTACCTAATCAAACACTATATCTATTAAGTGGTGGATCAGGAAATTGATTACTTGGCATGGGCTTAAGAAAGGTGAAGATAAAATTGTTTAGTCATAAAACCATGTTTGGTGTAGTATCTCTACTTTATATTCTCTCTTCATGTCCTTGCACATTTATTGCACCCATGAAATCTGATGTCCTAATAGCCAAGGCTTGAAATCATAAAAATATTAGATCATTTACTTAAACCAACATAATTATATTTATTTTTAATTCATAATTTTATGAAGTAGGTTCAATATAAAAATTAGTAAAATCATAATTCTACTTGAAACATAAAGTAATAATTAAATCATTGCTTAGCCAACTCTTACCATTTACACGATCTTCTCACCTTATAATCAACACCATCAATGGAGTATCACCCTTGATTTAATATAGTCACATTGTTTTCTCATGAGTTTCCTTACACATTTATCTTTGATTGTGTGGAATTTGAGCATGCCCCATGTATGAGGTCTTTTTGGAGAATTTCCTCTTGCTTTACTTTTGATTTCTCTTATGTGTGTGATTGATTGCTTATTGAGATCATTCTGTTACTCTCTAGACATTTCCATGATCTATATAATTCATATTAGGAATTGACATGATTAAATACTATGTGATTTAATTTTATATATACTTAGACATGCTACTATTATATTTTATATGATCCATACACAATGTATGTAGTTATCTTATCCTTTTGAGGAAAGATAAATACTAGATTATACTTCCCTTTGACTCAAAGGAGGGGCATGCTATGGAAACATTTTATCCACATTTACACCAATTTAACATTTTCAAAATACTATATTTTACATGTTCGTGATTTATACACTTATTTAGTATCTCACATCTCCAAATTATAGTGGGGGCATGCTATGGAAACATTTTCTCCACATTTGCACCAATTCTCAAATTTCCTAGACTTAGTGAGGTTATGTCATATAAATATGTCTTAAACACTTTGATCAATTTATAATTCACTAGATATAAATTTTATATGATTTAGATACACATTTATGGAATTATTTTATACATTGCTACTATTATTATATCAAGATTTTAACTTGAGACATATATGAGGTGCATGTGCCATGTAAAGGGCACCTAAATTGTAAAATCAAACCATTTTCTAGATTTCAAATACTATTATGTACTATTATCATACCCAAGATGGATTGTTATGGACTTTTGTCAAGCCAATATACTATAGTAGTTGGTTCATCTTTGGAAGGTTAAGATGATTAAATCTTAGGATTACTAAAATTTCTAAGTTATATTTGATTAAATAATCTAAATTTACCAAAAAATTATAGTTTGGATTTGATTAAAACATCCATCCTCACTCTATATATATTATTATTTGATTATAGTATTCACACTCACCAAATTATGCACATATTTGGGTTGCATGATTGAGATGAAATAAGCTCAATGGCCATGTTGAAACTCGCATATACACTAAGGTTGGGGGCATGCTTCCTCCAATGTGTGTGTGTGTGTGTGTGTGTGTGTGTGTGTGTGTGTGTGTGTGTGTGTGTGTGTGTGTGTGTGTGTGTGTGTCTGTGTGTGTGTGTGTGTGTGTGTGTGTGTGTGTGTGTGTGTGTGTGTGTGTGTGTGTGTGTGTGTGTGTGTGTGTGTGTGTGTGTGTGTGTGTGTGTGCGCGTGTGCATGTGCACACATGCACTTACAAGCTTATAATTTTCCTAATCCTAGATTTAATGCTTTTCATAATGAGGTATCCTTTAAAATCAAATTGACAAAAGGAAAGATTATTTCATTGACATACGGGTGTACTCCTAACTTTTATCTCCTTATCTTTAAGCATTTAAAATTATTTAAATTTCAGATTCAATACATTGATTATATATCATAACATGTTATTGGTTGTAGTTAAATAATCAAAAAAATAACTTAAGTTGGGTTCATGCATAGACAAGGTGTGTCATACACACCCAGGTACATACGTCTTTCCTTTAAACTAGTATTTTCATTACTATATTAAAGGGGGTATATGTAGATGTTAAATTATGATTTATGTAGTACCTTAGTCTTGTACACTTAATAAATACCTATCATGGATGTACCTTTCATTTCTAGACCTGCCCACTACCAAAAGGCTCACATTCACTATCTATCTAAATTGTTTATCTCTTAGCCCAATCATTATTATTATGATGACCAAGCCTTATATAATGTCAAGAAATATCTAAACCTCATTATTATTCTTCACTAATACTTTTGGACTTGTACCTATTTTTTAGATTTGTGTATACTTACATCCTAGATAGACACTTACATCAATGCAAGTATCTACTTTTCCTATAAAGTGTCTAGTACCTAAAATTCATCCAAATTTAAAAAATAAAAATATAAAAGATGTTATACTAAGTGATTTAGTATGATATATATATATATAATTTATTGACATATATAAAATATCAACCCTCTATTATTTCTCACCTAATAATCACCTAGAAATAACATACAACTCACAAGCCCATATACAAAGAAGAGATCAATCAAAAATTCAATGAGAAAAACTACCATATTAATTCATATTTATATATTAGTCATATAAGGAGTCTTTCCATATGTCTAAATAATTCAAGGAATAGCCCATAATCCATATTTTCCAAGTTACAAGCTAGGTCATTACATGTCTTTATTTATCACACATTCACCCTTATTTATACATAATACAACACCTAAAGGATAAATACATAATTCTAGGGACCTATTTAGAGAAATGTCTATGTAGGTAGTTCCCATTGAAAGATGGGTACTTGGAGAAGCTCAACATTGTGAGCCCACTAACCCATTTTTCTCATAGTCACTCCAAGGGTGAAGAGATAGGGTTTAATCATTTAGAAAATAATGATAGCTTATAAACATGATCTAAAGATATAATAATAAAGGTTATAAAAAAATTATAAGGCTCTAGGTGGTCACATAAATATCTAATCAGTATTTCATATAAGACGCTTGTGTTAAGGTTAGACACATGTGTTGGTGTAACTATCCATATCTAACATAAACGTCTAAGAACATATAAAGAATATTTACAAAATATGATGACTGTTATAGTTTCATATTCCACTCTACCTCTAGCCTAATTTAGATTAGATCTACATATGCATAATAAACTAGCTAAATATCATTTATTTTCAATTCATTAATATATTTATCAAGAAGTGTACTTTACTATTCTTAACAATCTTGGTTGTATAAATCCATAATATTTTTTATCTAAGTTTTCTATTAATTGTCCTATTCATTATTTTAGTTCACCACCTTTGTGTAAAAGCTAATATAATCCCCTTAACCCTAGATATCCCTTATCTAAATTTAGGGTTAAACAATAACTCAAGTGCATATTCTAGAAATACACGCTGGTAGCTATAAAATTATAAAGTTAGTAATCCATTTATAAAACTAATGAGATAGAAAGGGATATATGAAAACTTATATATAGATACCTTGACCTCTTAATTATAATATCAAGAATTTTCACATGATTTTCAAGAGAATAATCAGAGCAAAGAATCAACCTAGGTTTTAGTGGAATGTAGTATGTTTATAAAGGCCTTGTACTGTATATAAATTATTTTAGTATTGTATGTTATTGAAAACTATTATGATTATTAATATTTAAATAGAATATGCACATTTTATACACATACTATGGATAAATATGATGAATTTTATTTAAAATGAATGTATGTTTTCTAAATTAATATAGGATGTGTATGCTTACCTTTAAAATATATCTTTTTTATGTGTCTCTCTAAATAAATGGGGTTCTCAGTGATATTATATTGTTCATTTAGTGAGTGATTAGGTTTTTGTTCCTAGGTAATATTCCCATGTGGTAAGTTTTGAGTTTCCATCTATTGGTTTCACACCACTTGACTTGTGTAGGGTTAATGAAATATTGGTTAGATAAATCAAAACATTAATTTTGATGAATTTTTATTGTAAACCACAGGTAGTACACATAATTATTATTATGGAACATAATATTACCTCGATGTATGATATTTAGGATGCATTTTACACAAATATTAGATCCTTTGCAAAATATCACTCACTTTTAAAGTTTTATATTTTATTTTCAATCACCAGAAAAATAATATCATCATCACAAGGAATATCAATATAAATCATCATCAATAACTTTACCCTTATGGGAAAAATATATATCAGTGTAAAGCATGGGAAAGGAGCTTTACCTATCTTAATGCATGATAGGGATCATGACCACATAGATAATATGTAGCATAAAAATGATATATAATAAAACACAAGTAAGAAGTGATATATAGAGAAATGAATTATCAAAAGAGGAACCTCAAAAAATAAATAAATTATAAAAATCATTAGATAATTAAAAATATGAATCAAATAAAAAACATTGAATATCAATAAATGAAAATAAAATATGACCTATAGCTAAAAAAATAAATGAAAAAGCTAGTAAAAAACATGACTGCTTAATAAAATGAGACAAAATAAATGGAATCATGGGACATAATCTAACATGGTAGTGATAAGAAATACAAATATAAACATTAAGACTGAATTTAATCATGTGAGTAACATATTAAGTTGTAAACTCACATCAATGATGAAAAAAGTAAACTAGGCATGAAAAAGTGCACAAGGTGATAAATTTACATGAGAAACATAAAAATTAGATCAAGATTTTAAGTTACATCATACACATGTAAATTTAATAAGGAAATGTAATAAGGAACATATAACTAATATCAATAACTACAGTCATCCAACTTGAAGAAACAATATCAGACACAAGGAAAACATGTTGAATATATGGAAGAACATAAAAGACATATAGGAAGTCACATGTATAAGAATATTATAAATAGGCACACCAAACATGATACACATTATACCATGCACATATAAACATTATATATATATATATATATATATATATATATATATATATATATATATGGATGCACAACTCAATAAATAAATTTATAAGATCAAAGTTTCAACACTTATGAATATAGAATGAAATATAGTGGATAATAAATAGGTAGATGAAAAAGTATAAGGATTTCAATACCATATTAAATATGTAATGAACTTTGATGGAGAATGAAATAAATTAATTTTGTCAAGAAACTATCTTGGATGAGGATTACATGTACACAACTATAGAGAAGTTCAAGTAAAATGTAGATAAATATGATAAATTCTATGTAAAAAATAGATAAGGTATTACCAAATTAGATAAAATCAAAGAAAATCCACATATGGTTCACCAAACCATCCTAGAATAAATGGTCACATGGATTTAGTTTTATATTAAAGTGAAGGATGTCATTAATTGTTTACTTCTACACATACACACACACACACACACACGAGAATAAATAAGTTGCATAAGGATAAAAAATTAATAAGGTAGGAGGAATGTTAACCCTTAAATTTGAAAAAGATGAAAGATAAATGCAAGCCAAAATTTTATAAATAGGGACTGAGGTGAGCGAGACACCCTCATCATAGTTATTTTATAGTATAAACAAATAAGATGGAATGTGATGAATAATATATTTACAATGTGTATATTTGATTATGTGTGATGTGCATGGATTAAAAAATAGGATTTTGGAGAATAAGTGCTAGACTAAAAATAATATATTATGATCTAAAGGAATAAAGGATAATATATGTGTCAAAAAAATAAAAAATGGATCTTGTACATGTGGTGGGCATAATACTATGAAAAATGATATTCCAAGATTATTCACCTATAATTATCAAGTCAAGAACATATTCTATGAATGTGAATAGACAACTATAAAATTAGATATTTGGTAATCCAATTAGCAAATGAATGAGATAGCAAGGGATATATAATAACTAAGACAAACACACACACAAACACATGCACGCACATGCGTACACACACACACACACACACACACACACACACACACACACACACACACACACACACACACACACACACACACACACACACACACACACACACACACACACACACACACACACACACACACACACACACACACACACACACACACACACAACACACACACACACACACACACACACACACACACACACACACACACACAAGTTGTTTTACATTTTTTTCAATAGAATAATCAAATTGAGGAATCAACCTAGGTTTTGGAGGAATGCATTATGTCATGAAAGGCCTTGTAATGTTTGTAAAGTGTTGTAGTACTATATGTTGTTGAACACTATTATAATGATGAATATGTAAATATAATATATACATTGTTAGTCTAGATATAATGAAATGGCATAATATATGCCATTACTATAGATATTTCCCTGCCCCCCTCCCTTCTCTAATTTAATGACTTGATGTTATCCTAACCAACTATAGATAGAGGAGGTTGAGGCATAAATACTATGGATAAATATGATGACTTTGATCTCAAATGTATGTGCATTATATGAATTAGTATCTAGAGTGTGTATGTTTACCTTCATATTTTTTATTTATTTACTTTTATCTCTATATCAATGGGGGTTTTAGTGATATCTTATTGTGCCTATAGTTAGTGCTTAGGTCTTTGTGCCTAAGTAATATGCTCATGTGGTAAATTTTCATTGTTTCTCTAAATTTATAACACCACTTAACTTTAGTAAGATCAATGAAAGGTTGTTTAAATAAATCTTAATATTTCATTTTAATAGTTTTTATTATTATCCAAATAATACACATCATGGCTATTATATAAACAAATCTTGCATGCATGAATTATATTTAGGATTAACTTTACAATGAACTAAGAGTATTTGAAAATTTTCACTCACATTTAAGGACTTAGATTGTCTTTCCATGATTTATTTAAGTCAATTTTATGGGTCACCAAAAATATAAGATCATTATCACAATAATTATTTGTATAAATCATCATCCATAATTTCCCACTTGTGCTAAAAATATATAGCAGTGTAAAACATGGGAAATGGGATTTACCTTGGTTAATGCATGATAGGGATCATGATGATGTAGAGACTATGTGACATAAAAATAAAATATAATAAATAAAAACTAATAAGCTATATATGTAAAAATGAATTCTTAAAAAATATGCCAACAAAAATAAATAAACAATAAAAATACACAGAGAATTAAAAATTAGTCAAGTGAAAAAATTAAATACAAAGAAATAAAAAGAAAAGAAAAACTAAAGATAAAAAATATAAATGAAAAATTTAATAAAAAAATATGATTGGTCAATAAATTGAGATAAAATAAATGGAAGCATGGGACACAATATAACATGGCAATGCTGAGAAATATAAATATAAGGCATTAAACTGATTTTAATCATGTGGGAAACATATTAATCTATAAAATCACATCAAGCATGAAATAGGTACATCATTCATGAAAAAAGTACACAAGTCAATGAAATGACATGAAATAAATAAGAATAAAATAAATAATTTAATTTACATCATGCACATGGAAATTTCATAAGGAAATGTAATAAAATAAGGCACATAGAAATCATATCAAGAACTAAAGTCACATCCAACATGAGGAAATCATATCAGGATAAAAGAAATCATGTTGATTATATGCAATATAATCAAAGACATATAGGAAGTCACAAGTATAATGATTTTATACATAGGCATACTGAACATGATACAGATTATACCATGAACATAGAAACATTATATCTATGGATGTACAATTCAAGAATTAAATTGATAATATATAAGTGTTAAACACTCTTATGAATATGGAATGAAATATAGTGGAGAATAAATAAGAATATGGATGAGTGGAAGTATTTCATTCCCGTATTAAATATGCAATAAACTTCATGGATAATCAAATAGATTATTTATTATGAACCAACTATCTTAGAGGAGGATTTCATACACACAAGTATAGAGAAGTTCAAATAACATGTAGATGAGTGTGAGAAATTATAAATAGAAAACAAATATGTAACTATAAAACTATATGAGATCAAAGATAATTCACATATCATTCACCAAACCATCCTATAATAAATGTTCACATGGATTGAATTTGAGAAAAAAGTGAAGTATGTCATCCATGATGTACTTCAAGACACACCCATACTAGAGAAGAAATAAGTTAGCTAGCCAAAAAATGATAGGGTAGGAAGGATGTTAACCCTTTTATTTCAAAAAATTGAAAGATAAAGCAAAACCAAAATTTTATAAGTATGGATTGAGGTAAGTAAGACATTCTCATCCATACTTGGCTATATTACAAATAAATAAGAGGGTACATGATGCATAATATAGTCACAATTTGAATATTGGATTATGTGTGATGTGCATGGATAGAGAAACAAACTTTTTAAAAATAAGTGCCAGACTAAAAAAAATTATGATATAAAAGAATAAAGGATATTATATGTGTCAAACACTTAAAAAGGGATCTTGTGTATGTGGTGGGCTCAATCCTAGGAAAAATTATATTCTAATATTATGTACATATAGTTCCCATGTGAAGATCATATTTTAGGAATATACATCAACTAGAAAACTAGATAGTTGGTAAAGGAGTTAGTAAATGACTGAGCTAACAAGGGATCTAAATAAATTGATATATATAGATAACTTGAAATATCATTTATAATATCAATATTTTTCACATGTTTTTCAAGAGAATGGTCAGAGAAAGAAATAAACCTAGGTTTAGGATAAATCCATTATATTTTGTAATTCCCTTTAATGTTTTTAAAGTGTTTTAGTATTGTATGTTGCTAAACAATATTATAATTATGAGTGTGTATATATAATATGTCCATTTTATAGAAATATTATGCATAAATATGATGAATGCTTTCTAAAATGAATGTGTGTTTTATTAATTAGTAGTTATGGTGTGAATGTTTACCTTCATTTTCTTTAAAATTTTCTTTATTTATCAATGGGTTATAATTGATATATTATTGTGTCTCTAGTGAGTTCTTAGGTATTTGTTCTTAATTAATATTCCCACATGGTAATTTTTGAGTGTCTATCTATTATTTTTACAGTTGAATTATGTAAGGTTGAGGAAAGGTTCATTAAATAAATCAACCTAGCTTTTGGAGGAATGCATTATATTTTGAAAGGCCTTTTAATGTTTTTAAAGTGTTGTAGTATTGTATGTTATTGAACACTATTATAATTATGAGTGTGTACATATAGTTTGTCCATTTTTAAAAATATTGTGGATAAATAAGATAAATTTCATCTAAAATGAATGTGTTTTTATTAGTTAGTAGTTAGGATGTGTATGTTAACCTTAATTTTTTAAAATGATCTATATATATCAACGGGTTATAATTGATATATTATTGTTCCTATAGTGAGTGCTCAGGTATTTCTCCTAAGTAATATTCCCACATGACAATTTTTGAGTGTCCATCTATTATTTTCACACTTGAATTGTGTAAGGTTTAGGAAAGTTTCATTAAATAATTCACAACAATTCATTTGATGAGAATTTATTATAAACCAAGTAATACATGTCACGGTTATTCTACAACCCAATATTGCCTACCTGAATGATATTTAGGATCTAATTTACAAGGATATAGGATCTTTTGAAAAATATCAATCACAATTAATGTCTTAGATTATCTTTCCAATCTTTCCTTAACTCCATTTCAGGGGTGACCAAAGATATAACATCATCATCAAAACAAATAGTTTTATAAACCATCATGAATAATTTCTCCCTTATGGGAAAACTATATATCAGTGTAAAGCATGGGAAAGGATATTTACCTAGGTTGTGGCATGATAGGGATAATGACCACATAGAGACTATGTGACATATAAATAAAATATCAAAAATAAAAATCTAGAAGGGATATATGCAAAAATGAATTCTTTAAAGACACCAAAACAAATAAGCAAGATAAAAACTTAGAGAATTATAAAAATGAGTCAAGTAAAAAGCATTAAATATCAAGAAATGAAATAAAAGATTAACTTGAGCAAAAAAATATAAATGAAAAATTTGATAAAAAAAATATGAATGTAAATATATAGATACAAAATAAATTAAATCATAAGACACAATATAACATGTAAGAAATATTTAGTGAGTACATGTGTTTTAAAATGTTTATAGATAGTTACATTTTGAACATGTTTTAAGGCATAGTTTAGGTTCTTAGGTATGTGGACTTATTCCAAGTGGTTCACTATTAAATAATTTATTTAGAATTTTAATAATCCAATAGATGTGATATGTATTGTAATAAGGCTTCTCAAATCCTATATATTTAAGTGATATGTTATTAAATAAAATAGTGTGTTGTGACAAAACAAAATGAATTTTTTTTTGAGTTGTACTCAAACTACTTTGAATAGTAGTATGAGATAAAGTTTCTTGTGATGCCTATTTGTTCATCCTCCACATCTGTTAGTATTTATTTAAACATGTATAATTACTAAGTAAAGCAAACCACTTGAAAATGTCATTACCTTGTTCATTCACCATTCATGTATTTTTTTATTGGTTTAACAGTGTGGACCACATGTAAACCCACTAGTATTCATAATTCTCATGCATTTTATTCTCATTTAATTTATATTAATTTAGTTTTTATTTATTCATTTCAATTTGTTCATAGGTTGCATACCAATATGTGTGTATATGTATGCACATATATATGTATGTATGTATGTATGTACTTATATATGTATGTACATATGTATGCATGTATGTATGTATTTATAAAATAAAAGTGTTGGTATATTTTATTTCATAATAGTGAAAAAATAAAACCATAATATGTCACAAGTGATGTAGAAACATGATATGATCCAAAAAATCTAAGTTGGGGAAAATTACCTAAAAAATAGGAAAACAACACGATTATATCAAAAGAATTTACTAGGGAAACATAACTACCTCAATCTATTTAAGATAAATATAATACAATAAAATATATGTATTACCTAACCCCAAATTAGAATCCATTTCAACCATTTAGTTGAGAAATACCTCCATCATAGTGATAGTACCATATTCCTCCATAATCTACATGTGTGCTTTACCTTGATCAAGATTACAATCTTACTTGGCCATCCCATTTACTTTGGAGTTGTGATCCTTATAGTTGTGGTTGAATGAAAGAAGATTGAAAAGTGTATCAAGTTATGAAACTATGTTTATGAGATGTGTGAGAGTGATGTGTTTTCAATGGGCAAATCCATTCATCTGATCACAAGCCATCTTGGAGTCTGAGTACAATGTCAAATTAGTGAGCTCATAATAAATGGAAATGGTGAGTTTTGTGATCATCAATTGTATTTAAATGAAATTGTTAATGTGATCAATAATAACCTACCTTAAAGTGATTCAAGTATTCTTGAAGTAGATAATACCCCCTACCTCACTATGCCTAGGGTTCTTACATGAAGCACCATCACAAAAATAATGTGGCATAGTAAGATCCACATGGAATGGAGGGATAGTGCATTAAACCTTAGAGATGTGTGATCTTAATGACATTACTGTAAATTTTAATTTGTAAACTATAGAGATGGGAGTAGGCTATTTTTTCAAATAAATAGCTTCATTTAGAGTTTTAAAATTCTCCAACTAGTTTTCAAAGTAAGATTAATCATATATTTCATAATTCTTAAATGTACATGCCATTTATTCCATGCATCATTCAATGAATTACATTCCCCTAAAGGACAAACCCCCTATGATGTAGTTGCATCCCAAAATTCCTAGGAGAAATGATAGTTGACAAAGAGGTGATTTGTAGTTTATGTGCTTTCATGACATGGGATGCATATTCTTGGGTCATTCTAACCCCTACACATGATATTATCCCAAGTCAATATTTTATTTTGTAAATAAATCTAAAAATGTATTCTTTTTAAAGTGAATTGAGGTTCCATATACCTTTCCACTACCAAGGGGCATCTTCATCCTCATCTTGTGTTCTAAGTGCTTTATAGCCCTATTTAACCATATAGGAACCACCATTACATTTATATGCCCAACATAATGTATCCACATGTTTAGGGAAAAAGATGACATTTATTATTAAAATAATTTTGTATCATTCTCAAATAATAACATCATGATAAATGAGTCAAACATACTAAGTGGTTTTCAAACCTGATTCCCACCTATCTATCAGAGTAGTATCAAAAGCATCAACAAGAGTATGTATATTCTTTTTTTGTATAAGAGACTTAATTAAATTTGGTAATAGATAATCTTGTCTAATACCATAGATCATGTCCCTATTTATGTGAATCTCATACCTATCCCCTAGGTCTCATGCATGTGAAGTCTTAGTGGTGGAATTTTTTTAATAATAACTATCTAAAATATAGATACCCAGAATGTCACTTAAGGTGCATTTAGATCCATTCCATAATGGAGAGTGGTTGAATTTATTTTTGGTCTAAATTATTATACCATATCCCCTACTTGATGATAATGTTCTATTTTATTTTTGCTACCAATGATTTGGAAAAGATGACCTAGTCCTTTAACCCCCTTCCCTCATAGACTTTCACTGTGAAATAATGATCCGTTTTATCAATGAAATACTCTTAATGTCCTTGTTTCTCAGGCATATAAAATGTAGGGAAATTTTAATGATTTTTTAAGTATCATCCATGGGAGTAAATCAAGGGATAGCCAGTAGACTAGAATGGCATCAAGAACACTTTTGATCATAATCAACCTACATGCCATAGATATCTAATGATTGAACCAAACTGTGATGTGTTATTTTATCTTTTCAAATAGACATATCCAATCATTGTAATGGTAGTCATTTATCTTTAATAATAAACTAAGGTATTTTATGCAAGAATATGTAGGTGTGGAGAAAGGAAACAATATATGGATAATATTTCTAGTAGCAGGGGTGATATGTTAGAAGTATATAACATATTTTTGCATGTATATAACCATCCTCATAGTAAATGCAAAGAGTTTTAGTATTATGTATAGAAATTTAGCTTATTTAATATATCCATTAATAAATATGATAATGTTGTCTATGAAGAGGATATGACTAAGGTGTGTGTCTAAGTAAATCTTAACACCCAAAATGTTACCAATAGTTCTCTCATAGGATGTGTGTAAAATAAGTGATTCTGAGGTGATAAGGAATAGGAGTAGGAAGAGGAGACAAAAATTTCATATCCCATGAGATGGGGATAAAAATATATAGGTATATCTATTAACTAAAATAACATATGATATAAAGTGAAATAAATCAATAATCTAGCTAATGAAGGATGGAATAAAACCAACTTGTGTGAGAATTAACTAGTGATAGGTCTAGTTTACATCATGTAAACCTTTGGAGAGATAAATTATGAGAATGAAGGATAACTAAAATTTCATTTTGATAGTGTGTAAATCCCATTGAGTAATACCAATGGTGTCATGGATGAGCCAGTTATCCAAAAAAACCATTTTTTAGGGAGATATACTTAGACAAAATGGGTTTGAGCTGGGCAACAATAATATTGGAAATAATCTTGTAGATGTAATTTCATAAAGAGATGGGAATAGTTCTCAAATATGGATAGGTTTTCATCGTAAGAAATATTTGAAATGGAAGTGGAAGAGAAGGGTGCATGTATTTTATCACATATGAATGATTCCTCCACCACCAATAGAATATATTTTTCAATGTGAGCCCAAAAATATAATGTATAACTCTAACATCCACCCATATTGACTAGGTGCCTTTCCCTACTAAAAAGTGATAAGGGTTTTGTTTATATCTTTCTTCCCTTAGACTCAAAAAGGATCAACTCTTGATCAAAGCACTTGAATAGTGTTCTTGTCATTTTCATAAGTCTTTAGGATGCCATGATAGTCTATGAGAATGTTGGTTGTCAATAGGTTCATAGGTATCATGTTCATATGGTGTAATAATGTCAAAGAATGCCATGGTAGTCACCATCCCATCTTATTTAAAATTGTGTCAAGGTATCATTATATGTCTAAGAATTTATGCCAAGTCATAATATGACCTCCCAAGTCTAAAATCACACATAATAGGATGACCTATGGTGTTACATCCCATGGCCAATCATGTATTGATTAAAAAATTCTAAAAACCTATAGAATGTGGAAAAATCAAAGGGATTGGATCTAGTATGAGGAGATTATGGTAACTATATTTGAAGCCTTTAGCATATTTTAAGGTTTTTTAAACAAATATTAAGGTAAATACTTAAATTATTATTGTATTTAATATCATGTGTATATTGCATTCCAAGTATGTTCAAACCATGTTCATAGTGTTAATATGCCTTGGACATCATTCATCCACCACTAAGGGTAAAATGTCCTCAAAAGTCTCTTATCCATTACAAGGTCATTATAAAGTGGTTTCATGTGTAAAAAGGGGTCTTTTTAGGGGTCAAACATCCTTCATTCACCATAAAAGGCCCCCACACACTTGAAAAGTGAATTTTTAGCATCCCTCCATCTGTACCCTCTGATTCAAAAAAGTATTGAACCTCTCATTTCCCTCATTTTGGCCTCTAATGGGTTTCCAAGATCTTAACCATAAAAAATGCAAAGAAAATATGTTTTGATGGTGCTTTCAAGACTTGTATATAATTATATGATTAGGTCATGGTAAGATAATATTAGACATCCCATGGGGGATCCCTTATAGGAATAATAGATAAGAATCCATGTTCACAAATGCAAGATAAATGTAGAAAACATAGCAAAATATCCATCAAGCTCTTGGTAAGCTCACAAGGGCCAATTTGAGGTGAATGGTAAAATCCATATAGGGAGAGTAAAATACCAAGATATTTGTTATAGGTATATTCTATAATGGGATTTCATTTAGTGGAATTGGTTTGCCTGTCAAAGTTTGGTGCTCTATGAAAAATCATTAAACCCACATGTGGTCTTAAAGCCTTACAAAATCCTAGTGGCTTAGTTTTGGGTAATATTTCTTGAAAAAATAGACTCATTGAAGCATGAGAGTATTTTTAAAATATCCTCAGAGGTATTCACATACATTTCATACCTTCATCCACCAAATTTGGGCACACATGACCTAAATTTGATAAGAAACCTCCATTATTCTTAGTTTACAGGGTGACTTTTTGGTCTTTTAACTATTTTAAAGTATTAAAAAAATAAGGAACATTGATTAAGTTTATCCATCACATTTCAATCCTGTAAAATTCCATATATCTATATAAAATATTCTTAATTTCTTTACACTCATACCATTCTTTCCAAACAACATCTAGTGTTCCTCGATTGAGAATGTGTGTAAGCTGCCTACAATAATGGAGTAATGAGGTCTTGTTTTGCATCATTTAAGGGTGTATGAGTTTAATGATATCATAATTTTAATTTAAATATCTAATTAATTATGATCTCAGGATTTAAATATCTTGTTTACACAAAAAATAGGCCTAAAAATATAGGAATGCAGACCTACAAGTCTGTAGACCTATATGTCTGCATTTAGTAAAACATTATATTTAAATGTGCACCAAAATGGAGTTTTAATATCTGATAATGATGGTTATATAGTGAGTTAACATTTTAAAATGATAATAATAGTGGGAAAGTATTTTCTCAAAACCAATGTCAAGACAATCTAAACATACCTACATGTAGAATGGTAACACAGAGGCTTGTTTGGGTTTGCAAGTTAGGTTTCAAGTTTGAGGGAAGATGGGTAATAAAGTTTGTTGCATTAATTTGTGTTGATAAATGAAATAAATAAATACATTAATAATATAATAATATACCCACATAAAAAATGATCACCTATAAGTCCATATTAGGCCTGAAGCCTCACACTGGTCTCTATAGAAACTTCTCAAAAGGGCTTATATCTTGTGAAGAAGATGTATAAATAAAGGTTTTATAGACATAATTAGAAACATCCTCAATAGGGGATAATAATATAAAATCTTATAAAATAACATAATGAATATACCCCCACTCTAGGTATGTAATCAAGACCCTAAATAATTAACTATAGGTAGCTCAGGTTGTTCTCAAGCTTGAAGAGAGAATATCATGCATGATATTAAGTTTGGAGCTTACACGGGTAGATTAAGTCTTAGAAATAATTTGAGGATATATATAAATAAGGATAAATTTCAATAAAAATTATCAAAACAAACTCATTGTGACCCTACAGATATAATCTATAGACACCTATAAGATTGCCTAGTGCCTGAGTGGGCCTACAAACTAGAGAGAGAAAAGACTGCTTAGTTTGAAGACAAAGAGGTTATGAAATATAAAATCACATGAAAATTATCCTATAAGTTTATATCATAATATAAATATTATTCTCTCAATTATTATAAATGAAAGGTTAGGTTGAGAGGCTTATTTGGGCATGCTGAGTCTAGATCTGCACATAAGTTTGTGTGTGTATAGTTATAAGAGCATGTTTGTTGCAGGTAGAATAGAGACCTAAGTCCAAAAATGTGTTGGTAGATATATATGGAAATTAATGAGGATTTAAACTCCCTTATAAATGAGAAAATTTGGAAACACAAATTACCAAATTCATTTTCATCAACTAGTTTGAGAACCCTAGAATAAACTAATGATGGTCACAGTAGGTCTAAATAGAAGGAACAATATATATATATATATATATATATATATATATATATATATATATATATATATATATATATGATATTATATAGTGGGTTTAAATTTAATTTAATATGTTATAATAAGGCTTTGAGTTCAAAATAATAACCTATAGGTGGTCTTATGCCTTGAATATTAGTTTAGGCCTATAAGGCCTAAAACCTTGCACAAGCCCTCAAACCTCCAACTCCACTCTTATGAAAAAATGAGTAACTAAAGAATATGTATGGATATAATATGTTTTATGATGACATTATAGTTTTTTAAAGATATTTAAAAGGTATGGGAAGACAAGGAAAGTTCTCTTTTGGCCTAAATCCTTCCTCGAGCTCACCCATCATAGTTTGTCAACTCAAGTTGAAAATTTGGATGATCATATATTGCATACAAAGGTGTGTTGTACCCAACATCCCATTTTTCCATACAAAATGGGGACCCTTTTTTTTAGGATTATTATATTTATTTTGAACCTCACTCTCCTATGTGTTTATGCAAAATTTTGGAAAAGATCATTATTTGGCCTTTAATATTTTCGCATAGTAGCATTGATATTATTTTTTAATGGACTAAATCTCCTATTCTATCAAGATTTTTACTTCAAGATAATTGTTTTTGGGCTTATTTTTTCATGAACTATTTTTTCTATCCTCTTGGAACTAATTTTTTTAGGGTTATTGTCTTTTTAGATTTAATGTTTTAGAGCTCATCCCACCTATTTTTGTTAGATTTTTTGCCACATACTGATTCTTATGGACTTATATTTATCAGAGAAATGGCTACAAACCTTTTATCTAAAATAATTCCTCTAATTAAATTAGTCTTCAATCTTTTTTTACTATGAGCATTTTGCCTAATGTAATTGAATTTCCCTTTGGCTACTTTTAACCTACCCTTCAGCCTTTATGAAGTTGATCCTTCAAGACTTTTGTCATGGGCAAATGCTATATGAAGTAGACCCTTTGGAATATTTCCAAAGTACCATTTAGCATTTTTGAATTTCCCTTCAGATATTTTTAAGTGCCATTTATATCTTGTAAACCTACCCTTTAGGCTTTGTGAAAGTGTCCTTCAAAATAATTATTGTGGCTTTTTTCTTGACATAATTCCTTCAACACTTTTGAAATTTCCCTTCAAACTTTTCCTTCAAAAATCTTGTTCCACACCATTGCCAATTCATTCAAACATTTTGTTTGATGAAAAGAACCCTTCAAGAGAATTGTTGTGGATGTTTTGTTCGAAACAATTCCCCCAAAGAAACTCATTTGGGACATTTTGAAATGAAACTTTTCCCCCTTTTTTGTCCTTTGACCTTGTTGAAATTAACCTTTGGAATTTTTGAAATGACCCATAGCCATATGAGAGTACCCTTCAATAATTTTGAAAGTGCCCTTTGGCATTTGTGAAGTAAATCATTTGAGCAAACTTTTTTCCCAAAGTAGACCCTTTGAATTCTTTCCACCTACCCTTTATAAACCTTCAAACTAGAACTTTAACCTTCCTTAAATTGACCTTTTACCCCCTTCTTGACCACTTATTTTAGGGTATATACTCTTCAGGTTTTGTGTAGCATACCCTTTAGATTTTTTTTTAACCCTTTACCCTTTGGGACGTATCTTTAAGAATATTTATTTTGGCCTTTTTGCCATACAAAAGTTCCCTTCAGCCGTTTTTAATTATCCTTTTCACCATGGACATTCCCTTCAGGACTTTTATCCTACACCTTTTCCCTAGACTATTTCCTTCATACTTTTTTTTGTTTTAGACATTCTATCCAATGCAAAAAGCCTAAAAAAATTCCCCTAAGGGCACATGCTCTTCGGACATCCCAAACTAACCCTTTAAATTTTTTAAAAGTTCCCTTTAGCATTTATGAAGTAGACCCTTTGACACTTTTGTCATAGATAAAATGCCTTATGAAGTGGACCCTTTAGATCAAAAGTAACCTTTGAGGAAATTTAAAGTGCCCTCTTGACCTTTGAAATATCCCTTCAAAAGAATTACTTTAGGAATTTTTCTCAAATGAATCCTTTAGAGAGACTATTGCAGACACTTTATCTGAAACAAATCCCCCAAAATAGTTAGTCTATTAACATAGGCCCCAAAAGCATTTTTTGGTGTACATCTTAAAGCACTTTAGTACTAAGTCTCATCATACTTATTCAATATATCATAAAAATACTTCCTATTGATATGTTAAAGGTCCCCACCAACTTAAGCTAACAAATTTGAACTATTCATGAAATGAAAGCCTAAAGTGAACATTGCACATTTATGTTGCATGAACTGGTATTCAATGCATTATTATATATAAGCAATCTACTATGACTAAAATATATCATTTGCATTTGAGATAACTTGTATTAAAAGTCTTCTACTATCTTACAGCAAGAAATATCCTTAGTTTCTACTTCAGGAGTACACAATGAGCAACAATCGATCTAGAGACAAGACATTTGCATTGGCATACAAGTATATATAGCACATAACATGTTGAATAAGAGATAAGCATGAATAATACAACTATGGCATGTACATTCAAAAAAAATTGAGGGTCCAATCCATCATCTCCATACTTGATCAAAGATTCAATATAATTCACTGATACAGTCTTTGACACCATCACGTTTAGAGATAAGTACAAGAATTACTCAATGTTATGGGATGTTATTATGGGATTTTATTGATTCAATGGACATATTTTCATTTAGAGATGATATGATGTTTGAAAAATAGTTATTTTTGAAGGAATTGTTGGCTTAAAAATTCTAAAAAATTATACTTTGCTACCACAAAACTAGAAGTGATGCCCTATATAAACCTATTGCAGGACTCATTCTTCACCAGCATAATATCTCAAGACATGTTCTTGCATCACTTGAACAGTAATATGGTGGTCTCTTGCATATCTTGGGAATATTTTAAGAGATATTTATTATTGAACATCCATGATGTCTACTTTTATAAGCACAGACTGGTGTAATTCAACATAGAGACCTTGTTGGATAAGGTGCTATCATCATGGCTCCTCCCAGACCAAACTATCACCTAGAAAATAAACAAGCCAAAAGGGGCCATCCCAATTGATAAGTTCAAGATGGGTGTCTACATCAGCATGGAACTCCTTAATAGATTATATAGTATGCCTATCATCCACTTTGTCAACCTAGATTATGTACCATTATTTTATATGTTTCTCACACATGATGCTACTTACACCTTTTATGAAATCATAAGCCTATGATTAAGGGAAAAAATTATCCATAAAGATAGGCATCCTACACCCACGAGGGATTTCTTCATGATGTCGTATCTATTGGATATAGTCATGTGAACATGCTACAGAGACCTTGGTACATTGTGGTCTCCATACATAAACTATGTAAAGAATAAATTTTTTTATTACTATTAGTTTTTTCACATCTACTACTATAAAAGACACATGTTGAGAATCTCTGAGGATGTATACCCTCAAATTTGGTAAGCTATCCATATCTTGCTTATGCCTTGAATTAGGCATAATATATTAAAGAACTTGGCTAAAAAGAGAGATTTATTCCTCTACCTCAATTTTACTATCATCATGGTATGATGGAATAAGGTTGACCACCTATGTTTTCCAAGGTTTGTTTTAGATAAGTTATCCAAATAAGATATTGTCTCCTAATTATGGAAGAGTGTATAAGAAGATTTGGTAAGGTAGAAGAAAGCCTTATATTTTATCCATCTTATCACCATTGGGAGGAAGACATATATAATGAGAAAACATATTAGAGATGTAGGTGGAAAACATGGGAGCTATCCTTTTATTAAACTTCTACATAGGGACTGGGATCCCCATGGGAAGATCTAGAAACATATCCATGGGTTTAATATTCCATATAGTCATCAGCCTTATGACTATTATTTTGTATTTTTAAATACTCAATCAAATTAGGAGGTATTATAGTGATCACAACTTTCTATATTAAATGAGGATCATTTGAAGATGATTAAAGGTGAGCTTTTTGTTTTCACTAGGGAAGTAAATAAAAGGAAGACACTTTTTAAGGGGTGGTAGCATTTAAATTTTTAGAGAAGTGGATCATTATAATAACCAAATGACCAAGCTACCTCCTCCCAACAAGGATACCCTCTAATGTTAAAGGAAATAAATGAAGATCCCAAGATACTTTAGCCTAACACAACTAGGGGAGTACAAGCAAGAGACCCCATCAGTCTTGATTATGATGAGGAAGGCCATGAAAAGGATCCTATTGTAATTTATACCTAAGGGATAATTATTAAATATATTGGGGTATAAAATCTTGGGGTATCATCACCTTTTTACTCTCCCACCTAGGCAAAGACTCCTTTAGTATATAGAAGAAATCCTAAGACGCCCATGGGTAGTCACACAGTAGAGGCATTACAGGGCTCATCCACTTAGCCTCCATGTTTAGAACTAGCCAAGGGAGATTTGGTTATTAAATATATTTAAGATGAATCTAATGAGTAATATAAGATATAAATGTCCAAAGATATAAGCCTCAAATTAGAACTAGTGGATCTATCTCTTCAAGTTACCTAATGTTTTGATAGTGTTCCTTTGTCTTCTTTACACATTTTTTATCAGGGTGTCTTTTTGGAAGTCCCTTCATCCATTCCTTCCACCTACACCACCACTATTTCTCCTTATATCTCCACTTCCATCCCATTCACCTCATAAACCCTTCTTATTCCTACTGGCACCTCTATAGTTAGAGACCTTAAGGAAAATAAGGTGTCTAAGAAGGTTAAAATGACTTTGGCCACCTTCCAACTACATATTCAATCCACCCAAATCACCCTTACACTTATAACCACCACTTCCATAGAGGAAACCACTATGGAAACCAATGGCAAGGGGAGGAAGGCCAAGCTTTAAATAATCTTAATACATCCACTCCCCTAGTTTAGAGGGGTGGATTGGTCTAAGTTCATATGGCCTTCCCTCCTAGATGTCCACAATAAGGCTTCCAAGAAGAAGCAATAAACCCAATAGGAAATAGAATCATAGGTGGTTACTAAAACCTCTAATTTATATCAACTTGACATTATTATATGGGCACTATAATTGAGGAGTAAATCTTCCCAACTATCAAACTTCAAGATTACATAACTCCCATCTATCTCTATATTGTTTGACCCTCTCACTGATAGAATCCAAAGGGTCAAGAAGAGGAAACTATAAGATGATAAGGGAACCTAAATCATCTTAGAGGAAAGTCAAGAGGTGTTATACCTTACTAAAAGGTATAATAGGTAGTCAAAGTAACCTTTATATGAATAAAATTTAGTAGACCTGGCCCAGGTGCATAAGGATGCTATGGTTGCCATTCACCAAAGTATAGATATAGCTTCACAAGATCTATAAGTAGAGGTGTAGGTGTTAGAGAGGGAATTGGAATATCTCAAATAAAATTACAAAATGATACACATATCAACTGGAATTGAGGCTAAGGTCTAAAAGATAACCTCAAGATGTTAGAACCTGTTTGAAGTTATGGAGTTCATGAAGGTTGAGATGGCACCTCATGTGAGTCAAACTAATATATTGTACAACTCCCTAAGAGATGATAGTTCCAAATTAAATATTCTAGTGGCCTATATAAGAAACTCATAGTACAGGCATCTTAATATAATGACTACACTAGAGGAATCCAATGCCTTGAACCTAGTAGTCATTAGGTAGGAAGAGGTAAGATATTGGTTATAAAACATTAGGGCTTTATTCCAAAAATACGAAGCACATGAGGCTCAGGTCCTTTATATTTTTTATGAGCTAAAGTTATCATAGGTGAAAGACTCCACTGGTAAGCTAGTTAGTAGACTCAATTTTGATAAACTTATCTAGAAGGTAGCCAATGAATTCAAATAGAGCTTGTAGGATTTATCAATTAAAGAAATTAAATTAGAATTGAGAAAATGTCAAAATAAGGTCATTTAAGTGTAGATATTTATCAATAAATTTCAAACAACCAAGGATGAGCATTCCATGTTCCTTGGAAAAATAAGGAGAATTCATCAGCCCTTACTACTAAATTTGGACATCATACAAAAGCAACATGCAACATCTAAAAGGTCTATAAAGATAACAAGGTGAGGAAAACACAATATTTTAATCATACAACTACAACTTTAGTGGTCACATCTACTTCCACTCCCACCAAAGTACATGTAGTACTTCAAATGACAAAGCCTTGATAGGATAAATCTCATGCATATATAAATTTATAGTGGTCTATGTATTTAATTTTTTGTGAGAAAATAATTGTAATGAATTGAATTTGTATTTTATTTGCATGCACATATTACATGACTTTGAAAAGTTAATTTATTTAGTTTTAGATCTTAAATGGTTTTGTAAATACATGTTCAAATCAACACTTGTAACCACTTACATGAACTTGGAGGATGAGGTGCCCCCTTCCCCAAGTATATATATAATTGTAATCCCCCACATCAAAAAGAAAGTCAAAAAAATTTGGAATATAGAGAAAAAAGCAATTTTGATCATCAACATAATTCCCTAAGTATTTTCTTTCCCATTTCATGTAATTTATTATTATTTCTATGGTTATGTGATCAATAAATCTTTAGTTTTCTATATCTCCAAGTAAATTCTTGATTTCTAAATCGATATACTAATCTTAAGATGTGTAATATATATTAAAAGATAAGTAAATATATCAATAAAGTGAGTTAGGTTATTTGAATCATATTTCTGAATGTGTATTTATGATTTATTTGGTGTATTTTTCTATGTATGCAACAACTACCTCAGATAATGCATTCACATGATCCATAATCTCTTGATAAAGGGTGTGCAGTAGTTACCCTAAAAGGAGAAACCTTTATCTGAGTCATGTGTACTTCCTACACTTTTTTTCCCCTAAAATTTCTAGCCATGTCTAACTTCTTATGTGATATTGCTTCTAGCAATGGACATAGGTTTGAGAAAGCATAGGTTTATTTAGAAACCAACCAAGGGAGTAATCCCTAAGAATCATGGAGTCTTCTTTTCTGCCCTACCTTACTTTCTTTTTTTATTTTTTTATTGATATCTATCCACTCTAGATTATAAGCTAGCCACCCAGCCAGCTCATATAGTAACTCACTCTATTAGAAAGTCACATATACATCCAAAAACCTTATTAACAACATGCATACCATATCTACTATTCCATCAATAGGTTGTCAAAGACTGCATACCTACAACTCATGCCCTAGAGTGGATTTCACCTCCATTGAGATCCTAAAATTTTAGAGGCTACCTTGTTATGGTTATGATGTGCATGAAAACCACATCAATAGTTTCACTAGTGCTAGGAGGGCCTTGAATTTCTTCCCAATAATAGAGGTTAGTCCTTACATAGAGTTACACAAGAGTCATTTAGGAGAGTGACCAGATCCAATTCCTATGTTGGTTTATTGGTGTCACCTTTGGCAAGCCATAGGAGACCTAGAGCTATGCCAATAGCTCTAGTTTAGAATAATCCACCTTCACTAGGTCACCTTTTATACGTAAGGAACCTTTTACCTACTAATCAGGCAATGGCTCAAAAACAACCATGGTTAGTTGGATTTACCATTACCATCCTAGGGGATGTGCATGATTTACCCCATAACCTCAAAAAATAAATACCATCCTTTTTTCTTTCAGGTCAAAGGACCGTAAAAAATCATATTAAATCTATTAAATCTAGTCTAAGGTTAATGAATGTATTTGATAAGAATATTTCATGTTGTTTATTCCCTTTTACTTTAATGGATGTTGCTTATGATTTGTATTTGAATCTAATGGAAAACTCCATCACCAATTGGGATGATTCTTAAATAGCTTTTTTCATAGTTTAGATAGGTCACCGACCCTATATTGGTATATAATCACTTTACCAATAGGAAGAGGGAACCTAATTAGCCCATATGTGCTTTCAACACAAGATGGTAGAATATGTACAATTGGTTGACCCCAAGGTATAAACCAAAAGTGGCATTAGCACTAGAGATATATAAAAACACCTTAGATCCCATTACCACTATGTTCTTGAAAAGAGCACCTACTACGAATAATTTGGCATTATCATTCTAAGAAGCCATTAGCATCAATAGATAGATCAATCCATAAACACCTAGGATACCTAACATCATCAATGGATTCCTAGTGCTTAATTTGATACCACATGTGAAACATAATGTTTTAGCATATAATCAAAATTAGTTATATGTGTTGCCTCCATTGACACAAATAACATAGATAAATTTTAGCTATTTAAATAATCATGTGATAGGAAATAATTACCAATGGAACCAACATGCAAATGCACTTCCTAAAGCTATTCTACAAGGTGTGGATTCCATAAAATTTGAATTGGATTCTATTTAGAAGATGGTTCAGAAATTAAGTAATAATTTTTTGAATATGTATCAAAAGATGGGAAGTATCAATGCTCTGATTAGGAACTAGAACATTGGGTTCCAAAGATATAACATTCCATTTAATAGGCTTGCAAATAATATGGAACAATCAGATAGACTTCCAAAAAATGACATCATTAAAACAACTCTCCCCAATTGGTACTGGATACACAATATGCCCCAACATGGTGAGATTAATTGCAACGAGTTCTATAAATCATTTGAGATCTTTTAGAGGGAATTAAATTTGTAGGATCATATGAATAATCCATCATAATCTCATCAAAACCTTGGATCTTCTAACACAACCATGTTCTTTGAGACTCATGAATTTCTCTTCCTAAGATAAGATGACAATAAACTAGAAGATAATAGAGATGAAGTTCATGCTTTCTAGTAGTTTTAAAGAGGTTCATACAACTTAAGGAATAAGAAACTTCTTACCACCTTGATGCCTCTAAATACTATAGTAATCCCTCTAAATCCCAAATTGGATAACAATCTACCCCCTTTAAAAGGGAATGGTCAACTATAAAATAAAGAAAAATGAATAAGGTAGGATATAATATCATAGAAAACATGAAGAAGATTAAGGAGATTAACTCTTCATGAGTTAGCTCAGACCACTAAGCAAAAGGAACTGTTATGGAAATCCATTACCAAAATGGCCCCTATGGAGAAAACTAGAGTGGCTATGAAAAAAGCAAAGGTTATTGATGCGAACATCATTTACAAGAGTAAGCTCAAAGTACCACCACTCTTGCTAAACATAAAAACATTTGGTAAGAATATTCATAATTTTTTAGTTAATTCTAGAGCATCTACAATTATTATGCCTAATTTTATATGTAAAAATCTTGGTCTCACTCCTAGCCCTTTAAAGAGATCAGTCTCTCAACTAGATAAAATGGTAGTACCAATAGTAGGAAAATTTAATAACGTACACATTCATGTAACATTAGAACCAAGAGTCAAATGACTATCAATGTCCTATTAGTGGACATACCAAAGGGCTATGGATTATTGTTGAGCAGAGACTAGTCCAAAATGCTTAATATGTATCTTTCCACAAACTTCTCACAAATATAGTTACTATGGAGAGGAGTTGAAAATTAGATCATAATTGATAGAGATCTAAGAATGAAATATTCAGTCATAGAATATAACATCAAGAATAAAGAGGTGAAGTATTATTATCCCTCATTGGGAATTTATACTTTTACCACTCATAATTTAGTGTAAACCCTAGAACCTAAAGGTACAAATTAGCTATGCATAATGCATTTTGATGGAGCTAGGTCCAAGAAAAGATCAAGTGTGGGAATCAAGCTAACTAATCCTCAAGGTAAGAATTTATTGGCTACTTATAGATTATAATTTCCAGTATGAGTAATAGGGCTAAGTATGAGGCTCTAATCTTAGGACTACAATTTACATTAAGGAACAATGTAAAATAGATAAAAGTATTTGGGGACTCAGACTTAGTAGTTCAATAGATAAGAAATAAATACTAGTAAAAATTATCTTATTTAAAGAGTTATAAACATAGAGAGTGGGATTTAATTGAAATCTTTGAATCTTTTAACATAGTATCACTCTTGAGAGAACAAAATTAGGCCATTGATTCACTAGCTATAGTTGCTGCCAATATCAAGCCATTACAAGAGTCTAAGGTAAAAAGATTTTCTATTGAATTGGTTACTTATCCCTCTATCTAGATAATGTAGATTTTTTTTAGGTCTTTAGTGATGATTAGTATATTATCTAGTTCTTAACTAATTTATGGGATTTCAAATCCAAAATCATTGATGACAAGTAAATTAACCATTTTTGTCAAGAAGAAATAGATAAAAAGGTATTCTCCAACTTAAATAAAATCAAATTCTAGTTGTCTTAATCTCCTTAGAGAAATAATTTGACTTAGATCCTTACATACATCAACTCAGGTATCCTAAGGTTGATGAATTAGACTTCAAAAAAGACAATTTGGGAGATGACCATAACCCACATTATGTGAATATTGGCCTCAACTACACTATAGAGGAAAGGCAGTAAGTCAAGGATTTGATTATTCAACATAAGGACATTATCTCTTGGACATATGAAGACCTTAAGGTATATGACCCATAGGTCATCACTCACATAATTACTTTGAAGAAAGACCATAAACTATTCAGATAGAGGTAAAGGCTAATGAACCCTATTCTAGAGCCTCTTATTTATAAGGAAGTGGAGAAGTTATTAAGTGCTAAAATCATCTTCCCAATCTGACATTCTACATGGGTGGATAATTTGGTCCTAGTTAGAAAGAATAATGATGAGATCAGATTATGTTTAGACTTCATAAATAGGAATAGGGCTTCTGAAAAGGATAATTAACCTCTCCCTTATTTATTGAGGTAATATAGGGAGTGGTTCTAAAATGATGTCCTTTTTGGATGGATTTTCAGGCTATAACCAAGTACTAGTGCATCCTAAATATAGAATGAAGATGGAATTTACCATGAAATAGAGTACTTACACATACAAGAGGATGCCTTTTGGTTTGATTAATGTAGGAACTACCTTCTAATGCACCATGGATCATGCCTTTAAGGGACTAATAGGAAAATGCATAATTATCTATATGGATGACCTCATGGTGTTATCAAAGATTAGAAAGGATCACATAACTCACCTATGGTCCATATTCAAAAGTTACATGAAGTTTAGGATTTCTTTAAATCTAAAGAAGAGTATATCTAGAATCACTGAGGGGAAAATTTTAGGATATGTTATCATAAAAGATGAGATCACTATAGATCCAAAAAAAATCAAGGTAATCTAAAAGATTAAATAACCAAATAGCAAGAATTAACTTAAGTCATCTTTTGGGAAAATCAAATTCATCAGGAATTTTATCTCAAGGTTCATAAAAATCATCAAGCCTTTAAATGTTATGCTCAAGTAGGATACTGAAATAGTATGGATAGTTGAAGTTAAAAGGTCCTTCCAAGATATAAAAGATTACATATCTTAGGCTTTAGTATTGATTAGCTTAGACTTCAAAAAGGATTTATATATATACTCATTCACCTTAGAACTCACCATTTCTATCAGTATCACACAAAAAAAGGATGAAACCAAGCATCTGATTGCTTTCATGAGCACAAATTTAGAGAATGTAGAGATCAAGTATTTGATGATCAATAAGTAGATTTTTGCTTTAGTTAAAGCAGTTAAGACATTCTAGCATTATATCTTGAGGAACAAAACCATCACCATTTTACCTGATCCTACTATCAAGCTCACCCTCATAGAATGAGTTGGGAGAACATCGAGGTAAATGGATGGCTAAGCTCCAAGATTTTTACATAGAGATTATGCCTCTAAAGATCATTATAGTGCAAGGAATTATTTATCTCATGATTAAACTAGATCCCTAAATTACCATTGAATAAGTATGTAAAACACAAGTTTCTAAAGGGGAATGGTATACTGATATAATCTAATATTTACTTATAAAAACCTTTCAACCATAGTTTAGTAGGGAAATAAGGATATCCTTGAGGCTAAAAGTTGCTCACTTTATGATCAAAAAAGGATTCCTATATAGAAGTAACTATGAAAGAATTTATCTTAGATGTGTGTTTGTAGAGGAGGATAAGGAAATTCTATAAAACTTGCATCAAAATATAAGTAATGATCACTCTACTAAGAGTACCACATCCCATAAAATTTTGATGTTGGGCTACTATTGGCAAATTATTTTCAAGGATGCTCATATGTACATCAATAATTAGCATGAATTTCAAGTGTTATCCAAGAGAGAAGTACACATGGCAATGAATTTACAACTAGTCATTGAAGTAAATGCCTTTGCACAATGGGGTTTGTATTTTATTGGTGTAATCAACCCAAACTCATCAGTGGGCCATAAATTTATGCTTATGGTTTCAAATTATTACAATATATTGATGTAAGTAGTCACCAAAAAGAATAGTAGAGCACAAGATGTGATTTACTTTTTGGAGGAGGACATTACAACTAGATTTGGCATGCCCATCTCTTTGGTATGTGATAATGAACCAGTATTTATGTAAATCAAGTTCACTAAGTGGGCACATAACAATCATATTATAATCAAGTTAGCTTCTAACCACTACCCTCAGGCGAATGGATTAGTTAAGTCAACAAATAAAAATCTGATTGAGGCAATCAAGAAGTTAGTAGGGGACAAGCCTAGGGACTAGCACAATCTGTTAAAGTATACTCTTTGGGTAGACTGGATGAGATTCAAGTAAGCCCTAAAATATTTGCCTTACCTACTAGTGTATGAATGAAAACCAATTTTTCCCATCATATTAAAGGTACCCACTTATCAATTCATGCAAGATTACATGGAACTAAATGACAAAGTAGAATCAATATTGCTTGATTTAATATGAATGGAAGATTCAAGGATGGAAGCCTTGAAAACATTCAACAAACACTAAGATATAGTTAAAAGGTGGTTTGATAAAAGATTAAAAGTTAAAGAATTCAAAATTTCATATCTAGTGTTATTATGGGATAAATCCCATGAAAAGAAAGGACAACATGATAATTTTTCTCCACTATGGATCAAAGAATATCAAATTTTAGAGATCATGGGAAATAATGTGTTTTTCCATAAAGACCTCTAAGGAAATGAGCTTAAATGGACAATTCTTAAAGCATTCCTTTAGAACTATTCCATCTATGGATATTACTGATTGAGAAGATTCAGATGAATTTAGACATAGGACTAGATTATATTTCCATGATTTATAGAATAGATTTTTAATTCTTTCTAGACTAGTTTACTACCTTTTAGATTAATTTTTCTTACTTTCAGTATTTTGCTTTCATATATTAGATTTCATGTTTTCTAGACTAGATTTCATTTCTTTTTAAGATTAGTTGTCATTTTATTTCTATAATAGTCAAAATTATGTTTGCTTTGACTATAACTAAGTTAAATCCAAACCAACTGAGCTTATGACTTGTGAAAAAGGGGGAAATTAAAATTTTGACACTTTGGGACTAATTGAAAGATTAGGTGTATTTCTATGTTTTTGAGTCTTTAGGATGAAGGAAGGTTATCATGGGTTATTTTGAATGGTGTCACAATTGAATAATTTTACCAGGTATATGGAATTTTCTCTACAATTACTTCATATATATTTATAAAGTTTCTTGTTTTATTGGATCAAATCCACTTATCACATTAAATACCTATTGGAAGTGATAATTTTGGGTATAAGTGTAGCTAGCAGGGATGTTTGGGTAATGATTTATTTTCTAATTATACCATCTCATTGCATCTCAAGATATTATATTGGCCAATGGATTCAAAATAGCAAAAGAAAATCAAAAGGCTCACATGATGAAATATGGTCAATGTACCATGCATCATGATCAAAAGAAAAATAATAGAATGAGAAGAGAAGGAGCCTGAGGTATCTTTGTTAAGGTTATGGGTGGTTGGCTATTAGCAGAGCAATGCCTGAGATTTCCTTATTTTTGATCTTTAATACATAATGGAATGAAACCTATAACCCCATCAAATCATTTTAGAAACTCATCATAGTAGGGGTTAAATAAACTACATGTTTTGACACATGTAGATCCAAGAAATTAGAAGGCAAGTATGTTGTGTAAAATAACATAGGAGTCTCTTTCATTTTTTTGATTTAAGTATTATTTTGTGGCACACTTAATGATTGATTTAGGATGTCAAAATAGAGTTTTGGGTTCTTTAATACTCAGGAGTATTCCCCTTGTAAGTCATCATTTGTTGTACCCAACATCCCCTTCTTTCCATAGGAAATGGGGACCCACTTTTTTTAGATTAGTGTATTGATTTTGAGCCTCAATATCTTATGTATTTATGAAAAATTATGTAAAATATCATGATTTTTCCTTTCATATGTTGGCATAGTAGCATTGATATTGTGTTTTCATGGACAATATCTCTTGTTATATCAAGTTTGTTACTTCAAGATAATTATTTTTGGGATTATTTTTTCATGAACTATTTTTGTAATCCTCTTGGGAACTAATTATTTTAGGGATTATTATATTTTTGAAATTATTGTTTTATATCTCATCCCACCTATCTTTGTTGGGTTTTTTAATCATGCACTAATTCTTGTGGACTTATCTTTATTAGAGAAATTGTTATGGACATTTTGTCTAAAACAATTCCTCTGATGAAATTTGCCTACATGATTTTTTATTGTAAGCATTTTTTTTATATAATTGAATTTCCCTTTGGCCCCTTTTAACATACCCTTCAAAATTTATGAATTTTATCCTCAAGACTTTTGTAATGGAAAATTTTCCTATGAAATAGAACCTTCAAACTATTACTAAAGTACCCTTCAGAATTTTGGAATTGCCCTTCAGATATTTTAAAGTGCCCTTTATATCTTTCCAACTTACCTTTCAAGATGTATGAAAGTGTCCTTTGGAACAATTATTTTGGCCTTTTTCCTGATAGAATTCCTTCGACACTTTTGCAATTTCCTTTCACACTTTTCCTTTGGAACTTTTATCTCGTGCCTTTGCCAATTCCTTCAAACATTTTGTCTAACGAAAAGAAACATTTAAGAGAATTGTTGTGGACATTTTATCCAAGGATCCTTTGCCCCTTTTTTACCCTTCGACCTTGTTGAAATTACCCTTTCAGATTTTTAAAATGACCCATAACCATACGAGAGTACCCTTCAAGAATTTCAGAAGTTTTCTTTAGCCTTTACAAAGTAGACCCTTTAGGAAAAAATTTCCCCAAATTAAACCCTTCAATTCATTCCAACTAACCTTCAGAACCCTTCAAACTAGTCCTTCAACCTTACTCGAATTGACCATTTACCCCCTTCTTGACCACTTCTTTTAAGGCGCATACCCTTCATGTTTTGTGTAGCATACCCTTCAAATTTTTTTTAAAACCCTTTACCCTTTAGGAATTATCCTTTAGGATATTTATTTTGACCTTTTTACCATACAAAAGTGCCCTTCAACCGTTATGAATGAATCCTTTTTCCATGGGCATACCCTTATGGAATTTTGTCTTACACCTTTGACCCAAACCATTTACTTTGGATTTTTTTTCAAAAATTCTATCCTATGCAAAAGGCCCAAAATAGTTCCCCCAAGGGAACATTCCCTTTAGACTTCCTAAACTAACAATTCAAAAATTTCAAAAGTACCCTTCAACATTTATGAAGTAGACCCTTTAGGACTTTTATCATGGATAAAATTCCATATAAAGTAGACCCTTTAGATAAAAATTACCCTTTAGGGAAATTGAATGTTCCCTCCAAACCTTTAAAATATCCCTTTGAAAGAAATACTTTAGGAATTTTTCTTAGATGAATCCTCTTGGAAGACTATTGTGGACACTTTCTTTGAAATAAATCCCATGAAATAGTTAGTCTACGAACATAGACCCAAAAAGAATTTTTTTGGTGTACATCCTTTAGTACTAATTCTCATAATACTTAACCAATATTAAAAAAATTCCTATTGATATTTTAAAGATCCCTGCCAACTTGAGCTAATAGATTTGAATTATACATGAAAAGAAAGTCTAAAGTGAATGTTGCACATTTATGTCGCACGAACTAGTATTCAATGATAGATTATATATACATGATCCACTATGACTAAAAGTTGTCATTTGCATTTGAGATAACCTATATTCAAAGTCTTCTACTATTTCAATAATAAAGATCCCTAGTTGTTACTTTGAGAGAATACAGTGAGAAAAAATCAAGCTAGAATAGAGTCATTTACATTGGCATATAGGTATATATAGCATGCACCCCATAGAGTAATAGAAAATCAAAAAGCATACAACCATGGCATATACATCTAAAAATAATTGAGGTACCAATCTATTATCTCTATACTTGGTCAAATATTTAACAAAATTCACTAATACAGTCTTCGATGCCACTATGTTTGGAGATAAGTACAAGAATTACTCAATGTTATGAGATGTTATTGATTTAGTGGGCATGTTTTCATTGTAGGATGATATGACATTAGTATAATAATTATTTTTGAAGGAATTATTAGCTTAAAAATTCCAAAACTAGAAGTTATGCCTTGTATAGACCTCTTATGGGACTTATTCTTTGCTAACAAAATATCTCAATATGTATTCATACATTACTCAAATAATAATAATACAGTGGCTGATTGCATCTCAAGGGAATATTTTTAGAGATATTTATCATTTAAAGTCTATGACATGTAATTTTACAAGCACACACTGGTGCAATTCAAAATAGAGACCTCGTTGGAGAGGGTGTTATCATCATGGCTCCTCCTAGACCAAACTATCATGTGGAAAATAAACAAGCCAAAAGGGGCCATCCCAATTGATAATTTTAGGATGGGTATCTACATTGACATGGTTCTCCTCAATAGATTATATGGTATTCCTAGCATCTACTTTGTCAACTTATACTAGGTATCTTTATTGTATATGTTGCTCACACATGACATGGCTTACACCTTCGGTGAAATCATAAGCCTAAAATTGAGGGAACAAATTATACATTAATACAAGTGCCCTACATCCATTGGGGATTTCTTCATGATGTCATATATTTTGTATGTGGTCATGGGAAGATGTTATATAGACCTTGGCACATTATTGTCTCTAACTATAGACTGCATAAAGAACAAAATTTATGATTACTATTAGTTTATGCATATTTACTATTATACAAGACACTTGGTAAGAATATTTGAGGATGTTTACCCTCAATTTTGGTAAGCTATTCATGGCTCACCTCCTGATATTGGGCATAATATAGTGAAAAACTTGGTTGAAAAGGGAAATTTCTTCCTCTACCTTGATTTTATTATCCTCATGGTATGGGGGAATAAGGTTGACCCCCTATATCTACAAAGGTTTATTATAGATAAGTTTGTTGAATAGGAGATTGCCTTCTAATTATGAAAAAGTGTAGAAGAATATTTGTCAAGGTAGAAGAAAGCCTTATATTTCAGCTATATAATCACCTTTGGGAGAATGACATATATAATGAGAAAACATCTCAGAGATGTAGGTGGAAAATGCAGGAGCTATCCTCTTCTTAAACTTCCACACAGGAAACAAGATCCCCATGGGTGGATCCAAAAACATATCCATGAGTTTAATATTCTATATAGTCATCAACCATATGACTATGATTTTGTATTTTTGACTAATCAATTAGATGAAGAGGTATTATAAATAACACAACTTGCTAGATTAAAGGAGGATCATTTTAGGATGATCCAAGGTGAGCCTTCTATTTCTACTAAGGAATTAGATAGCAATAAGGCAATTGATAAGGGGTAATAGCCTTCAAATTTTTGGAGAGGTGGATCCTTAGAACAACTAAAGGACTAAGCTATCTCCTCCTATCAAGGACCCCCTATAAATTTAAAGGTATTAAAGGAATATCCTAAGCTACCCAAGCCCAACATCACTAGGGTAACATAGGTAGGAGACCCCATCAATCTCAACTCTGATGAGGAAGGCCATGTAGTGGATCCTACTATAAGTTCTACCCAAGGGCCAATTATTACATCTATTAGGGTAACAACTCCTAGGACATCTTCACCTTTGTACTCTCCCACCCAAGCAAAGATTCTTTTAGTCTATAGAAGCAAGCCTAGGACTCTCATGGGTAGTCCCATAGTAGAGTCATTATAGGGATCATCCACTTAGCCTCCACATTCAAAATTATTGAGGGGAGACATGTTGATTAAATACATTGAAGATGACTCTAATGAGGAAGCTGAACTAGAAATGGCTAAGGCTATAATCCTCCATGAAGAACTAGTGGAGATCGTTCTTCAAGGTAAATAATCTTTTCATAGTGTTCCTTTGTCTTCTTTATGTATTTTTGATCAAGGTGTCTTTGTGAAATTCCCTTCATCCATTCTTTCCACCTCCATGACCATTTTTTCTCATTCCATCTACACTTGTATCCCATTCACCTCACCAATATCTCTTATTCCTTATCACCTCTACAATTAGAGACCTTAAGGAAAAGGTGTCTAAGAAGGTGAAAATGGCTTTGGACACCTCCAAAATACATGTTCAATCCACCTAAATCACACTTCCACTTTCAACCACCACTTTCATAGAGGAAACCAATATGACAACCACTAGTAGGGGGAAGAAGGCCAAGCCTCAAATAATATTAGTCCATCCACTCCCCCAATTTGGAGGGTTGGATTAGTCTAAGAATCATATGGCCTTCCCTCTCTGATGTCCTCACCAAGGCCTCTAATAATTAGTAGGAAACCCAATAGGAAATATAATTAGATGTTGTTATTATAACCTCTAATGTATCTTAACTTTACATTATTACATGGGCACTAGACTTAAGGAGTAAGGCTTCCCAACTCCCAAACTTTAAGATTATAAAACTCCCATATATCTCCACATTTTTTTACCCTCATATTGGTATCATCTAAAGGGTCAAGATGATATGGGAACCCAAATTATCTTAGAGGAAATACAATAGGTACTATCCCTTACTAAAAGGTAGAACAGGTAGCTAGACCAACCTTTATATGAAGAAAATTTAGTAGACCTAGCCTAGGTGCATAAGGATGTTGTGGTTACCATTCACTAGGTACAGAGTCAGCTCAAAAATTTATAGAATAAAATGTGTAGGTGATGGAGAGGGAAGTGGAATAACTCAAAAAAAAGCCAAAATGGTACACATACTGACTAGAATTGAAGCTAACTTCCAAGAGGTAGCCTCAAGATGTTATAACACATTAGAAGCTATAGAGTTCATGAATCCTAAGATGGCACCTCATGGGAGCCAAACTAATATATTTTAAAACTCACTGAGAGATGATAGTTCCAAATTAAAGATGCTAGTGTCCTATAAAGGCAACTCACTCTACAACCATATCGATCTAATGACTACACTAGAGGTGTCCAATGCCTTAAACCTAGTAGTCATTAAGTAAGAAGAGGCAAGACTCTGACTATAGAACATTAGTGTTTTAGTCCCAAAATACTAGGAACATGAGGCCTAAGTCCTTCATATTTTTCATGATATGAAGTTATCATAGGTGAAAGACTCCACTGGTAAGCTGGTTAGTAGACTCAATTTTGATAAGCTTATCCAGAAGGCAACTAATGAATTCAAACAAAGCTTGTAAGGTTTATCAATTGAAGAAATTGAATTATAATTGATCAAGGCTAAAAGTAATGTGAATTAAGTGGAGATAATCAAGAATAAATTTCAAACAAATAAGGATGAGCATGCCAATCTCCTTGGATAGACAAGGAGAATTCATCACGATTCACTACTAAATTTGGACATCATATAGAAGTAGCATGCAACAGCCCAAAAGGTATATGAAGATAATGAATTGAGGAAAATTCAAGCTTCCAATGGTATAACTACAACTTCAATAACCACATCTACTTTAAGTCCCACCAAAGTGCATGTGGTACTTTAGATGAACAAGCCCTGATAGGCTAAATTTCATGCATATATAATTTTGTAGTTGTCTATGTATTTAATTTTTTGTGAGTGGATAATTGTAATGAATTGACTTTGTATTTTGTGTGCATGCACATGTTATATGAATTTTAAAAGTTAATTTATTTATTTTTAGATCTTAAATGGTTTTGGAAATACATGTTTAAATTGACACTTGTAACCTCTTGCATGAACTTGGAGGATGAGGCACCCATTTCACCAATTATATATATATATATAGTTTTAATCCCCCACATCAAAAATATAGTCATATTGGAGTATAGAGAAGCAAGCAATTTTGATCATCAGTAAAGTATCCTAAGTATTTTCTTTCCCATTTCATGTAATTTTTGTATTTCTATGGTTGTGTGATTCAATAAATCTTTAGTTTGTTATAGTTAAGAGTATATTCTAGATTTATATATTGATATACTGATCTTAAGATGTGAAATAGCTATTAAAAGATAAGTAAATATATCAATAAAATGAGTGAAGTTATTTGAACCATATTTTTAAATATGTATTTATGCTTTTTTTTGTGTAGTTTTTTGTGTGCATGCAACAACTACCTCAGATAATTAATTCACTTAAGCCATAATATTCTAATAAAGGGTATGTAGTACCTACCCTAAAAGGATCAACCTTTGTCTAAGGCATGTGGACTTCCTAAATCTCTATTCCCCTAGACTTCCTAGTCATGGCCAATAACCTATGTGATATTATTGTTAACAATGGACATAGGTTTGAGACAACATAGGTATATTTTGAAACCAACTAAGGGAGTAATCCCTAAGATCCATAGATTCTTATTTTTTCCCTACCTTACCTTCCTTTTTTGAGTTTGTTTTTGAGATCTATCTACTATAGATTATAATCCAACCCCCCATCCAACTCACGTAATAACTCACTCTATAAGAAAGCCACACCTCCATCCAAAAACCTTATTAATAACCTACATACCCTACCTAATATTCCATCAATGGGTTGTCAAAAACCACATAGCTGTAACTCATGCCTTGGAGTGGATTTTACCTCCATTGAGATTCTAAAATTTTAGAGGCTACCTCGATATGGTCGTGGTATGCATAAAACCAACATTAACAAGTTGTACGGAGACTAGTGATATTAGGGAAAGTTTAGGACCCATGTTAACTTGAATTCCATGTTAGATAGATATACATTTATGGGACAACTTTATGAACAATCCTTAAGACTGCAAGCATGCGTAGACTGCCTAGAAGAAACCTGAGTGGTACCAACCTCCACTCAAATATCACTAGAAAATATGCATGGGGGAAATAATTATTAGGAAAATTTGAGGGGTTATATGAAATAAATATTCATGGCCTTACGTTTCAAATCTAGGTCTTTTGATTTATGAACCATCATTAAGATGGTAGGCCACTCCAAACCCTCCAAAAACCTCATAAATAACCTGATGGCCAATAAACTACTCATAATGACTCTAATTTACATAAACCATATTGGTAACATAAATAAGACACCTAAAGGTCCTATTTTCCCCTTGTTTATTAGTATTTTATCATGTGTGGGAAAAAATATGCACGGAAATGGCTTATAATGTCTAAATTTGGGTTTATTTTCATGTTTCTTGAGCATGTTTGAACACCTAAATGAGTTGGAAGGATTCTTAGACTTATAAAGAGATTAAATGGTCTCTAATAAACCATTATAGAATCCCTTTAGTGGAACAAACAATATTAATGAGTAGACTTGAAGTCAAGGGGAGAGGTAAACATCATTTGCATTGAGAAAAGAGTATTCTAGGTATATTCACATAGTGAAAAGGCTCTCTAAGGTAGAAGCATCACTGTATCAAAATAGCAAAGCCATTATATGTGTGTATGTGTGTGTGTGTGTGTGTGTGTGTGTGTGTGTGTGTGTGTGTGTGTGTGTGTGTGTGTGTGTGTGTGTGTGTGTGTGTGTGTGTGTGTGTGTGTGTGTGTGTGTGTGTGTGTGTGTGTGTGTGTGTGTGTGTGTGTGTGTGTGTGTGTGTGTGTGTGTGTGTGTGTGTGTGTGTGTGTGTGTGTATTATCACTCACTTTAAAGTTTCTAAGTCTCTAGTCTCTCACTCACTAAGGTGACTAATGCATTCTATGGACTGTGAATGGCATGAAGAGTGACATCTAGGTGAGTAATGGTCATGTTCAAACATGTAACTACCTTACCAAAATAGGTACATGATCTATATTTAATACTAAGGAGTAATGGATTAGTTTTAAGGATCATTGTGTATTCATGGAGTTGGTTATGACTAGAAATAGAGAATCCACAACACCTCTATGCCCAAAATTATCATTAAAGACCTCAATCATGCAACCATATCAATTCATAGGGAGAATTTTGGGACTATTTACTTAATCTAATTCATGTTTTTAAGTATTTTTTGATGATTTATGGTCATTATGGTCTATCCACTCCATCTCTACACCATAATCTCCCTCTCTCTCATGTTCTATAAATTAGAATTGGAAAGCCATTATACACATCCCTCAACTGGGTATGAATAAACTCTCCCCATTTATATCTTGTAACCTTTGAGCTAATACAAGGATTGATTCAACCTTCTCCATATTGGTCTCTAGTATTTAATTCTTGTTGATTTTCATTAGTGTTTGAACTCTTTCTCCCATTGTAGGCCCTTATTTCTCACCTAGATGTTAGTGGATTATTCTTGTCAAGGTCACATGATGTGTGAAGGTGTTAATAATTATGCTTGTAGTGGAAACTAGTTGGTAGTGTCTTGAATAAAACCTATTATTATTCATGCTCAAGTTATATTCATTTGAAATGGACTCCAAGTAAAGTATTTATGCATAAAAATCCTTTTGGAGAGAGTGTGTTAGCAATTAGTCTTTATTTTATCCATAAGTATTTTTGAAGGATCAATTAGAGGAGGCCTAATACATTGGTGCATCACATCCTATAGTATAGGGTTTGATTTGATGTCTTTATTCTTTCCCTTTTCATTGTAAATATAAGTAGGATTAGTAGTTTGAGCTTAGATGATGCATCAGGGGATCTAGCCCCAAATCTAGAAACTCACATCACTCATTAGGATACCCACACCTAGAGATGATTCCATTGTATCAGTTGCATGAGGCAAGTTTTAAACTCCCTACCTCAAAGGTTTAATCCAAACTGATAATAGTCTATGGCATACCTAGTGGGGATATAATTAAAGGAATTTGGATCACTTATTATCAACATTTGGTGACTTTATGGAGTTTTAGACATTTTGGTGGTAGATTAGCACTCAAGTTTCATGCTAAATGGAATCACAAGGTCTTCATCCAAGGGTAGAGAATTTAAATTTGTTGAATTCTCTTTGGATTTTGATATCATAAAGAGGTAAACTAGGTTTAATCCCTATCTTATAACCCTTACTTATCCTAGTCCTATTCAACATAACCTTACTAAATCCACTAGATCTCCAATGGCTAGACTAAGAAACTAGGCTTTTGTACCCTTCAATGGTGTCATCCCTCTAAACCTAAACTAATTTTATGATATCCCTATTATTTCACTCAAAATTATTTCATACTTCAAAAGAGAAAACTCTAACACTCCTATTGATCACATCAAAGACATTGCAAACCTTTGTTCTGTTCATAATGTGACTCAATAGAATGTAGAAATTAGGATGCTAGCTACCTCCTTGAACTTCAAAGTACTTTAGTGTTATATAGGTATAAAAACTACCTCTATAAATACTTGGGATGAGTTTATGGATCACTTATGCAATCAATTTGAAGATTTAAGTGATGAATTGCCCCAAGTAAAATAATTGGCCATAATCAAAAGGGTCCCTTAATATTTTATGGTGGATTTTAACTATATCTTTAAGAAAACATGGGGTAAAATACCTATGGTACTTAAAAACACCCCAAATTATTCTTTCTTATTATATTTGAGTTCCCTCAATTCTGATGTAGTAGTCATGATTAAGTCAATGGGTGGAAACACATTGCTTGATGCCTATAGAGTAGTAATAAGGGTAAAATATTATCTTATTATAGAAGCTAAACTCACACAAAGGACTCTTATACCATTATTACAAGATATGCATCCTTTTATACCTATCATTTCCCCCATACATACACCAATTAATAATGATAAGGTAAAAACTAGCTAGGTAGATAGGTTGGTTAAGATTCAAGGGTTGCTCAAAGTGCAAAAAAATGAGATAGTGGCCTTGGAAAGGAAAAAAAATTCAAACCCATATACCCTACCAAGATTTTATCAATATCCATATCAACCTTATCCATTCCATAGACATTCATACTAATCTATTCTTTAAGGGAAATGGCAGATCACTCATGCAAGGCCATACAATAATTTCAACCCCAACTCTACCAACAATTATAGAGAATTAGTTCCCACTCAAAATAAGTATGTTCAAGAGGGTAAATGGTTTGAACCTTTTAGATGATATCAATAATAAATATTCAACTTAATTTAAGTTTCTAATCAATCTTCTCTTATGCAACACTATCAAGCTCTTTCCATGCAACACAAAGAAGTTCCTCTTGTGTAACATGGAGAAGTCACTCTCATGACTCAATGTCAATTGCCAAATCAACAAGGAATGGTTGGAGACAAAATAAATCTAAGGCTACATTTTTAAATTTTCAAGAAGGAGATATTCCTTTTGGACACTGTGTTTTTAATCAACTTGGAAGTGAAGCTAAACTAGATAGCCCAATTGCATCCAATACAAGGTCTAAAAGAAGGTTAGTGAGTGGTGAATCATAGGTAGGGAGAGAATCTCCTTCACCTTCTCAACCACCTTAGAAGACTAATGATAATGATGTATCTTCTAAATCTCCACCATTTCAAAATTTTCAATATGAGAGAGGTCATAATGAGAAGGTTTAGAATGAGAAGGGTCCATTCATACCTCATTTCAATCAAGATCCAAGTAGTGTTGCCTCTCCTAAATTGTAGTCAAAGGTTGGTGGACCTCACATTAGAATTATAGACTATATGAATAATTCTCATGTCACCATACCAATGTGGGACACATTAATTATTATAGGGTAGAAATACCTACTTGAAGAAGAGCTGTCAAAGCTCAACATCTCAAAAAAGTAGGTAAAAAAGGAAGGTGCAGTCCTAACCAATGATAGTCATCCTAATGAAACACAACCAACAAAGTTAAATAGACTCCCTCCATTCTATATTTATATCATAATATGGGATTAACTAGTACATAAATATATGATATATAGTGGGGTAAGTACATCTACTATGCAAAAATTAGTAACAGATAAGTTAGGGTTAAAATATGACCATAATACTAAGGGAGTATTAAAACTAAATGGGTCTCCTACCAAGATAGTTGGTTTCCTTTAAGAGATAAAACTTATCCTATATTCTTGTCCCAATTTCATCATATCCTAATATGTTATATCATTGATCTACCCCTAATTTTCCCTATGTCTCTCTAGGTATTTCACTACTAAGATAAGAGGCTACCTATCATTAGATTTCTATTATATAGTCTTTAAAACTATGTATGGGACCAAAGTTTCCATTAGTTCCCAGCCAATCTCTATATTCCATTTAGATCCCTACATGCCTAACTTATCAAATATCAACTACACTATAATTGATGAGGATGAACACCCTGATGATCAAGAGCTAGTTGTGCCACTTGAAGGCATATCAAACCCACTCCTTTATTAAAAGGGGATAGATAACCATGTTTATGATCATTTTAAGAGAATTAAATAATTAGTCCTAGATATATATTTTATGCATGAAGATAATGTAGTCATATCATTCCTTACCAATCTAATTCAAGATAATGATGGAGTGTGGAGACTATTTTTTGATGCCTCTAGGTGAAAGAATGGAAGTGGAACATGTATCATACTTATTTCACCATTTAAACAAAATTAATATTCTACCATAATATTTTAGTTTAGATACACATGCAATACAAAAAAGTATGAGGCCCTCATTTATGGGCTGCAATGGGAAAGGAAAAGAGGTGTGAAGTTGTTACAAGCTAGGGGATATAGTGAATTGGTAGTCCACCAAGTGAGAGGGTAGAATACAGTAAATAATTTAGTATTAAATTCATATAAGCATATGTTTTGTGACCTCCTATATTACTTTGAGGCCTTTGACATCCATTCAATCCCAAGAGAAGATCACCAACATGTAGACAAACTTTCAGATTGAGCTCCTCATGAAGAAATAGTTTAATAAATTGATTAAGTCCAATGTTATATTCCCCATCAAAAACTCTCAATGGGTGGCTAACCTTGTGCTTATAAGGAAAAATAATTGGGAAATAAGGTTATGTGTGGAATTTATTGATCTTAACAAGGTGTCATTAAGAGACCACTACCCCTTTCCATCCATGGATTAGATCCTTTAAAAGGTTGCAGGTTCACAGTGTTTCTCCTTGCCTGATGGGTACTCAAGATATAACCTAGTGTTGGTAAAGGATGAGGACCAACATAATACTACCTTCATAACAAAGTATGGAACCTATACCTACAAAAATATTCCCTTTGGGATAAATAATGTAGGATCTAAATTCTAAAGGGAAATGGATGTAGATTTTTAGGGACTCATAAATGAGATGGTGTTTTATATCTTGATAACATTACACTATTATTAAATGATGTTAAAGACCACTTGACACACCTAAGGCTGATATTTGATAAGTACAAGAAGTGAGGGGTCTCTTTAAACCCTAATAAGTGCATTTTTATAGTCTATAAGGGTAGAATTTTATACTACATTATGTCTAAAAAAGGCCACTCCATATACCTTCAAAGGGTAAGTCAAATTCTATCCCTATCATTTTATAAGCATAATAAATGACTACATAGTTTCCTAGGTAAGATCAACGTCATTAAAAGGTTCATTCCTAGATTTATTGAGTTGGTTACACCCATAACCTATATACTCAAGAAACATAAGGACTTTACTTGGAATAGGGAAGGAAAAAGGATTTTTGAAGTACTCAAATAGGTTATTAGTTAATCACCCACTCTCTTTAACCCTCATTTATCAAAACACTTATTGTATGCCTTATCAACTAGTGACACCATATTTGCCATGTTGATAAAACAAAATAATGAGGTCCTTGAGAAGCCCATAGCTTTATTTATCTAACCATTGTAGGGATATGACAAGAGATACACTTATGTAAAAAATCATGTGTTTGTAGTCATGAGAAGCCTTAAAAAATTTAGGCACATGTTGTCTAACAATAGGATATATGTCACAATGGCTCACCCTATAATCAATTTCTTCATTCTTAACTAGGATTTGAGTGAGAAAAGTGTAGGTTGGGTGACTAAAAGAATATAATATGACATAAAAGTGAAGGTCAAAAAGCTAATGAGGGGTAGAGGAATATGTGAGATCTTAGTAGCATATGTTAAGGATAATAAATAAGTTGTTTTGGCAATACATAGTGATCCTAAAGTAGCTACACCTGCACCTTCTTCAAGATAGACTCAAGACATGGTAAGGTTCCTCTAAATAGGATAATGTCCTATAGTTTTAGATAGAACAATAAAAAGGTAATGTAGTGCGTAATCAATATTATATGTCTTGGTATATGGTGTCCTATTTAAAAAATATCTTGATGGAGTGATTTTATGATGTGTGTAGACTAACAAAATTGACAAGGTATTAGATCAATTTCATGATGGTCATATAGGAGGCCACTTTACAACTAGGACTAATGTAATAAGGATAATTATAGCATGATAATTCTAGTCAATCCTATTCAAATACTCTCATGATTGGGTAAGGATATGTCAAAAGTGTGTTATGCTTTGGGGCCTTGATTTTATAGGCATGACACATCTTACATCTAGTGTAGGCCATAAATGGGTCTTGAGTGTCATAGACTACTTCATCAAGTGGGTAGAAGTAGTGTCCCTTAAGGAGGTTAATGAAAACTTAGTCTTGAAGTTGTATGATAGATTAGTGACCAAGATTGGGGTCCCCTCCACAATCATATTAGATAATGCACTAGATTTTAGTGGTCTAGTGATAAGTGAATGGGATTTAAATTATGGCATCTACCTCAATACCTACTCAAACTACTATCCTCATGGTACTTAATAAAACTAGTATAGTGTTTGATTTGATGTCTTTATTCTTTCCCTTTTCATTGGAAAGATAAGTAGGATTAGTAGTTTGAGATTAGATAATGCATCAGTGGATCTAGCCCCAAATCTATAAACTCACATCACTCATTAGGCTACCCATACATAGAGACGATTCCATTGTATCAGTTAGATGAGGAAAATTTTAAAATCCCTACCTCAAAGGTTTAATCCAAACTAATAATAGTTTATGGAATACCTAGTGGGAATAGAATTAAAGAAGGTTGGATCACTTATTATCAATATTTGGTGACTTTATGTAGTTTTAGACATTTTAGTGGTAGATTAGCACTCAAGTTTCATGTTAAAGGGAATCACAAGGTCATCATCCAAGGGTAGAGAAGTTGAATTTGTTAAATTATTTTTGGATTTTGATATAATAAATAGGCACCCTAGGTTTAATCCCTGTCCTACACCCCCTACTTATCCTAGTCCTATTCAACATAGCCTTACTACATCAGCTAGATCTCTAATGGCTAGACTAAGAAACCAAGATTTTATACCCTTCATTGGTGTCATCCCTCTGAACATAAACCAATTTTATAATATCCCTATTATTTCACTCAAAATTATTTCATACTTCACAAGAGAAAACTATTACACTCCTATTGAACACATCAAAGACATTGCAAACCTTTGTTATGTTCATAATGTGACTAAATAGAATGTATAAATTAGGATGCTAGCTACCTCCTTGAAATGAAAAGTTCTTCAATGGTATATAGGTATAATAGCTACCTATATAAATACTTGGGATGATTTTATGGATCACGTATGCAATAAAATTGAATATTTAAGTGATGAATTATCCCAAGTAGAATAATTGGCCATATTCAAAAGGGCACCTTAAGATTTTATGGTGGATTTTAACTATAGCTTTAAGAAAACATGGGATAAAATCCCTATGGTAGTTAAAACCCCCAAAAATTATTCCTTATTATAATATTTGAGTTCCCTCAATTTTGATGTAATAGTCATGATTCAGTTAATGGGTGGAAACACATTGTTTGATGACTATAAAGTAGTAATAAGGGTAGAATATTATCTTATTCTAGAAGATAAACTCACACAAAGGACTCTTATATCATTATTCCAAGATATTTAGCTTCTTATACCTACCATTTCCCCCATACATACACCAATTAATAATGATAAGGTAAAAACTAGCCAGGTAGATAGGTTGGTTAAGATTAAAGGGTTGCTCAAAGTATTAAAAAATGAGATAGTGGCCTGTGAAAGGAAAAACATTCTACCACATATATAATACCAAGGTAACTATCAATATCCGTATCAACATTATCAATTACATAGACCTCCATACCAATCTAATCCTCAAGGGAAATGGTAGATCACTCATGTAAATCCATATAATAATTTTAACCCCAACTCTACCAACAATTATAGAGAATTAGTTCCCACTCAAAATAAGTATGTTCAAGAGGGTCAATGGTTTGGACCTTTGGGATAATATCAATAATAAAGAGTAAACTTAATTTAAGTTTCTAATCAAGATTTTCTTATGCAACACTATCAATCTCTTGCTATGAAACACAAAGAATTTCCTCTTGTACAACATGGAGAAGTCACTCTCATGACTCAATGTCAATTTCCAAATCAACAAGGAATGGTTGGAGAGTAGACTCAATATAAGGCAACATTTGTAAATTTTAAGGAAGGAGAGATCCCTTTTGGACACTATGTTTTCAATCAACTTGGAAGTGAAACTAAATTACATAGCCCAATTGCATCCAATAAAAGGTCTAAAAGAAGGTTAGTGAGTGGTGAATAATAGGTAGGGAGAGAATCTCCTTCACCTTGTCAACCACCTCAAAAGACTAGTTATAATGATGTATCTCCTAAATATCCACCATTTCAAAATTTTCAAAATGAGAAAGGTCATAATGAGAAGGTTTAGAATGAGAAGGGTCCATTCATACCTCATTTCACTCAAGCTCGAAGTAGTGTTTCCTCTCCTAAATTATAGTCAAAGGTTGGTGGACCTCACATTAGTATTATAAACTATATGAATAAGTCTCATGTCACCATAAAAATGTGGGACACAATAATTATTATAGGGTAGAAATACCTTCTTCAATAAGAGTTGTCAAATCTCAACATCTCAAAAAAGTAGGTAAAAAAGGAAGGTGCAGTCCTAACCAATGCGAGTCAGCCTAATGAAACACAACCAACAAAGGTAAATAAACTCCCTGCATTCTATATTTATATCATAATAGGGGATTAACTAGTACATAAATATATGATATATAGTGGGGTAAGTACATATACTATGCCAAAATCAATAAAAAATAAGTTAGGGTTAAAATTTGAGCATAATTCTAAGGTAGTATTACAACTAAATGGGTCTCCTACCAAGACAGTTGGTTTCCTTTAAGAGATAAAACTTATCCTAGATTATTTTCCCAATTGCATCATATCCTAATATGTTATTTCATTGATCTACCCCTAATTTTCCCTATGTCTCTCTATGGATTTCACTGCTAAGATAAGAGGATAACTATCATTAGATTGGTATTATATGGTCTTTAAAACTATGTATGGGACCAAAGTTTCCATTAAGTCTAAATCAATCTCTATATTCAATTTATATCCCTACATGCCTAACTTATCAAATGTACTAAACTATCATTGATGAGGATGAACACCTTGATGATCAAGATCTAGTTGTGCCACTTGAAGGCATATCAAACTCACTCCTTTATTAATTGGGGATAGATAACCATGGTTATGATCCTTATAAGACCATTAAATAAGTAGGCCTAGAGATATATTTTATGCATAAAAAGAATGTAGTCATACCATCCCTTACCAATCCAATTCAAGATAATGATGGAGTGTGGAGACTATTTTTTAATGCCTCTATGTGAAAGAATGGAAGTGGAACATGTATCATACTTGTTTCCCCATCTAAACAAAATTAATATTATACCATAATATTTTAGTTTAGCTACACATGTAATATAATAGAGTATGAGGCCCTCATTTATGGGATACAATGGGAAAGGAGAAGAGGTGTGAAGCTGTTACAAGCTATGGGAGATAGTGAATTAGTAGTCCACCAAGTGAGAGGGTAGAATATAGTAAATAATTTAGTATTAAATTCATATAATCATAGGTTTTGGGACCTCCTAGATTACTTTTAGGCCTTTTACATCCATTCAATCCCAAGAGAAGATCACCAACATGTAGACAAACTTTCAAATTAAGATCCTCATGAAGAAAGAGTTTAATAAATTGATTAATTCTAATTTTATATTCCCCATCCAAAAATCTTAATGGGTTGCTAACCCTGTGCTTATAAGGAAAAGTAATGGGGAAATAAGGTTATGTGTGAAATTTATGGATCTTAACAAGGTGACATTGAGAGACCACTACCCCTTTCCATCCATGGATTAGATCCTTAAAAAGGCTACAGGTTCACAATGTTTCTCCTTGCTTGATGGGTACTCAAGATATAACCCAGTGTTGGTAAAGGATGAAGACCAACATAATACTACCTTCATACTAAGTAGGGAATCTATGCCTATAAAAATATTCCCTTTTGGATATACAATGAAAGATCTACCTTCCAAAGGGAAATGGATGTATATTTTTAGGGACTCATAAATGAGATGGTGTTTTATATCTTTATAACATTACACTAATCTCAAATGATGTTAAAGACCACTTGACACACCTAAGGCTGATATTTGATAGGTAAAAGAAGAATGGGGTCTCTTTAAACCCTAAGAAGTACATTTTTATAGTCTATAAGGGTAGAATTTTATACCACATTATGTCTCAATAAGGCCACTCCATATACCTTGAGAGGATAAGTGAAATTCTAGCCCTATCATTTCCTAAACATAAGAAATTACTACATAGTTTCTTAGGTAAGATCAACATCATTAGAAGGTTAATTCCTAGATTTGTTGAGTTGGTTAGACCCATAAATTATATAATCAAGAAACATAAGGAATTTACTTAGAATAGGGAAGGAAAAAGGATTTTTGAAGTAATCAAATAGGTTATTACTTAATCACGCACTCTCCTTAACCCTTATTCTGAAAAGTCTTATTGTAAGCCTTATCAACTAGTGACACCATATTTGCCATGTTGATGAAACAAAATAGTGAGGTCCTTTAGAGGTCCATAGCTTTATTTATCTAACCATTGGAGGGATATAGCAAGAGATACACTTATGTTAAAAATCATGTGCTTGCAGTCATGAGAAGCCTTAAAAAACTTAGGCACATGTTTTCTAAAACTAAGATATATGTCACAGTGGCTCACCTATAATCAATTACTTCCTTCTTAACTAGAATTTGAGTGAGAAAAGTATAGGTTGGGTGACTATAAGTATAGAATATGACATAAAATTGAAGGTCACAAAGCTAATGAGGGGTAGAGGAATATGTGAGATCTTGGTAGCATATGTTAAGGAGAATAAATAAGTAGTTTTGGCAATGCATAGTGATCCCAAAGTAGCTACACCTATACCTTCTTCCAGCTAGACTCAAGACATGGTAAGGTTCCTCCAAATAGGATAATGTCCTATAGGTTTAGATAGGATAAGAAAAAGGTATTGTAGGTTGTAATCAATAATATATGTCTTGGTATATGGGGTCCTATTTAAGATATATCTTGATGGAGTGATTTTAATATGTGTGTAGACTAACAAAATAGATAAAGTATTAGATCAATTTCATGATGGTCGTACAGGAGGCCACTTTAGAACTAGGACTAATGTAGCAAGGATAATTAGAGCATGACACTTTTGGTCAATCCTATTCAAATACTCTCATGATTGGGTAATGAGATGTCAAAAGTGTGTTATGATTTAGGGCCTTAATTTTATAAGAATGATACATCCTGCATCTAGTGTAGGCCATAAATGGGTCTTAAGTGTCATAGACTACTTCATCAAGTGGATAGAAGTAGTGTCCCTTAAGGAGGTTAATGAAAAATTTGTCTTGAATTTATATGATATCTTAGTGACTAATCTTGGGGTTCCCTCCATAATCATATTAGACAATACACTAAATTTTAGTGGTCCAGTAATAATTGAATGGGATTTAAATTATGGCATCTACCTCAGTACTTACTCAAACTACTATCCTCATGGTAATGGACTTGCAGAGTCACCTATAAATAACTTAATGGGGACCATAAAGAGGACTATGGAAGACAATTCAAGAATGTGGAGTACCATAATAAGGATAGCCTTGTGGTCAAATAAGATCACCCCCAAGAGAGATACTGGTCATTCTTCATACCTTATTATCTATGGAAAAGAGGCAAGGTTACCCATATCACTTTATTTTCCAACTTTAGAAATCACACATCAGCTTGAGGTAATGGATAGTGATGCCATGGAAGTGAGGATGAATGATTTAAGAGAAATATAAGATACAAGAGATGATGTTATGCATGCCATGTGGTCTCATAAAATTCAAGTCAAGAGGTCATTTGTTAAGAGAACTATCTCAAGGACTTTCCAAGAAGGTGATATTATGCTTAAGTGGGATGAAGACCAATCTAAACTAGGTTAGCTCACAAGATTTGATAGCCTATGGATTGGAACCCACATTATCACCAGTTTCAAGGAGCATAATGCATTCCAATTGTCAATATTGAATGGTGAGGAACTCCCTATCCCAGTCAATGTGGTTTTCCTTAAGTACTATTATTGAAAAACATAGATTGTCCTCATACATAGTATTTTAATTGTCTTTCATTTTCTCCAAGTGATATTGCATGACTACTATGTTAGTTAGTTTTCTTGTGTTTTTGTTGCTTTCTTATGTGTTTAAGTGTTGGTGTTCTTTCTTATGTCCTTTTTGTGAGTGGTGAGGTTGTTTTTTGTACTTGAAATATTATAAGGTGGTATGTATAATTATCAGTCTAAGTAAAAGGGTCATCTAAATTGAGTCATGATTATAATGTATGAGTACCTTTCCCAAAGGATGAGATAGTTGGTTCTCTTGACCAATAATTAGGTCAACCCCTAGGAGTCACCAGTGATGTTGATATCTTTCTACCCTTAGACTCAAAAAGGATAAACTCTTGCTTAAAGCACTTGAATAATTTTCTTATCATTTTCATGAGTTTTTGGGATGCCATGATAGTCTAGGATAAGGTAAGTTATCATTAGGTTCATAGGAAACATGTTCATAGGGTGTATTAATCTCAAATAGTTCCATGGTAGTCACCATTTCATCTTGTTTAAACTTGTGTCAAGGTCTCATATTATGTTTATTATGTCTAAGAGTCTACCAAAGTCATAATGTGACCTCCCTAGTCTAGAATCACACATAATATGATGGCATATGGTGTTTCATCCCATGGTAAATCATGTATTCATTAAAACATGCCAAGAACATATAGAATGTGGTAAAATTAGAGGGATTAGAGCTAGTATGAGGAGAAAATAGTAACCTTATTTGAATCCTTTAGCATATTTTAAGGTTTTTAAAGAAAATATTAAGGTAAATACTTCAATTTTTGTTACATTTAATATCATGTGTATATTTACTTCCAAGGATGTTCAAACTATGGGAATGGTGTTAATAGGCCTAGGACATAATTATGAGCTCATTATAAGGTGGTCTCATGTGTAAAAAAATGTATTTTTAGGGGTCAAGCATCCTTAATTCACCATGAAAGGCACCCACAGGCCTAAAAAGTGACTTTTTAACTTCCTTCCATATGTACCCTATGATTTTAAAATGTATTATACCTCTCATTTCCCTTATTTTAGCCTCCAATGGGTTCCCAAGATCTAAAAAATAAAAATGTAGATAAAAGATGTTTTGTAGGTGCTTTCAAGACTTGTACAAACTTGTACATTTAGGTTAGGGTCAAATAAGGTTAGAAATTTCATGGGGGATCTCTTGAAGGCATAATAAAGAAGAATCCATCTTCACAAATCCATTAGAAAGGTATAAAATGTAGTAAAATATCTATTGAGATCTTGTTAAGCTCACGAGGGCTAGTTTGAGGTGAATGGTATGGCTCATATAGGGAGATTCATAGCCAAACCTCTTTTTTAAAGTTAGAGTCGCTAGTGTGATTGAATTTAGTGGCATTGGTTTGTAGATCAAATACATGGGCTTTATGAACATTCATTCCCTTAGGTGGTCTTAAACCCTTTCAAAACAATAGTGGCTCAATTTTGGGAAATATTTTTGGTAAAAATGGAATACTTGAAGCATGATATTATGTGAAAAATATCCTTAGATGTCTAGGCATACATTTCACACCTTTATCCACCAAATTTGGTCATATATGGCCTTAATATAATAATAAACCTCCATTATTCTCAGTTTGTAAGCTAACAATTTTGATTTCTTGAATGTTTCAAAGTCTTTAAAAAATAAGGAACATTAATGAAGGTTATCTATCACATTTCAATCCTTTCCAATTACCTATATCTCCATAAAATATTATCAAGTTATTTACTCTTATACCATTCTTTCCAAGAAACATCTAGTGTCCTCACTTTGATACTATGTGTGTAAGCTACCTATAATAATAGATTAATGAAGTCTAATTTTGCATCATTCAAGGGTGTATGAGAGTTGTGATATCATAATTTTAATTTATAGAGACAATTAAGGATTATCTCAGGCTCTAAATATCTTTTTACACCAAAAAGAGGCCTAAGAATATAGGAATGTAGAACTATATGTCTATAAACTTATAGGTCTATAATTTGTAAAATATTATGTTTGAATGTGCATCAAAATGGAGTTTGAAGACCTGATAACTAGGGATATTTAGTGTGTTAAAATTTTAAAATGACAATACTAGTGAGGAAGTATTTCCCCAAAACCAATGTCAAGACACTTTAAACATACCTACAGGTAGAATGGTAACACACAGGCTTGATTGGGTCTTCAAGTTGGATTTCAAGTTTAAGGGAAGATGAGAAATAAAATTTGTTAGAGGATTAATTTTTTTATGATAAATGAGATACATAAATCTTTAAATAGTATAATAATATACTCACACAACAAATTATCACCTATAGGTTCATCTTAGACCTGAGGTGTCATAGTGGTTTGTATATAAACTTCTCAAAAGGGCTTACATCTTATGAAGTAGATGCAATCATAAAAATTTCATAGACTTAATTATACACACCCTCAGTAGGGGATAATAATATCAAAGATTCTAAAATACCATAATGAATATATCCCCACTCTAGGTATGTAGTCAAGACCCCAAATGATCAGCTACATGCAACTCAAGTTGTTCTCAAGCTTGAAGAGAGAATATCATGCATAATAGTAACTTTGGAGCTTACATGGGTAGAAAAAGTGTTATAAATAATTTGAGGATATATATACCTAAAGATAAATATAAATAAAATATTATAAAAATAAACTAATTATGACCTTGTAGATATAATCCATAAGCACTTACAAGATTGCCTAGTGGCTCATAGGGCCTACAAACTAGAGATAGAAAGGTCTGATTAGTTTGAAGAAAAAGAGGTTAGGGAGGATAAAATAACATGAAAATTATCTTATAAATATATATAATAATCTCCATATGATCCTATAAGTTATTATAAATTAAAGGCAAGGTTGAGAGGATTGTTTAGGCTTATTGAGTCTAGAGCCCCACACACAAGTCTATGTTTATATCTATAAGATCATGTTTTCTATAGGTTGAATAGGGACCTATGTTAAATAATGTGTTTATATATCTATAGGTACATTAAATTATGACTAAAACTCCCTTGTTAGTGATAAAAGGGGGAAACATTGATTACCAAATTCATTTGCATCAACTAGTTTGAGAACCATAGTATAAAGTAATGATGGTCATAGTAGGTCTAAAGAGGAGAAATGGAAAAGATAGAGGTATAAGACACTATGATAATACATAAAGGGTTTAATTTTAATTTAAAATTTTATAATAAGGATTTTAGGCCACCATAATCACCTATAGGTGGGATTGTGCCTTGAAGATTAGTTTAGGCTTATAAGGCCTAAAAACTTGCATAAGGATTTAAACCTCCAACTTCACTCCTATGAAAAAATGAGTTAATAAATAATATTTATGGATATATGAGTTTTATAATTAAAATAAATTTCTTAAATTATGTTTCATAGGCATGGGAAGAAAATGGAAATTCCCTTTTGGCCTAAAGTCTTCCTCGAGCTCTCCCATCACAGTCTGCCAACTTGAGTTGAAAATTTGGATGCTCATAAATTGCATGAAGTGGTGCATGGGCACCAGTGAAATTAGGATAATTTTAGGACCCCTATTTACTTTTTATCCATTTTAGATATATCTATAATCAGGAGGACAAATTTATGAATGATCCTTAAGACAGCACACATGCCTAGATTACCTAAAAGAATCCTAAGAGATACCAACCATTACCCACATCTCACCAAATAATATACATGGGAAAAAGATATGTTATGGAAATTTAATGGGGTATATTCATTTAATATTAATTTCCTTAAGTTTTAAATCTAGGGCTTCTGATTTATTAACCATAGCTAAGATGATATGCCACTCCAAACCCTTAAAAACCCTCATAAAGAACCCAATGGCCAGGAAACTAATCCTAATGACTATAATGAACCTAAAACATATTAATAACATCAATAATAAATATAAAATCCCTATTTTACAATTTTAGACCAGAATTGTGGCACATATGGGGAAAAATATACAGAGAAATGGCTTATAGTGTTTGATTTTGGGTTTATTTTCATTGTTCTTAAGAATGTTTAAAATCCTAAATGAGATTGAAGAAATCTTAGAAATTTAAAGATATGAAATGGTCTCTAATAAACCATTATTTAATTCATACAATGGCACAATCAAGCCTAATTAATAGACTTGAAGTCAAGAGGAGAGGTAATCATCATTTCCATTGAGAAAAGAGTATTACAGGTCTACTCACATAGTGAAAAGGCTCTCTAAGGAAGAAACATCACTATATGAACCTATTTAATACATTATCAAGATCATCACTCACTTTAAATTGTTTAAATATTATTTCTCTCACTCACTAAGGTTATTAATGCATTTTATTGATAGTGAATGGCATGAAGAGTGGCATCTAGGTGAGTAATTGTCATGTTCAAACATGTAACTACGTTCCCAAAATAGGTGAATTATCTCTAATAAATTAATTAATTAGTTTCAAGTATTATGATGCATTCATGGAGTCATATCTAACCATAAATAGAGCATCCAAAACACCTCTACACCCAAAATTCTCATTAAATACCTCAATCATGCCATCGAATCAACACATGGGGAAAATTATGGGACTATTTCCTTGCTCTCATTAATTTTTTTAACTATTTTTGCATTTTTGATGGTCATTATTGGCTATCCACTCCATCTATATTCCAAATTTTCCCTCTCTCTCTCATGTTCTAAAAAATGGGCATAGAAATCCATTGTACACATCCCTCAACTAGGTATGAAGAAACTCTACCCATTTGTATCTTGAAACCTTTGAGCTAATACAAGGATTGATGAAGCCTCCTCTATACTTATCTCTATTGTTCAATTCTTTTTTATTTTAATTAGTGGTTGAACTCTTTATCCCTTTTTAGGTTCTTATTTCTCACCTAGATGCTAGTGGATTAGTCTTATGTAGGTCACATGATGTGTGAAGGTGATAATGATTATGCTTGTAGTGGAAACTAATTAATAGTATCTTGAATTAGACTTCTCATTCATCACCCTCAGGTTAATTTTATTCAACATGGCCTCCATGTGAATTATTGATGTATAAGAATATTTTTGGAGAGAGTATGTTAGAAATTAGTATTTATTTTATCCATAAGCATTGTTGAGGGATCAAGTAGAGGAGACCTAATACAATTGTGTATCACCTCCTATACTTTAGGGTTTTATTTCATGTTTTTATTCTATCCAATTTCATTATAAAGACAAGTAGGCTTAGTATTTTGAGCTTAGATGATGCATCAGGGGAGCTAGCACCAAATCTAGAGACTCACCTCATTCATTAGGCTACCCACATCTAGAGGTGATTCCATTATATCAACTGGATGAGGTAGGTTTAAAACTTACTACATCAAGAGTGAAATCTAGATTGATAACAAGTTTTTTTCATCTCATCCAAAGTAATAGATCAAAGGAAGACTTGATTTTTTTTGTTTTCTAACCCAATATTTAAATCAATTGGCCAAATTAATGATGTCCCTAATATTTTATTGAGGTGGATCCATATATATTTGTTTATATTGGGAGACTTCAACCTTAGAGATAGATGAAAATTATATAAATACCACTCCATTGTTATCTTTGATGTTCCATATTATGTTTTGCACCCTCATGACAAAGCATGATAGATGAAATTTTTTGTGTTGTCATCCCCTTTAGTGATCCAATTAACTTTACTCTTCATTCTCCATTTTGATTCATACCATTGTAGTAATATAGCCTTTCCCTTTTCTAGGTTGTTAAGTTATTGTAAATTATTTTCAATAAAGTCATAATTATGAAAGGTGTCAAGATATACCTTTATTTTTTCTTCCATGATATGGATTTATCTATGAATCTATTAAAATCTATTTTTAACCCAAATTTTGTCTTCATCCTTTGCCTTAATGAGATTATTTTTAAATCTTGCCATAGTAGGTTCATCCTATTCGATAGAGTACGTAGTCCAAGTCCTCTTTATTAAATATTTAAAGTCTTGATATTTTATCTAGTATGGGTTAAATTTGAATGAAGTGGGTGGTTGCTTGTCTCTCATAACTAGTTTTAGCTATATGGGGTTCTGATTAGATGTAAAAATATTAAAATTAGTGGCCTTATATGCATTTATCGAAGGAGTTTTTATAATCTTTTGGTGTCAAATATCCATTAGTGGATGTTGAAAAAAATTCCCTTTATTCTTTAAAAATTTTCAATGCTTAAAGCACTATTCATTTTATCTAATCCTTGTATATCAACTGGTTTGATCCTTGGAGTGGTATCTAGGATTTTAGCTGGTGATTCAAGTGACATATTACACTCTAAAACCAACATATCCTTTGTTCTTATAAATCCTTCCTATACTACGATTTTTGTAGATCTATATGTAAATATATGTATGCCATTAAGATCACCTGAATGGAACATTTTTTTAGTCAAGGATTTAGTTTAAATGGAGTTCCCCTACCACAAGCTCAATGATATCAAGTGGACCATGTAAGATGTCCATCTCTATGCATATAACAACAATAGATGTGTATATCTAGTTAGTAGTTTTTATTTTTATTTTGATATATTTACCAAGAGTGTCACCAATTATCTTGAATATATGGGGATACCATGGTTTAATAAGAAGTCTTGGTAACTTAACCCAAAGTTTTATAGTATTGATATACTCATGTGTGGGGTTAAAAGTTGCATGCCATCTAGATAAAATAAGAGTAGAATTACCCCAAAACAAGGGTGTTTTTATAGAGATCTTATTTTTAATATCTACTAAGCCAAAGACAAACGTGATGAATCCCATTTCCCCTCTCTGAATTGTATAAGTCTAACCTAATATAAGAAATCATGTGTTTTGTACCCACCTAAGGAGATCAATCTCCTTATTTATTTGAGCATGAAATTTCACAATGAGGTTTTGATCAATATAGAGTATGATATTTTATATAAATAGATGAGGATTAATGACATCTTTTAAGGGAGCTAGGGAGAGCTTAATACATTTTTCTTTCCTCATGATGCATTTTCCATTTATTTTTGCTCTATTGACTATGTGTACATCTAGTATTTTTATAAGATGTTGATCATTTGTGCATAAGTTGTTCTAGTGAATCAGTTGAGAGGAATTAAGACCATATAGGGCACTTTTTTACTATTGTAAACTATTTGTGATGGATGGAAGATAGATCCAATTATTGATTCAAGCCATTTCTTTAAAAAAACTCTAGGGGAGGTTTTCAAAGGCTCTAAATAAACCATATTTGTAACTCCATCACATTCATCCAAGAGTGATTGCAAGGTGGGTGTTGTAGTAGGTTTACCCTAGTATAAATCCAATGATAAAACCATAGTTTTTTCCTCACTCCCATAGGATTGCATCTTTCATATATACATACACACACTATGTTATATTTTAGGGTTCTGGTGAAATTTTCAAGGATGTACAAGTCCTACTACACTTGAGGGGATTTTTTAAGGATGTACATATACTTAATTTATACATACATCTCTGGAACATCATTAGGTTTTTATCTTATTTTTCCTCCATTGCATGAATCTAGTTTTTTTAGATCTATCCATATAGTGTCATATGCCTCTCCTAATTCAATATCTCTATCTTCAAAGGGTTTTAAGGCATTTGGTATTTATATGTACATTATAAATAGATTTTAAATCTATGGATTGCATTAACATTATTTTTATTTTTATCTATGTATTTAAAGGTATATATCTTAGAACATATATTTATATTGCATTAATGATTGGTTTTTATCAAGCTTTTGTCTATCTTAGTATCTTAGTGATGACATCAGTGCAAATAATATGTTGAAACTTAGTCAAACTTGTACTAGAGGAGATATATTTATATTTGATACATGGTGGCATCAAAAACCATGAATGGGTATATAACTAACACTTTTTTTGGTTATAAAAGAGTCATATTGATTTGATGTGTAGGAAAATCCCATGTTCCCTTTATGCTCATAGAATTTAGGACGCCAACCTCCACTTTGGGAAAATAAATGAATTATGTAATGGTTATATAATGTTGGAATGAAATTTTTTTAATTATATTTTAAAATATATTTTAATTATAGGAACATACATCTTGTAGTTTTCTCCCTCAAAATTACCTTTTTCCTCAAACTCACAATTTTAGGTATTTAGTGTTAAGTATAATGCACATTTAGATAATTTATTATTGATATCATATTTATTTTATTTGGAATTTTATGTGATTATTAAGGTTAATTAATTAATTTATGTCATTAATTATTTGTTTGGTCAATTTAGGACACTTTTCAAGAATTTCCTAAAAAAATAGCTAGAAGTGTTAGAGTCTAGTTCACTATAGTTCATTTAATATTTAGTTCATTGTACTCTAAATTTATTATAGATAGACTTATATTTTTATAGTTATAATTTTATATTTTCACTTGTATAGTACATATGTGAGTGTTCATGTTTACTTAATTGATGAAGAGGCTTCTTACATGATGTCCATATCTTATGAGTGAGTTAAAATTTTCCTATTTAGTCTATTTGTTAGTTTACTTAGTGGTTAAGTAGATTTTATTATTATTATTATTATTATTATTATTATTATTATTATTATTATTATTATTATTATTATTATTATTATTATTATTATTATTATTATTATTAACTTTTAGAATTAACTTGCAATGAAAGTTACCTTGTAATAAACTTATTTTAGATTTCATTATTATAAAAATTTCACACAAAGGTAGGGTGGTGAATTAATTTTAATTTAGAATATTTTTATGTTTAAGATTTGATTTTATTGAAGGTATACAATTATTTAGACAAAAAATAATATATTTTCAAGTTCAAAGTTATTCAATACATGTTTTGGTAAACAATATTACATACAAAATAACTAGTTTTGTTTATCCCTAAATTTGATGGTACAAGGGTAAATAGGGTTAAGAATATAAAAATGAATAAGCATAAGGGTGATAAATAGATCTATAGCATGCCAATTAATTTAAAAAATTAGATAAAAAATATTCTAAATTTATAATATTGAGATATGTTAAAAATAGAAAGTATATATATTGATTGATGTTGAAATAAATTGATAACAAGAGTACTTATCTAGTTCACTATGTGCATGCAAGTCTAGGATGAAACAAGCTGAAAGTGGATTAGATTAGGATTCTATAATAGTCATCATATTCTATAATTTTACATTTTATGTCCTTAAATTATTATGTTATATTTATATGGTTTCATCAATGTTAATGTATGAATTGGACATAGGTGTCTATTCCACAGTAGTGACTATATTTGGAACTTGGAGATTTCTAGGTTTGTTATCAAGTTTATTTTGGAATATACAAATAGTGTGTATAAGTTTTCATTCTTTATAAAATGATCAAACACTAGCTTCCTCACTCTTTGAGTGAATATGGGGGAAAATGGGATAGTGGGTACATGGTGTCAAGCTACCTCAAATACCCCTCTATCAATGGGCACTGGCTATTTATCCAATACTCTAAACAATGTCTTAAACTTATTTAGTTCTCCCCTACATGTTGGATTGTGTGCGCATAGGGATTAAATGTGTGATAAGCAAGAATATAGAGTAACCTAGTTTGTAACTCTAAAAATGTGGCTCATGAGATGCTCCTTTAGTAATTTACACCTATAGGGATATTGATCTTATGTCTGATATGGAAATAGGGATGAATAGGGTAGATTTGCTCACTTGAATGCTTGATTGAGTGCTCTTGTAAGTTACCTTATGATTTCCAAATATTTTCTAGGTGATCAATGAATGAGGATTGTTCTTGTATATACACCAATCCATTTTGAAAATATCTCACACTAAATCACTTAGGTTGGCCTTTAGGATATGTTTCATTTGCAAATTAGATGAATTTTGGGCACTTAACACTTGGGTTAGAAAAGGGACACTTATGTCAACATAGGCATTTATCTAAGATGCAAGTGTTTGTGAAGATAGAAAATAGGTATAGGTCTAAAAATGGTAGATAAGGGCAATGATAAATTTTAGAGTAATTTGCATAGTATAAAAGGCTTGGTTATTATAATAATAGTAGTCAGACTAAGAGATAAGCAATTTTGCATAAAGAGATAGTTAATGTGAGAGTTTCATCAATGGGAAGGTCTTAGTCCTAAAGGGTATAGACATGATAGGTATTTTAAAAGTATAAAATATTGAGGTGATATATAATTTAGATTTAGTGTATAAATTTCCCCCTTAATCTATTAATTGTTGATATCTTTATGCCATTTAACTTAGAAAGGATAAACCCTTGATCAAAATAATTGAATAATGCCTTGTCATTTCATGAATATTAAATTTGTCATGATAGTCTAGGAGGGAGTCACTTGTCCTTAAGTTCATAGGTAATGTGTTCATGTAGTGTTCCTATGCCATAAGGTGTTATGGTAGTCATCATTTCACCTTGTTTGAACTTGTGTCAAGATTTCATCTTGTGTGACTGTGTCTAAGGGTATACAACTGATCTTAGTGTGGTTTGTATGGTCCAAAATCATTTACAATAGGATGACCTATGGTGTTGTATCCCATGACCAATCATGTGCCAATTTAAGCATGCCAAGAACCTACATAATTTGGCAGAGTTTAAGGAATTAGAGATAGGGAGAAGAGATAATAGTAACCATGTTTGAAACCTTTAGCATATTTTAAGTTTTTTTAAGCAAATGTTAAGGTAAATATGTCAATGGTTATTAAAATTTGATATCATAAATGTGTTTCCTCAAAGGGTGTTTAAAACATGATAATAGTGTTACTATGGCCCATATGACTATTAGTAACCTAGATAACACCCAATAGAGGTCAAATTTGTTTAAGTCTAACTCATACTTAGACTAACATGGGAATGGTCTAAGGTTGTGGGATACCTATAGCTAGACCAAACCTATAGGATTTTTTATGAGGTTAGCTCTTCATATTTTATAATGTGGACCTTTATTTCTGAAACCTAAAATTGGTTGGGGTGAAAAGAGTTAAGATATTATATAAAGTGAAAACTATTCTAACATTGGTGATGTACCAAGAATTTATCATATCCACTCTTGAACTCAGATTCATTAACACACTAATGGACTATGAAATAAGACAATGCAATTCTTACTATAGTTTATATGCAACAATATTTCATATAGTGGTCAGTTTCATGCACTCAAACTAGGGAGGAATGAAAATAAGGGATGTTTGAAAACACTTAAATTTGGCTATCCACTATATCTTTAAGAGATCAATGCTAAGACACATTATATGACCTAAAAAAAAATCTATTAGAACTTAGGTTGAGCTTAGACATGCAAAAAGAGGATAAAAATCACATTTTCATATTAAACAAACATAAAACACTAAATTCAGTTAGCAAATTACTAGAAAATAATCTATTCACCACTCTAAGAGGTGTTGAATACAATTATAACAGAGTTTATTCATACCATCATAAGGGATCCCCAATAATAGATCAAAGGTTATTCTTATAGTATAAGAGAAGAAGAGAGAGGGGATTTTGGTACTCAAAGAGGGAGTCAAAATAGTTCAAATCCATTTAAAAAGTGGTTACAACTACCTTTGTCAATATGCTCATTTGGACCATTTGATTGATCTAGGTCACCCCAGTCCATCGCATCATTATGATATCTTTTACGTGATGCTCCATGGTAGATGCAATAGTAGAATCAAATTAATTTCAATTTGTCCTAATGTGAAACTATTTTCAAATAGTTTATTGATGCATGCCCAAGTGGGAAGAAAGGTTACTTTCATATGGCTGGCTTTGACGATAGCCATTGAGTTCCATGTGTCTTACTCTATAGGTCCCCAATGGCACTATCTGATCCTAGAATATCCATTTCTGACCCCCAATGAAAATGTGATCAAGCTTGGATCTATTTGTCTTGATTTCCTTAGTCAAAAATTCATTCTTTGACCTCTACTTAAGTCACTTAGTTCCCCTTTTTATGATTGGTCATTGAGAACTAGCTTAGATTACCAAATCCTTGACTCATCTCACACCATTAGATCTACCTATGCATGGATGCCCATAAGTTATTGATATTATACTAGGACCCACACTCTTTTAACACTTTTTCTCAACTTAGTAGCTCTTTGGATTCAATGACTAGTTTGACTCATGCTTTCCCTCTAATAAAGATGTAAAAGTTCACATGCACCATAGATCTCACCAGTTTGACTTTCTTATAAGTTCTTGCACTCCATTACATCATTGGTATGATTGAATGTGAGCCTATATATCTACTTAGGACCCACTACTTTAAACCTAATGGCTCTTTATTATGTCTTAAAATTGATGTTTGCATAAACAACATTTGACATCCATGCAAACATATTTGACATCTCATAAAATATTAATTTTAAGCTTGCATGATTTTTCTTAAGATTTATTTTCACACATGTGTGACCATCATTTAACATTTGCATGAACATCATTGAGATCTAAAAAAATGTCAAATTTAAGCATAGATATATTTTTGTTCGAGCTTCATTTTGACGTTAACTTGAATATATTATGTTTTAGGTCTAATTTTCAAGGCCTATAAATTGAAGCATAAATGTCATGGAGGCACCACATTTTCAAGAGATATTCTTGAGACTGAGAGGGATAAACCCATTTGATCCATTGGTGTTAGGAGCCTTCTTAGTGAAGATATAAAATTATCAATTTGATTGGTCTATTCATTCCCACATGATGTCCTAACAACAATTTAGTTCATTTGGCTAAGTATGGGAATCATAGCAAAATCTAATTGAGGAGCCAAATTTGAACATACACAACTTCTATCATTCTTTGGAGGATGATCTAAAATTTAGCACATAGTAACTAGGGAACAATATAGGAAAACCCATATGACCAATTCTCCCTAATGCTTCCACACGTGGGATTTATAGCCTTAAAAAACTTCCTACTTGCACTTTCTCTCATTGGGCTCAAAATGTCAATATGAACATAATAAAGAACTAGATGGACCCCTTGTATTTCCACACTTGTTCCAAGCACACTTGACATCCCATGGGGTCTCTATAATTTGATTCATATTTCAAATGTTAAAAAAAAACATGAGAGATTGCATGGTCTCTTATAATTTTCACTCTTGGACCCCTATCAGAGTCTTGGATCCACTTCTTCATCAAACCATGCAAGAGTTATTTCTTCCAGTCCTTTTGTTGGAGAAATTGTTTTTAAGATTTATCTCTTGGTCACTTCCTTTGAAGGAATTCATCTTCCTCTCTTTGCCTTGAATAATTATCATGTATGATATGTTCAAGTGTATTCATGTCTTTGGGACCCCTATTTTGGTCAAAAGTATGAAATAATTATGCCTTAGTCTTCTCCTTTGGGACAAAAGTTTTGAAATAAAATTTCCCTTTAGAAATCTTTAAATGGACCTATTTTTATTGAGGAAATCCCCTTGGGAAAATTTTATTGGACCCTTTGTTACATAAAAGACCTTCTCAAAAAATGCATAATACACTTTCCCAAGGAAAAATCCTTTAGGTTTTCTGCTTTGGACCAATTTCTCTGAAAGAGTGATATTTTGTAAAAAGTGTAATGAACCACTTCCATGTATAATAAATCCTTCAATAATTTTGAAAAGGGACATTTCATTTAAGAGTTATCCTCTAGGAAAATTATCCTAGACAATTTTCCCAAAAGAAAAGGTCTTTGTCTTTTGCTTCAGACATTTTCTCTCAAACAATTCTTAAAAGAATTCAATAACTAGCCCAAAATAAATAATCCAAAAGAAATAGATTAGTGAAGGAAAGCCCAAAAGAAAAAACACTTAATAAATTAAAGTCCCAAAAGAATTTAGGTAGATACTTGGCCCAAAAAGAGTTTTATACTTAGATTTTCTTGACTTGTAGTCTCTTCTAGACTTATTCACAAAATTATGGTTTGACCTTCAAAGTCAAAAAAACTCTACTTAGCTTGTCCATCTAGGCACAAGATTGGTATGTGGGCCAAAATGGCCAATAGTTTTGGTGACTTAGTTCGCTTGCTTAGCCTACTGGTCATGGAACCCAACCGTCAATCAAGCTTACTCAAATGAAAAGTTACTTATAAATAGACTTTTCTTAACTTCTAAAAACACTTCATAGAGTAATGTGGAGGGTAAAAAATTATGAAGCAACAAAATACAAAGTAACAAACTAAACTAAGAATAGAATGAATAACAATGGTAATGTGGAAAATCACTTAGAAGAAAAGAATAGATCTATCTACGTATGTACAAAAAGTGAGATATAGCACTAATATTAAAACCTGAGATACCTCCCATTGATAGGGATGATGAGGTTTTCTCCATTTAATTTGGTAAGCTCAAAATCACTTCTCTATGTATAAATTATGATTACATAGTGTCCACTCTAAATACTATCAAACATGGAGTGTTTTCCTAGTTTTTCATGGTCTTCATCCCATTTTAGGACTATGTCACCTTGCTGGAATGTTTTTGATGAAGCTCTTTTATCAAAGGTCATCTTGACCTACTATTGGTTATACCAAATGGCATTCATGGAATCATCCCTTAATTCCTTTATATCTCTTAGTTCATTCATCCTGACCTCCATTACATCACTTTTTAGAAGCTCTAGTTGGTGTGAAAGATCCAAAGTAGGAAGCTCTAATGAAATGGGCAGCCTTGCTTCTTTTCCATAGATTAAGAGATAATGGGAGTTACCAATGGTCTTCTTGGGGGTGACCCTATCAACCCATAAGGTAGTCTTCAGTTTTGTGTGCCAGGATCTTTGATTATCTTCCATCATTCTCTTAATGATCTAAATCAGGTTCTTATTAGTAGACTTGACTAATCCATTAGCTTATGGATAATAATTAGATGAAGTTTTCAGATAAATACCCTACTCAAGATCCCACTCACATAGCTTCATATTGCTAAATGCCAAAGAATTTTTTGATAATATGGTGGATATTGCTCCAAAATGGGTGATTAGGCTTTCATAGAACTCAAGAATAGAGTTATCATTTGCTTCTTTCAAGGGGACTACTTCCACCCACCTATTGAATTAGTCTATTGCTATCAATACCCACTTATGGCTAGGACTAAATAGAAGATTAATCATGCCAATGATTTATAAGCCCCATTACATTAAATTATTATCAACTTGAATATAGTTCAATGGCATAATGGCTATATTATATTTCCATATAAACATGGTACATTTTGAACACTTCCTCACCCATGTATGTGCATCTCTAAATAAATTGGGTCAAAAGTAAGCAACTCTAATGATTTGTGTAGTTTTGGTCTTGGCTTCAAAATGGCCTCATTGAGGACTATCATAGAACTTTCAAAGAAGCTTATCAAATTGGTTAGTTTCAAAACATATTTAAAACATACTTCTAATGTCCTTTTTGAATATCACTATAATTATAATGTATGACACTGATTATAGCTTGAAGTGTCTTTTTTGTGATGCATTGAAACCAATTGGATATTCCCCCATTTAGAGAAATTTTGAAATATTCTATGTCTAAATGGATGCAAGAGTGTCCTCATATTCCTATTGGGTGTCTTAGACTACCAATATTATCTCTTTTTATTCTCTCATATCTTTAGCAAGATGTTCACATAATCCCTTTACTTGGACTAGCTTCATGACCCTAAATTCAATGTCATACTCCATACACTTGGTGACCCATCTCACTCTTTTTTTTCAAATCTCTATTGAGGATAAAATACTTCACACTTGGGTGAGCCACCATTAGTATGATATTATTATTTTAAACTAGATGCCTAAATTTCTTCAAAATTCTAATAATAGCAAGCACATGCTTTTCAACAAAGCTATATCTTTCTTCATAACCCTCTGAATCTTGGCTAAATAATGTAATGAGTTGTTCCAAACCTTGATTAATCTACTACGTGAGCATGGAAAAAACTGCATCTAATGTGGACAAGGCATATAAATATAAGTCATTATTGAAATTTAGATTTAACAGAGTGGAGACATGAGATATAGCCTCCTTGATGGCCTAAAAAATCTTCTTTCATTATATTTTCCATGTGAACTCTTTGCCTTTTCTCAACATATAAGTGAGTGGATTGACCATCTCTATAAATCCTAGAATGAATCTTGTGATGAATTTAATCTTGACCAAGAAGCTATGCAACCCTTTATTGTGTTTGGGTAGTGATAGAGTAAGGATTGCCTCTATCTTTTTTAGATCAATGGATAGACCATATTTAGACACCAATGTCCCAAAATTCTTCCCTCATGCACCAAAAAAATGCATTTCTTTTGATTCAAAGAAACCCCAAACTGTCTACATCTATCAAAACTAGCTCTCAAATGTGTTAGATGATCATTAGGATTCTTTGAGAAAATTGTTATATCATCAAGATAAATGAAAAACATGTCATTCAAAAAACCATGAAAATCAGCATCCATTACTCTTTGGAAGGTATCTCCAGTATTGGAGAGTCTAAAAGGCATCTTAAAATATGCATAGGTACCCCATTTTAGAGTGCAAGCATTCTTATGCCTATATTTTTCTTTTACCATGATCTGATTATAGCCAGAATAGCCATCAAGAAAAAAGAACCTTTGAGAACCTACCACCTTTTACAAAATTTGATCCATGGAGTGTAGTGGGTAATGTTCCTTTAGGGACACCTTATTGAGATCCCTAAAGTCAACACATAACCAAATCTCTCCATTCTTTTTTCTCATTGACACAAGGTTTGTCGTCTAAGAGGAATGTTTAATTGGAAATATTATCCTAGATTTGATCAATTTATAGAGTTATTTTCTCATGAGATCTTCTACTCTTGGGTTGACAGACCTTTATTTCTGCCTGACTGGCTTGGCATTACATTCTAATTTAATGGTGTGTTGTGCAAGCTTGGGGTCAAACCTTTTCAAGTCTTTGTATTCCTATGCAAATATATCATAAAATTATTTACATAGAGAAACAAATGTATCTCTTTCCTCCATCATATTGACCCTTCCTAGATTCAATAACTTGTCCTTAAAGATATCTATATTATCATAGTGTTTCTCTTTATCTAAGATGCATTCCTTCCCCTTTCTTACTTTGTCACTTTCATTGAATATTCTCTCCAATGTCATAAGTCCTTTGGGAAGCTTGTTTTATCCCAGTTGTATTATTTGATCATCATCTTAATTCTATAACTTGTCTTGGTTCCTATCTACCTCTTGCATTAGAAAACATATGATTTGATCATCATTGTTAAGGACTTGCCAACTCAATTCATTGTCAAGTACATCTAGTCTACATATAATCTTGACCTTATCTTGGCCTTGGTTGCCTTTGACTCCTACTATCTCATATTGGGAACCAATGGAAATAAGCCTATCTAGATGATGGTTTGTTTCTCTTGTTATTGACTAGATATCAAATGCCAATAAATAATACATTAGGTCCCATATCATATGATTATAGGCCTTCAGGTGGTGAATCTCGACTACACTTAGGCCTTTCACCTACTACACTACATGTTTTTTATCACCCTTAACTTTGAAGAGTTGGATACCTCTCTTCCTTGCTTCTTACAAACCATGTAAAAGAGCTTCATATTCAATTGTATTTGAGGTGAAATTGAATTGGAATCTTTTAGTAGAATGGTAATTTTGATCTGAGTGTGAAACCAACATGTCTCCCACTCCACTTCCATTCTTTGACCTTGAGCCATCAAATAATAAAGTACATATACCATCTTCTTCTTGAGTAGTGCTAGTTAAGGAAGGTTTTACAACACCATTCTCATGCATACAATACACTTCCAAGTCTATCTCTTCAATTATTTTGTATGGATCAAATCCATGGTTATCAAATTCCTAATCATCCAAGTATAGGTATGATATGCCTTCTAAATGAATATGGAGTTCTTGATCAATAACCTCTTTAACCTCCTCAAATATGGCACAATTAACATTAGCAAGATTTGGCATGTTGGGCTCTAGGTGGAACATAGATATAGGCTTAGACCTTATGGTGACTTTGGATTTATACCTAGTTCTAAAAGACATGTATCAAAAATCAAATGACAAATATCCCCCAATATTAGTATTAAAGTCCCTAGAAAAGCATAGGGAAAAATATGGGGGTAGGTCTACAACCATTACATATTGGGAAATGACACAATTTAGACATACATCCAAGGTGATATGAAGATACTTAAAGATTAATAATGTCTTAGTATGGGATCCATCCAATTGGAGCATACCCTTTTCATTAGGAACACATTTGAGCCCAAGCTTGTCTGCTATGGCTTTAGGCATCACTGGGGTTGAAGCACCTAATTCAATCATGTAATTATGCACCAAACAATCCCATATGATGACTAAAAGTTAAAATGGGTGAGGATTTACAACCTTATGAGGAGGGAAAACATTTTTAGGTTGGATTGTGCTTAAAATTGGATTGGGAATTTAGGTAGGGGTTCAGTTAGGTTGACTATTATTGATGAAAATAGAGTTCACTTTATCAACCATTTTTTCCACCTAAGAAAGTTTAGAGAGATCTTGATGGAGAATCTCCTTTTGTCTAGGGATAGATAAAACATCAAACATGGAAATAGCTACATTAACCTTCTTTAAATTATCCATAATATTAAAAGGAAGATTAGTACTTTTGGATTTCCATTTGGAGGTGGAGCCATCACTCAAAATTTGAGTTACATGAGAAATGAAAGGGGACCTTTGCTACTATTCATGGGATTAGGGCACTTATTGATTTATAAGAGCTTTAGAAGCTACATCTAAAGAAGTAGGTTGTTTACTAGTCTAAAGAGGTGATGAAAAATCCTTAGGTTGTCCCAAGTTGTCCTTCAACATCCTTTCCTTAGTTCTTGTATGAGCTGCAAATAATTCATTTTTCCTTTAGGATTATCCCATATTGGTTGCTACATGCTCAAACACATATTCCCCTTCTTATAAATTCATGCATGTGGTATCAATAGGTTCTCTACTCATGCTCCCTTATTGTTGGATTTGAGCTTATAATCATGATATGGTAGGCATGTTATCTTGACTTTCTTAGGGGGCTTGTGGTGGAGGAAGCATCATGTCATGACTTTGAAATGAAGGAGCAGGTTTTTAATTAGGGTCTATTTCTAGTAGTGGTCATGGCCATATCATTGGAAAATCTCTCTGACTACCATGAACCTTCTTGGTAATAGTTGTTCTGAGTTGGCACAATAGCTCTAGAATTACTTGGAGCATTGGGACTTTATTTACTTAACTGAGGATTCTTCCCTTGTCCTTGTTGATTGGTTTGATAGGGTGGCCTATTTTACTAAATTTTTTGATTATTATTCTGGTATGGCCTATATGGTGGAGCTTTTTACCTCTCCATTGTAACCAAATTTTTGTTTAAGTCTTTGAGGAGAATCTCTATCTTCCCTAGTATGTTATTTTTCTCAACTTCTATTTGATAAAAATATATTGATTCAAGAACTATAGATATAATTAGAGTAGAAGGATGTATTTATAGAGAGGCATTGGTGGCCTTCGAGACAAATTGCCTACTTGTATAAGGAAATTTTTAGCCCTAATTAACTACTTCAAAAGCTTTAGGTAGGGTTTTCCTTCCCATGTATTGAATCATTATATATACATCTAAGTTAAGATCCTTTAAATAGTATTGAAAATCATAGTTGGGCATAGACTTGATTACCATAAGAATTTGGTCCCAAGTCTTCTAGAATCTATAGTTGAAATCCACCATGAACTCATTAGGGAATCTCTTGATTGTTGTGAGCTACTCCACAAGTTAAATATGATCACTCTTATCTTCACAGTGCTTTTACAATACCTCTTTAAACTCATCCTAGATATTTATTGATGTGAGGGGTAAACCTCTATACCACTAGAGTGCTTTCCCTTTGAAATAAGTTGTTAACAACCTCATTTATACATTTTATTGATTTATATGATGCACTAAAAAAGTTTAGGCATATCAATAATATGTTTTATAGGAGTTACTAGATTTTATCTTGTATAATAGGTAAGAGCCTTTAAATCCAAGACTAGAATATCATCCCATTGAGTGACATTCAGAGGGCTACCACCATTGAATGAGACAAAGGCTTGCCTCCTAGGAATGGCCATTTGAGGTATGGGGTTTATAAAAGTGTTTATATATACAATATTGTCTTGAATAAGAGGATTTCAAGAAATAACAAGGGAAAGAGCGGTAAGTGTAGGATTTGGATGACGGGCCTTCTTTTTCTTTATTGATTGTAAAGGTAGCTTAGACAAATCTACTCCTTTAATTTTTGTGGAAGAACTTATGATAACCCTAGGGGGCATAAAATATTATGCAAGCCTAGAAATGTAAATCTAAAAATTATTACTATACTTAGATATACAAGATTAGTTATCCCACTAGGTGTGCCAAAAAATTTAACAGTCCATATAGCACTCAATAGAGGTAAGATTTGTTCAAGTCTGACCCATACCTAGACTAACATGGGAATGGTCTAAGGATATGGGATGCCTATAACTAGACTAGACCTATAGGATTTTTTATGAGGCTAGGTCCTTAGATTTTATAATTTGAACCTTTATTTTTGAAACCTAAAAATAGTTGGGGTGAAAAGAGTTAAGATATTTCATAAAATGAAAACTATTATAACATGTAGTGATGCACCAAGAATTTGTCAAATCCACTCTTAAACTTGGATTCTTTAACAAACTAATGGACTATGAAAGAATCTAATGCAATCCTTAATATAGTTTCTACGTAAAAATATTTCATATAGAGGGTATTCCACTATAAGGTCTCATTAAAAACACTTAAATTTGGTTGTCCACTATATCTTTGACAGATCAATGCTAAGACACATTATATGACCTATAAATAAAGTTGTTAACACTTAGGTTGTGCTTCGACATGCAAAAGGAGGATAAAAATCACATTTTAATATTAAATAAACACTAAATATAGTTAGCAAATGACTACAAAATACTCTATTCATCACTCCTAGAGGTGTCAAATATGATTTTGGTAGAGTCTAGTTGTAACAACCTAAGGGATTCCCAATAGCATAAGAGAAGCAAGAGAGAGGATTTTTGCACTTAAAGAGGGAGTCAAAATAGTTCAAATTCATTTGAAAAGTGGTTACAACTACCTTTTCCATTACGCTCACTCAAACCATTTGATTGATCCAAGTCACCCCAGTCCATTACATCATTATGATATCTTCTCTATGATGCTCCATAGTAGCTAAAATGATATAATAAAGTTGTTTTCACTATGTCTAGATGTGAAACTATTCTCAATTTATTTGTTGATGCATACCCAAGTGGGAAGAAAGGTCACTTCCCTATGGTTGGCTTTGGTGATGACCATTGAGATCTACATGTCTTACTCCATAGGTCTCTAATGACACCATCTAATCCTAACATATATTCTCCTAGCCCCAACTAAAACATGCTCAAGCTTGGCTCCATCATGCTTGCTTTCCTTAGTTGATAATTAACTCTTAAACCTTTACCTAGGCTCCCCTTTATTCTAATTGGTCATTGCGAACTGGCTCAGATTACCAAATCCTCAACTCATCTCTCACTATTGGATCTATGTATACATGGATGCCCATAATCCATCAATCTTCTACCAGGACCCACACACTTTTGAAACCTATTCTTGACTCATTAACTCTTTGGATTTACTAACCATTTGACTCACTCTTTTCATCTTATCAAGATGTATGAGTTCATGTGTATCATAGATCTCCTTAGTCCTAATTTATTGTTAGTTCTTGTGATCTATTGGATCATTAGTATGATTTAAAATGAGCCCTTAGATCTACCTAGAACCCACTTCTTAAAACCTAATGTCTGTTTACCATGTCTTAAAATTCATATCTATGTGAACATCATTTGATGTCCATGCAAACATATTTGATGTCTCATAAACCATCAATTTTAATCTCACATGATTTTTTCCTAATATTTATTTTTACATCTATGCAACCGCAATTTGATGTTTACATGAATGTAATTGACATCCTATAAACCATAAAATTTAAGCACATATAGATTTTTTCCTGAGCTTCATTTTGATGTTAGCATAAACATCTTATGTTATAGGTCCAACTTTGAAGGCCTATAAATTGAAGCATAAAATTCAAGGAGGCACCAAATTTTCAAGAGATGATCTTGAGAATGAGATGGATGAACCCATTTGATCCATTAGTCCTATGAGCCTTTTGAGTGAAGATATAAAATGCTCAATTTGATTAGTCTATTCATTCCTATATGTCATCTTGATGATGGTTTGGTTCATTTGTCTAAGTATGGGAAACTTAGAAAAATATGATTGAGAATCTAACTTTAAACATGCACAACTTCTACCATGATTAGGTAGATGATCTAAAATTTATCACATAGTAACTAAGGACTATGTTAGACAAACCCATATGATCAATTCTCCCTAACTCATCCACACGTAGGGGATCTAGCCTTATTAAAATACCTACTTGTACTTTCTATAATTGGAATAAAATGTTTGGATGAATATAATGAACCATATCAACCCCTTGCATTTTCACACTTTTTCCAAGCACCTTTGGCATCCCATGAGGTCTGTGTAATATGTTCCATGTTTAAAATGTTAAAAAAAATACATGAGAGACATCATGGTCTCTTATAATTTGTAATATTGGACCCCTATTCAAGTCTTGGACCCAATTCTTCATCAAACCATGCAAGAGATATTTCTTCCAGTCCTTTTTATGGAGAAATGTTTTTCAAGCTTTATCTCTTAGCCACTTTCTTTGAAGGAATTTGTCTACCTCTCTTTTTCTTAAAAAATTGATTTGAACAAAATTTCCAAGCATATTCATGTCTTTAAGACCCCTATTTTAGATAAAAGTCTGAAATGATTCTACCTTGGTCTTCTTCTTTAAGATAAAAGTTTTGAAAGAAAACTACCCTTCAAAAATCTTGAAATGGACCTATTTTTCTCAAGGAACTACCCCTTGGTAAAATTTCATTGGACCCTTTACTATGTAAAATACATTTTCAAAAAATGTGTAGGACACTTTTCCAAGAAAAAATCCTTTGAGATTTTTGCTTTGGACCAATTTCCCTAAAAGAGCGATCTTTTGGAAAAAATGTAATGGACCACTTTCCTATAGAATAATTTATTTAGGAATTTTGAAAAGGACCATTTCATTTGAGAGTTATCCTTTATGAAAATTATCTTGGATAATTTTCCTAAAATAAAAGGTCTTTATCTTTTACTTTGAACATTTTGTCTCAGATAATTCTTGAAAGAATTCAACAACTAGCCTAAAAGAAATAGCTTAGAAAAGGAAAGCTCGAAAGAAATAAAACTTGACAAATGAAAGGCCAAAAATAATTTAATTAGATACTTGGCCTAAAATAAGTTTTATTCTTAGCTTTTTCTTGTCTTATAGGCTCTTCTAGACTTGTTCACAAAAGTATGGTCTGACCTTCAAAGTTATGGAACTCTACTCAGCTTGTCCATCTAGGCACAATCTTGGTATGTGGGCCACAATGGCTAACAATGACATTATTAAGTCATCATCATGGGTAAAATATCTCCAAAAGGGTCTCATGGCCATCATAATATCATTATAAGGTGGTTTTATATTCAAATAAGGTCTTTTTTAGAATTCAAGCACCTTTCATTCACAAAATATGCCCACACACTTTAAAAATTGACTTTTCATCTTCCCTCCATCTATACCCTTTTATTTGAAAATGTATTTGACCTTTCATATCCCTCCTTTTTGCCTCTAATGGTTTCTCAAGATATCAAACCTAAAAAGTACATATAAATGATGTTTTATGAGTATTTTTAGGACTTGTATAGACTTTTACAGTCATGACAAGGTCATAAGAGGTTAGACATATCATTGGGGATCAATTATATGCATCACAAAGGAGAATACATTTTCATAAATCTAAGAGAGAGGGAAAAATGTAATATAATATTCATCGAGATCTTGGAAATATCAAAAAGGCTATATTTATGTGCTTTGTACAGATAGGAGAAATAAGATCAGGTCCTAATCTCTTGAATAAATGAGGGTACTTGAGTAACCTTACATTTAGTGGCATTATTTCTTTGATCAATTCCCCTTCCTTTATGAATAATAATTAATATATTATGGGGTCAAAATATACTATTAAACCCTACATGGTCAGTTTTGGGAATTTTAAAGTGGATTTCTGAGATCTTTGATGAAGGAGTAAGGTTTCAAAAGCCTCTATAGATCCTTATTAGTCTTCTAAAAACATATCACATCATATTCATGTTTTTACAGGTTATAATTGAGTAGTACCCTTCATGGATGGATAAGTTACAAGTTTACAATAGGGAGAAGAGGGTGACACATCATCCCACATCCATATAGACATATAAAAGATTAATTATCTCTCCCTTAAGATAAAATCCTTTCTTTGGAATAGGTATTAGAGTCTTTTAGTGCTAAAAACCTATCCCTTCTCTCCATAATTCTCCTTGATAACTCTAGATAGCTAGTCAGGATCTTGATTGGTCCATAAATAAGAGAGATAAGCATGACCTAAGATTGTGGGAAGAGGAAGGGAGTATAATTTCCTTTCAATCCTTATAATTAGTTTCTATATTTATGGCCAATGTTTTATGAACAAATGTTAAAAACTTAGATAGTCAAATTTGTCTTCTACATCTACACAGGGTTAGCTTTTGAAGGGTTTCAATGTATTCTTGGCTTAGTTGATGAAAATAATAGTTGTATGTGTATATTTTAGGTCCTAATGGTCTATCCATATTGATTTTCATTACTAGTTCACACATGTGAACTCAAAGAAGCAATAAAACCTTCATGATTGAGTAGTTATAAGCTAGAGACAATGGATTCTTGATATTTTAAGGTCTATAGTACATGAATTAAATAAGTATTTATCTATTTATTGATTTTTGGATTATTTGAGATTAATTAAAACTTTACCTAATCCCTAGCACATAACTATGTCATCAAAATAATCTCAATTACTTTAAAGCCCTGATTTCAAATGTTAATACCATGCATAGTGTGATCTCCATTACAAGAGTGAGTAGGGTGTTTCATTGTGATAAATATAGATAATCATAATATTATATAAAATAATGGATTATATTCATTTTATTTTTATACTCTATGTTATTATCTTCATTTTCCTCACTTTCTCATACTCAGACCATTCTCAGCCTAGAGAGACATGCTCTTAATTGAGCATCTACATGTTTGTTTAGGTAAACTAAGAAAGTGAAGTATTGAATATTAGAAGTATGAAAGTAAGTTATTGAATATAAAAATAACCAAATGGATAATTAATAATAATGGAGGATTAAGAGATCAAGATAAATAATATCAGACCACTCAAAAATGAGAAACTTAGTCAAAACACCTATTGAGCACACAAGACTATTACTATAAATTAAAGAAATGCTAATTGTGTGATGAGTCTATAATTTATGTAGGTGTGAATAATAAAAATTAATAATCATGAATCATGACATAACCATTAAAAATATCACTAAATAACCACTTGATAATTAATGCATTTCTTACACTCAGTCAAAAAACTCATAATTGCCATCTTCAAGCCTGACCATAGAAGGAGAATAATATGAGAAAAAGGATCCATTTTAGGGTAAATTTAATTTAGGTTTAAATTTTCATATAAATAATGAAAAAAATTGATGATATATGATAAAGTCATCAACAAGGAGACCCATCTCTTACACATAGTTAAGAACCAAACTGTCACCTATAGGCCATCGTGAGAAAGCAAGGTACTGATTGGTGGATGAGTTAGAAAAAATATTTAAAAAGTATATAAAATTAATAATAACATAATAAATGTTTTATATCACTAAATTAAATATAAATTTTAAAACAAAATTAGGATTTCTACACTTATAGTCCAGGCAAAGTTACTAGGTCTCCTACAAGCAAGGTGGTGAAGAAGAATAGGTGATGATTGAGCTATGCATGGATGAAAGGTGAAGGAGTGATAAATAGGTATATTAATTTTTATACCAAGGGTTAATAATATTCATTTATATGGTTTTTTATTTTTAAATAAATTGAAGAGCCTTGATAAGCTAATTAGGCCTAGTAGACCTAAATAGGAAGTCACGAGCCTAAACATGAAATTGGAAGACAAATTGAATGCTTGGGAGTATTTATAGGATTTAAGGCTCCATGGAAGTGAGTCATGATGTTAAAATTCTGGTATATTAATTTTAACTTAGGTAACTAAGAGGAAATCCCAAGAACTTGACATTTTGGGTCAAACTAGCCTATTGGATTATAAACCCTAAGCCTATGTATGAGAGATCTGCAAACACTTTGTGGAGTTAGAAAATAATTTAAACCATAATAATGTGTTAAGAGAGGTTTATAGGTATTCAAAAGGTGTTTTAATCCAAAATCATGCATTTGCATACCTTTCACACTCAATTTTCCTCTCTCAACCCTAAAGTTTCATGTTTTCTAGTCAAAGAGGTGTCATCCTCATGTGTGAACATCAATGAGCAAGTTCATGGAGTTATTAAATGATATTTGAGAAATGACCTTGTAACTCCTCATTCAACCACTAGGCCACCTTGTATAAAGGCCACTATACCACTAATTCAATGCATGGGGAGGGTTTTGAGGCTATTTTCCTTACTCTAATGAATGTTTATAACTATTTTGGAAGAGTAATGGTATTTAAGACCTATCCACTCCATTTATACACCATACTCTCCCTATCTTTACATATCATGTTCTATAAATTAGGATTAGAAATCCATTAAAAACATCCTTCTTTTGGGTATTATAAAGTTATTCCCATTTTTATCTTGTAACCTTGAGATAATATAATTACTGATTTTTCCTTCTCCTTGTTGGTTTTATAGTGTGTTTATAATTGTATAATTTTTATAAGTGGTTGATATTTTCTACCTTTGCAGGTCCTTATCTCTCACCTAGATACTAGTTGATTTTCTTATGTAGGTTTCATGGTGTGTGAATATGATTATTCTTGTAATCATAGAGTAAACTAACTGTTATTGTATTTTATTAGACCTTGCACTCATCACCCTTGGGTTATAGGTAGTTGGCATGACCTCAATGTGAAGTATTGATGCTTAGGAGTCCTAGAGAGAGTGTTAGTAACTAGTCTTTATTTTTATCAATAAGTGTTATTGAATGATCAAGTAGAGGTGATATAATATATTGGTGCATCACCTCCTATAGTATATGGTTTGATTTCATGTCCTTTATATCCCTTTTAATTGGTAAGACAAGTAGGTTAAGTAGTATATTAACTTAGATGATGTATCAAGGGAGCTAGCCCAAAAACTAGAGATTCACCTCATCCATTAGGCCACCCACACCTAGAGGTGATTCCATTATATCAATTAGATGAGTTAAGTCTAAAAATCCTTTCCCTCAAGTGTGTAATCTAGGATGATAATATTTTTTGGCATTCCTAGTGGGATAAGGATTCAAGGAGGTTGAAGCATTTACTCTCAACATTTGGTGACCTTAAGGAGATTCAAGAATTTTGGTGGTAGATTAACACTCAAGTTTAATGCCAAAGGTTATGTTGACTGATTTAATCCCTTGTTCAAATAATTGAACCCCATATATATTCAAAATTACTATAGGGTATTTATAAGTCATAACATGGTCATAAAGGTCACTTAATGTGTTTTAAACCTTTGTATTTTGTGCCATTGTCATAACATTATTTTATGTCACCTTTGTGGCCATTATAATGAATTTGTACATAATTTTCATGAAATGAAAAATTTCAAAGTGTTTTATAATGTAACATGTGCTATTTATATGTTAGGATTCGGTTTAAAATTGAAGAAATGTAGGATCAACATGCATTCAAGAAGAAAATAATATTTTCAATTAGTTTAAAGGTAGTTGTATGGACAAGGATAACCATTTGGCAGGTGGGAAGCTTTAAGAGGATATATAAAGGCCCCCATAGGTATTTTATATGTTTTATAAGCTTTAGTAGTTTCAAATTTGGTAAAAAATAGTCTATCTCCTTTAATGCTCTCCTAAACAAGGTCATATAGGTTAACCATTTTACTCTCAATATGGATAAGAGGATGAGAGTTGGTCTGAGTGGACTTGAGGGTTGAAGGTAGTCTATGTGATCTCTCATTTCATGTTCATGTTTTTAATTTTGATGGTTTTTTATTTATGAACCATCCATAATAATGCTTATGACTTCAATCTGCCTACTCATCCCCATGACTTCTAGTTTTCTTATCTATTTAAGTTGTCTAATGCTTTGAAGTGTTACAAGTGTTTTTTCAAAGTTTAATCTTAATTTCCATGTTGTTTTAATCTAATTTATATTTTATTAACATGAATATATATTTAGTAACATCTCATTATGCCAACAAAGAGCATTAATGGTCTACAAAATAGTGTTGTATCAGTTGTAGTGTTGTGTCCTCTCATAGTGACTTTATATCAAAGATAGTACACTTATTTTACTTCCTATCAAACCATGGTGATGGTTTAAGAAATATTAAAATAAATAATGGACATCCTAAGATTTGAACCATGTAAGGTTGAATGTAGAACTCGCATACCAAAATATGGTGATCAAGACTATAACTATGTAATCATGGAGGTAGAATGATAGAAGGTCTTGATTAAATTTAAAGTTTGATGATGTAGTATATGAGACATGTTTGATGTAGTTTTGAAATGATTGAACATCATGAACAATTTTAAGAGAGATATTCCAAGTTTGAACTTACATATATAGTCACTAAGCTTACATAAATACTTCAATGGTCTAAAACTAACACCATAGAGGCCTAAGTAGTGATGAAATGATTTTTGAGATGTTTGAAATGCAGTTGAGACTGTTAGGCAAGTTTGACAATGCAAAGGAGTTAATTATATGAATGGTGATACCATTACACATATACAAAACTAAATCCATGTTCACAAGGTTGAAATGAGACTGATTACCTTAATTTCTCTAAGAAAGAGATCTTGACTCACAATGTTACATCTATTAGGAAATATTCATGAAGTTTGCGTAGGTATAGTTATTTCATGCTTGTTGTCTAGACCTTATAAGATCATATATTGATATATGAATAGTTTTTTTATCTATAGAATTAAATATTAAGGACTTCTAACTGAAACCATTTTTTACTAAAGATGATCAAAGAGCTACAGTTCCTTTTAGGCCCAAATGAGCCTAGGACTTGAAGTGCAACATGCCTACATTTGGTGAATAGAGAATGATGCTTAGTTCCAAGGCATGAGTTGAGTATATTCAAGTATGAAATATTTATAGTGACCTATTAAGATATAAAAAGGTTTAAATACACTACTCAGACCTAAATAGTCACCTATAGGAACTTACTAACAACACCCATAGTATGGTTCATGCACACTAACCTAAGTCCATTAAAAAAATCAAACTTAGATAAGGATCAAACAAATGAAATGAATGAATATGTATAATCACGTGTATAATGGTGATGTAACTCTCCATGTGTCTCTTAGAAAAGCATCAACATCTATAGGATCCCTTTGAATTCTTCCAAGTTACCACCTATAGCTGAACTAGTCAACATAGTCTATAGACTAGCTCATGTAATAAAAGATGCTAGGTGAAGGTGAAAAAAGGGTAAGATGGAGATAACCATGATATATAAATCTCAAAATTATATATCACATTCTATGTTACTTTCAAGTATAGGATAAATATATCAAGGACTAGATTTTGAACCTTAACCTACAGTCAGTCTAAAACCCTACACAGTCAAGTCATAAAAACTAGTTTTGGGAAGTATATATGTTGAAGGCTCTAAGATAAGAATAAATAATTGAATTTTTGTATATATAGTCTTCATGACCTGATAAAGTTCTCCATGCTATCATTTATTCTAAAAAAATATGGGAAGTTCCATTTGTTTTGTCTCAGATAGAGGGCACTCCCTGAATAAGATAACCTATAGGTTTGGTATGTGAAGACTAAAATGGATGAAGGAGGAAATATTGAGTGATTATAAGATGTTGAATAATCTTGGAATAATGTTTATCAAGGATAAAAAAGTCCTTATAATGACTATAAACCCTCAAAGGGGTCAAACACAAAGAAAGTATAGTTAGGCCTATTAGGCCTATAACTAGGCCTAAACTCTAATGGCTACCAATGTCATAAATTAGGTGATAAAACCATTAAAAAACATATAAGTAACTTTAAGGGAGAGTTTAATAATATTTGGAAACATTTTTAAGAAAAGAACATCACATTGGTGGTCAATTTAGCCTAATCTCCTCTCAAACCTACTCAGAATGCAAGAAGGAACTTGAGAGGCCAACTTCTTTTTCCCACACATGTATGGAAAATGTAAATGAGACCTCAATAACTTAGGGAGATTTAAATTGGTTACTATACTCAAAATTTTTATAATTGTTTCTAGGGTTGGACTTCAAGATTTTATAAACAATCATTAAAGGTCTAAGAGACCAAAAACCCTCTTAAAATCCTAGTTTGGACCTGATGGAGAAGATATAGAGAGTGATGAATTAAAAAGGAGTCATTTGGGATTTAAAGTTCCTTAAAATTTTCTTAAACTCTCCCAAGTCCCTTGAAATTCACTTTTGTCATGTTGTCATCTATATGAACAAGTCTAATACTATGTTTCTTATAGGATTTGATGTGTTTGATAGGTATAAAGGAGAATGGATAAATAAATATCATTATGGGAGGTATTTATAGATGTTTTCAAACTTATTATACCAAATTATGAACATGGTTATGAATTAAAACCTTTTTGATACACTTTTCATTACAAACAATCTAAATGAGATAGTGAGAAGATGAAGTGACTACCTAGTGAGATAGTGATCAAGGTGACTTGGAAAATTTTGAGGTCTACATGATGGAGTGGAAGGCAAGGAGGTTATAAAAAAGTTTCATTCATCCTATATGATGCATCTCCATGAGAAAATACAAGCCACTAATATGATAGTGTAAGGACAAACTTAGGGGACTAGTGATGAATGACTACATGAAGTGAATGACAAGTGACAAGGATGAAGAAATTAGTTATGGAAGCATATATGTCCTAAGCTTACGTCATTTATACCTTATAATAACATATCTTATGTTTCAAGGTTTCCTATGGTAGTTTTATATAGTCAAGTGGATGACTCGTCATGAAGGCAGTTTCAAAGCAAGACAATGGAGAGTCCTAATCCAACTTGAGGAAGGTGATCTATTTCAGATTGACACATGTTCATGATAGCCTATTTACTTATTTTCCACTTCATTCCATGTAATTTTAATTGGTTCTCATATTTTTACACTTGTCCTTGTGACCTTTGATATTCACTTATTCTCTTTCCTTTTTTAATTTATATATATTTAAGCATTTTTCTTTGTAATGGATTCATAATTGGTATGGTGAATCCCTACTAGTTTTGACACCTAATTTTCCTTTAAATAAAGTGTTATAAAGTTGATTTATTATTTTAAATCTCTTGTTTAATAGTGTTAAGTGGTTTATGTGGTTGATAAGTGATGAATATTCTCTCATTGCTTCCATTTTTGCTCTTGCATGTTTGTGTGAGTGATGAATATTCTCTTATTTAAGATTTTAGGATGAGAGTGATAAATTCTCACTAACAAAGCAGTTGACCACCATTAGGAGAGCACCTCAATAAATCATTCAAGACTTCAATACAAGATTTTATAAGACATTGAATATAATTAAAATCTTATTAATACCAATATCTCACCATGGTTTCCTTTACTATCTTAAATCATTTGATAATGATATTTCAATAATGATACAATCCATAAGAGGTGACACTCTACCTAATGCCTATGAGGTAACCATCAGGGTAGAGAATTATTTAATTTAGGCTAGGAATATTACTCCAAGACCTCACATACCTCTATTTATTGACTTGTAAACTTATAAACCTATTGTTATTATTATTACACCTAAACAAATGTCTACTACCCCTAGTCAACCAAGAAAACCTAATGATGGAAAAAGGTCAAGAGCTATGGAATAAGAGATCCTAGGTCTAAATAGGATTATTCAACACTAAAAAGTTATGCCATTCCAAAGTCACTATTAACTATAATAGTCCTACCCTAACTATCAATGCATTAAACCTCCTTTCCAAGGTCATTCTCAAGGTCAATGATAGCTAGTCCAATCTAAGACATGTGGTTGATATAAACCCAATGCTTCTTCAACCTAAAGGACACTAGTTCCTACTCAAAATAACCTTACCTAAGATAAAAACAGTCAAAACTCATTAGATCAACCTTATTATCCATCTCCCTATGTCAATCAATCCTTCAATTAAGCCTTCATGGAAAATTTGGGAACCATGCTAGCTATGACTCAAGATGAAGTACTAAATGGAAGAGTGACTAATGATAAGGGTGCTCGAATGGGGTCTGTATTGGGTAATTGGTAGAAAAATGAATGATGTGTAGTTAATAATCAAGGGAAGTAAAACATAGATGTGATTTATATAGATGTAAACATAAGGATCAAGAGGAAGGAATTTGAAGATGTTCAAGGGGATTCTTGTTAGTGAGAAAATATTTGAATATATATGTCACATGTTCAAATATATTATTATTCAGTATGTCTAACTATATATTTCATACATATTAAAATATTCCATTTCCATCCATGTAATATTATTAAATAGTTATTGAAATTAGAATGTAAGTGGCCTATTTTGAGTTATTAATGAATAGAAGAAGCTAGACATGACCTGACATAGCTAGCTACCCAGAATAGACATGAAGTAAAAACCACAACATCTTTGACCTATATCATGGATGCATATATATGGAAAGGGTTTGATTTTTGGTGTAATTATTATTATTATTATTATTATTATTATTATTATTATTATTATTATTATTATTATTATTATTATTATTATTATTTTTGTTGTTGTTGTTGTTGTTATATGATGAGATTAATGAAGTACTTGTTCATTGAGTTTATATTATAATATTTTATAAGTTAATCTCTACGATATTATGTAATGAAGTATTTTGATCAATATAAGAAGTCCTTTATTCTTTTATTGAATTATCCCATGTTTATTATATGAGTTACATATAATATAAAGGTACTTATTAACTCTATGAAATATTCCATGTTCTATATTTATAGATTCTAAGTTCTATTTCTATGTATTTATGTTCCTACAACCAAGAATCTTTATGATACAACCTTAAATCATAATAAACCCTATGATTTTTTTGTATAAACTTTGAATATGTCTAGAAAAGGTCATTTAATATGTTACTTGTCAATATTACAATTATATATCATCATAATTAGAAAGTTACAATGATCCATGAACCTCTGCCAATAATGGTATAGTGAGCATAGAAACCACTATTAAAGGGTATGTTACGTTGGTTGCCAAATCAGAGAGATATAAAAGTATGGCTAGATCCAAAAAATTATGATTTCAAAGAAGGGGAGGCAAGGAGGATAGGAATTAATACTAAACCAATTATTCAAGATCACTTGTATGAAGATGTCTATGATATTTTTTGGTGTGAATTCTTATGTTTACTAGATACATGGGTGGAAAGATTGGAACATTTCTTCTACCAGTCGAGAAGTGTGCATGATATAACATGGACTAAAGAAAATATTAAAAGTTTATAAATCTTGGATATACCTTAGATGCATGTGATTAATGACTGGGTGGAAATATCCATTGATATTTATATAAGCGAATTCATAGTATATGGTTATATTGCATTTAAATCTATAAATGATCAGTTTATGAGGGGAATTTGAGGTAAATTTTTTCAATGACTTCTTATTATTATTAAAATTCTAACTATAGAAAAATCCATGGTTCTCACTCCACCTAACATGGATTATTCATGTGGTTTTCATGGGGATGTGTGTATAAAAATGGTGAATGGAGAATAGATTATGAGGAAGGCTTAAACCTGGACCCAAGATGTTGAAGCAAACAAAACAAGAGTTGAAAAGGACTCAAGATCTAGAGAAAGCTCTATGATAATAAAGGAAGATGACCTTAGAATTAGATTAAGCGCTATGAAAATAGGGAAAGTGGAACAAAATCATAGAGACCCTATCAAAAGTGAACCTAAGAGGTAGGAGTAGGAGATTAGGAGTGAGGAGTAAGAAAGAAGAGGATAAAGATAAGAGAACTAAGAAGCAAGAGAGTGAGAAGCCTATGTTGAAAAGAGATGAATATAAAGATAGTAATGTAGAGTATAATAAAAGATAAGGCAAAGATTAGTGTGATAGAATATCTAGTAGAAGGTTCCCAACCATGGATAAAGTTATTGATAGAGGAAGGATGTATAATGTCTCATCGTCAAATTGCCAATAAATGTTCAAGTGATGAAGAAATAGTTGAAGGAGGTTTAGACCATTCACCCAAGGAACACACATTCCTCAATCCTTATTTATTTTTAGACAGCCATACTTTAGTTTCTAGAGTGAAAGACCAATATTTCCCTAATCCTAAATAGAGAAAATGACACAATAACACCATAAAGATATTGAAGAGAGCTCAATGAGAGAGCAAATAAATATTTTCAAGAGAAAAAAATTAGTGCATTAGACCAACTTTGTTGATAGATACCAGCCTAGTTATCCTAAAGCAAGATGTAACATTTTTAGAAGTGGAATATGATAGTCAGTTTGAAGTTTTAACTTCATTAGAATCACCTAACCCCATTTTCAAATCACATCACCAAGCATTCTAACCTATTACACAAATATTGTAGACACACTCACCATAGATTCCTATGAAGAAGTATATATGGAAATAGTAGGTTATTGTGACTATATAATCACTAGGTATGATGTTTCAACCTATAGGTTTTATCAGTCTGGTACCCTATGATAGGTCCTTAGACTTTGAATAGTATCTTCTTACATGTTCAATGAAATGGCAAGTTAAAGGAATTATAGATGAGAATATAATGAAGTAGGAATTAATTGGTGATCTAGTTGGAAGATCCTTAGAATTAATATATTTTAAAGATACCAATGTAGTGAATTTGGACCAAATACAAAAATGGTTGATCATAGAGTTTAAGGTAAATAAAAGTATAAGCCAAATTATACAAGATCTATAGGAAATCTGACACGGGCCTAGATATACCCTTAAATAATATGATCATAGATTCTTAGATGTCATAAACAAAGTGGAATTTATTATGTAATAAAAGGACAAATCCACTTAGTTTGTGAAAGGTCTATGACCTTTCATCAATTTTGATATAGCCTAGACACATTTTAGTGCTAAATTATATGTTTGTGTTATTATAATCATATTATAATAGATCACAAATTATGGAAATACAACACTTGCACCATCTAAGTTAGAATATACACTATATACCCCTCTCCAAAATATTAAATAGTATAAAGATAAGACTATCAGATAAGAGTTAGACATTTGGTGCACTAAATGTAATCAATCTAGACATCACATAAATGAGTGCCCAAGACTTAAATCTCAATTTTATGAAATATACCAAATGGTAGGTCACTCTAATATAAGTTATAATTTAATGTATCATTAAATTAATAAGCCATGGAGTTTACATTATACATTCTACAAATCTATAAAACATGAAGACAAGGATTATCAGGCCTTACAAGAACTTGAATAAGACATTACTAAAAATGTTTTTAAATTCGTATCATAGTAGGAAAATATTTTGACATAATATACATATCAATTAGAAGTAAATCCCATCAATGCATCATAGATTTATATATTTTGGGATCCTAAAATACAATCTTATCAGACACAAGGATGGTTGTTGGATAATCTACTACATAAAAATGGAACATTGATGCATAACCATTCACACCTTAATATCTATCTCCCTATAACCCTATTATTACTTAGGCATGGTAGGATATTTAGGATCTAAGCACACAATAGATCCAATATGTTTGGTATGATACCTATCAACATCAGTAGGGTTGGAATGCACCCCAAAACATAGCCAATTTTGGGCCACCACAATAATGTGGTTAGGGTTTTTAATGTACTAGAGGAAGAGGAAATTATTAAGGTGGATACAAAGGAGGAACACAAGTAGGATGAGGAAGATAGCCTATTGTATGTTATGTATATGGTAAATTAAACCATGTATAATGGATCTATCCATAGAATCCTTAGTGGTATTCATATTTTGCCTACTGTAGAACTTCATACTAGCATAGCAAACATGATTGGCCAGTGCTAGAGAGCCAACATAGAGATAAAGTTATGTGAAATGTAAATGTGTTTTAAGTGTAGCTAAGAGACAAAACATTGGTATAGGAAATCACATGTCAATAGCATATAGTGAAATGACTTCTTCTATTAGAGATTTTGGTAAATAGTGGGATAAAGAAAGTGTGGCCTAATAAGTATCTAGAGCCTAGTGTTAAGTAAATATTGATGTGAGAAGATACATAGATTATCAATAATCTCCAATATAAATGGAACATTTAAGGTGATGATGCAACCATAGATTCACATATGTATGTCCATATTATGCAAATATTGTGATAAGAAGGTGTTGTCACTATGCTAACTAACTTGGTGAAGCTCCTTAACACCCTATGTAATGAGGATATATCCTATAACATAATGAATCTTTTGAGAAATATATTATAATGTGTGAAAAAATGTCAATAGAATACTAATAAGATGGTATGGTATGTGATGACCAAGAGACCATGAGATATCAATGTGAGTGTGGATATAAAAGTAGTAGGATACAAAATACCAAATGATGTATTTTATTTTGGTATAATAGTCAACATGATTCTTAGATCCACTTGAGAGGCCATTAGATGACTTGTGTTGAGTTACATCCCTATGACACTAAGCCTCATATATTATGGGAATGTATAACCCATAAGATGATTAAAATATGTGGATATTAAATTTATAGAGCTTAGCGTAGAAGGTGACTTTGAAATCATCAACATGAGGACTATCGAGACTTACTATCCTACTCTAATTGAGAATAAATGGGCCTATGATTATAAATATAGTCATGAATTAGATTAAATCATACCAAGATGAAAATATCATCATTATTACCTTGAATAAAGTAGATGCAAATCCATATATCATTACCAAGGAGCTAGATTCTCCCTCTATAGTTATAAGACATAGCTGGATGAAGGTGATAATAGATGACAATCAATAGGCTCTATGAAATATAGATTGTAATTTTATTTATAATTATCCTAGTCTATACATGTAGGTCTTAAAATATGGAGAGTTACCTAGTACACATTTGTAGATTATTACATAAAAACATCAATTGAAGAAGCAATAAGTGCACTCAATATTTTTGATGTTGCTAATAGACTCTGAGGTTGATTTCATATATAATTCAAACTACACTAGCAAGGATTACATATATCCAATACCTAATGGTACACTACCTTAGGATAGCTAATCTTCAATAAGTGGAGATTTAGATACACATATCTTGAATTGGGCCAAGGGTGATCATGAAAAATAAACTTTGTATATGGTATACACAATAAATAAATAAATAAATACCTCAATACTTCACAACTAAATATGTAGGTGAATTTCTTGTATGATTTTAGATACATGTCCTTGATATGAATCAATGGGTTAATTTTATCAATTATGTGTTTAAATGGTTTTTTGTACATTGGTGGTCAATCCATAGAGAAGGCCGCTTGACATGGGACCAAGCCTATGAATTATTGATTATAAGGTTTCAACTACTAGAATATATGTGATATGAGTGGCCAATATTTTAGAAAAGAGAATCTCCTAAGTTGCATATCTATAGGTGTATTGAGGTTTATATGAGATAAATAATTGCTATGAAATATTGGCCTTTAGTTTTATTTATACTCTTGAGGTCATTCCTAAGGTATGGTGAATTCACCAAGAATGCAAAAATAAAATGAAACATTATACACAAATACAAAAATAAATTATACAAACCTTTGAATTTGGGAGTGATCATCCCATAGTCCATTGAGATATAAATAAAATGGAGACTTTATTATGTCAAATATGAGTTGAGGATTTTCCAAATCTAATGGATTCTTCTCTAATAAAAATTTAGTCTATGACTTAGAAGAGACATAAAATTTCTATACCCTGCTTCAAGAGTAAAACATGGAGCAATCCAACCATGTCACAAAATCTAGGACCACTTTGAGGAGAAATATAACCAATAAACTAAAGAGGATATGGATCTTCAAGATCTATTTATACTAGAAAGGGATATAGAACCACTACTAGAGGAATTTATAGAGCAAATATAAGAAGATAGGTTATGGTAGATTCATTTTCTAAAATGAGAAGCTAAAAGATAACTATATGATACCATCCCTAAGGTAGAGTGAAATATTTATCAAGAGCATCTCAAATATAATATTAGGAACATTGGTACATAATAGGTACTTAAGATGGCTCGTTTAGGTAATTATTAGACACATATTGACATCTCAGAAGTGTTACATATTTTGAGAGATTATTAGGACATCTTACCCACCACATTCACATTAGTCAAAGGTATAGATCACTCTATTGGATAAATGCACATTAAACTTAAATAATGTACAAGGCCAATCAAAAAGTGGCCCTATTGACTAAACCCCAACATGAAAATGAAGTTTAGGGAAGAATTGGATTAGATGTTCATAGAATGAATGATTTTTTCCATGGAAAAAATTGATTGGGTAAGCTCTATAGTGGTACATCAAAAGAATATGGGGGATATTAAGATTTGTGGTGATCATCATATATTAAATGATGATTGTTTCAATGATCCCTTCTAAATTCCATTCAATGATGAGGTACTAGAGTCTATCATAGGTCATGAAGCCTATTAATTTATGGATGGGTTTATTGGATACCACTAGATAAATATCATAGAGGAAGACTAGATAAATACTACCTTCTCAATAGAGTGGGGATCATTAACTTATAAGGTAATGTCATTCAGCTTGAAAATTCACTAGTGATGTTCTTTAGATCCATCTTTACTATGTTTAGGGCTTTTATTCATTACTTTTTAGAGGTCTATTTAGATGATTTGGTAGTGTTCTCATTATTTAAATAAAACTTTTCTAAGTTGATGTTGATGTTATAAAGGTGTAGATCTCTAAGAACAACTCTAAATTTTAAAAATGTTTATTTTTTGCACCATTCAATGTTTTACTTGGTCATGTGGTTTGCATTAGAGGCATATTATATGATTAGGCAAATATTGTATTGATATTTTGTATGCCACCACCAACTAATTCATCTAAAATGTGAGCATTTTTAGGGTATATGAGGTACTATTACAAATTTATCAAAGGATATGTTGTGATGTTAGTGCCATTAGAGAAGTTGTTATGGAAGGAAGTACAATTTTTGTAGACTTCCTAATTCCAAACAAAATTTGTAGACCTCAAGTACATATTGGTCACTACACCAATTTTAATATTTCCTAACTAGAGTAAACCATTTCATGTCCATGGAGATGCTTCAATAATCATACTAGGAGTAATTCTTACACTACTAGGAGAGGGAGGATTGGACCATACAATTCATTTTACAAGAAAAAATTCATTTACTATTGAAAAGAATTACATAACAACTGAGTAGAAAGCATTAGCCATCATGTTCACACTATAAAAGTTTTGACATTACCTCTTGGCAACACCCTTTGAGTTCCTTATAGATCACTAGGCTTTATGACACCTGGTCAATAAGCCCCTACTTAGAAGATGCATTTCTAGATGGTTGATGTTATTTAGGAGTTCTAATTTTGCATCAATGTAAATCCAAGGTGTGAAAATGTAGGCCCAGACCATTTGAGTAGGTTGACTACTGTTGAAGAAGATGAAGAAATCCTAGATGAGTCCCCTAATAGCCATCTATTTTGGTTTATTGTAATACTATATAGTTATAAAATATTGCATAATTTTTGGAATAAGGGACCCATCCTACATATTATAAAGAGAGGGAGATGAAATATTTTGTCATAAAAACATTCCCTTATAGTATAGTTGATGGATCTCTCTATTATTTAGGGAAAGATGAGGTCCTATGAAGAATTGTCTTAGAAACATGAGAGACCATAGATCATTCAATAGGTACATCAAGGGGTTATAGGAGGCCACTTCATATGGGATTTCACTATGAGAAAGGTGTTATAGATTATATTATGATGGCCTTATCTATTTCAATATGCATATCATGTGGTACAATAGTGCAACATTTTTCAAAGAATGGGTAAATTAAATTAGAAGGAAAAAATGTCCTTATAACCAATGTTTGCACAACATCGATTTGAGAATTGGGCCATTGATTTTTTAGGCCTCATCAACTCACTAAGCAAATGCATCAAAGCTAGGTATATTATCACTATGATAGACTACTTTACAAAATGGGTTGAAATTGTTATGACACCAAGCTTTGGAGCTAGATATATTTATAAATTTATGTATGAAAACATCATTACCCATTTCAATTGCCCAATCAAATTACTAAGTGATTGAGGCACTCATAGACTTTTCTAGGAAAATTGAACATCATTTGGAAGGTTCCTTACATCGTCCATGAGATATCATATCTAGGTACAATAATTATACATGATTTATAAGGTAACATCTTTCCAGGTAAAGTTAATGGTTGTAGACTTAAAGTTTACAGGCAGTAAAAATTAGACTATAGTAATAGCAGGTGCTAGATCACATAGGGTTAGCTTAGAATTTCACTTTATACTATTGTGTGTCTTGAGTGATTTGATTTTTTGAGTAGATTAGTGTTGTGTCAATAAAGATCACATATAATGATTTGTATAGTAGTTTGTCAAGCTCAATGGTAAGTAGCATTTACCAATCAACAAAGAAATGATAGGAAATAACATTTAAGTTTGGGAAATGACAAGTGCAATTATATTAGAGAATGATACCGATTCAAAACAATTCGTTGTGACCCTTAATGGTAATGTAGGTAATTAATGGTTAAGGTCTTGTCAAGGAAATTATGGCTTGATGTATAATCAAGGAATATCAACAAAAAACATCAAAATGGTTAGAGGACACATCATATCAAGATCATTTCCAACTACCAAATTAGATTCAAAATGATCAAATTGATGACAATTATACTCAACAAGATAATTCCTATTTAAAGTACATGATTAAAACTCAAATGACACCAAGGCATAGTTAAAGTGATGTGATATATAGCTCCTATAATAATAGTTATAAAATTAAGATAACTTGCTCATTGCCATCACAATTATGTTAAGTTTTTAATTGAGATCAATAGTTATACAAAAACATGTGAATTGATAGTGAGCCAAGAGCTAAACTTAATTTTATATGTAATCTATCACAATAGAATACATAATGGTAACCATTGATGTATATCAATTGATCATACCACTAAATGATTCATAGAAAGAAGATATGGGCATTGGATTGACACTACATCAAAATAGGTTTTTAGTCCCTAAAGTACTCAACTTTATTTGAGTGGATAAATAATGAATATTTGGCCCTCAATAATTCTAAGGTGTATAACTAATGGCATTGGAATAGTCTAATCCTTTTTGTATAATTTATGTGAAGTAACTAATTTAGTTTCCCACATGTAGTTATTTGGGAGAAATCATGAAATAATTACTTAGCCACTATAATGATAGGAAGATTTATCCTTCTAGGGAAGTTATAGTGTACATCAGCATCGTTGCAATGGCACATGTGACATAGGCAAGTTTGATTCAAGATTTGATAAAGGTTTATTTTTAAGATATTAATTATTAAGTGTTGCCTATAGATGCTATAACAAAAGGATAAAAAGGATAGTGGAGAGCACAAATATGAAATTTGATGAGGCAAAGAATCCATATTCTCAATCAAATATTGATGAACAAGAAATAGAGATATATGAGGATGAATAAGAGTGTGTAAAGAAAGGACTCAAAAGGTCTTTATATGAAAATTCAAAAGGATTATCTTGAATCTTAGATCATTAGAAACAAAAGTTTAGGTATAAAAATAAGGAGGAGAATGGTGAGAGATTTTGCCTTACTTTCAAAAGTTGAACCTAAAAACTATATAGAATTAAGTGAAGATAATTTTTGGTTAAATAAAATTAATGAAGAGCTAAATAAAATTGAGAATAATGAAACCTGAGAGTTAATACCTAGACCTAAATACAAAATCATCATCGGTATAAAATGGGGTTTCATGAACAAATTGAATGAGATTGGAGAGGTCACTAAAACCAAAGCTAGAGTTGTGTGCAAAGGATATGCTCAAGTAGAAGGAGTGGAATTTAAAGAAACCATTTCTTCTATATCAAGGTTAGAGTCCATTATGATGTTTATTGCCTATGTAGGTTTCAAAGGATTCAAGATATACTAGATGGATGTTAAGTCAACCTTCCTAAATGGGAACTTAAAATAAGAAGTATACATTGAACAACCTCAAGGTTTCCTATTAAATGATAACAAGGATTATGTACATAGGTTTAATAAGGCCCTTTATTGCTTAAAATAGGCCCTTAGATCTTGGTATGATAGACTCAATAAGTACCTTTTGGACCAAGGGTTCAAGAGAGGAGTTGTAGATAGTAACCTATATGTTAAAAATGATCATCAGTTGATAGTGGTAGTCTACATGGATGATATTATATTTGGTGGAACTAATAAAAACATGACCAAGGATTTTGTAGAGCTGATGAATTAAAAATTTTAGATGTCTATGCTTGGACAATTGTCCTTCTTTCTTGGACTTCAAATTAGTCAAATTGAAAGAGGTATGTTCATTTCACAAGTCAAGTATATAAAAAAGATGCTAAAGAAGTTTGAAATGGAATATTTTAAGGCTATAATTACACCTATGGTTATAAGATGTAAGCTAATCAAGGAGGATGAATCCTCAAATTTTGATTAGATAAAATATAGATCCATGATTGGGAGTTTATTGTATACTAGTACATCTAGACCAGATATCATGTAATCATTTGGTATTGTGAGAATATTCATAGTAGATCCTAAGGAAATTCACCTATAAGAAGTCAAGTGGATAGTAAGGTATCTCAAAATAACTTTATAATGTGATTTATGGTACCCAAGGAGTAAATTGTTTTATCTAGTAGCTTATACAGATGCATACTAGGCTAGGAGTCTAGATGATAGAAAGAGAACTAGTGAAGGAGCCTTATTATTAGGTAAGTTTCTAGTCTCATGGTTAATAAAGAAACAACATTTATTATATTTATATACTTTTGAAGCTATGTAAATTTTAGCGACATCATGTTGTACTCAAATGTTATGGATGAAAAAAACCTTGAGAGACTACAAGGTGGAGTTTGATGGCCCTATTCCTATTATTTTTGATAATACTAGTTCCATAAGTGTTTTAAATAATCCTATATTTCATTCAATGACCAAACATATTCCTATCAAGTATCATTTATTAAGAGAATAGTTGAGTGAACAAAGCATTAAGCTTGATTTTATAACTACCAAGGCTCAGATTGTAGATATCTTGACTAAGCCTCTTCCAAAGGCTACTTTTGAACATCTGAGAGAGAAATTATTTGTGATTCATGTTCCTAGTAGCTACTAAGAAATAAAATGTGCTTAGGGGGAGCTGATGAGGAGGTGTTTTAGATCCAATAATAAAAAAATAAGTGCACAACTTTTTAAGTCAAAGGAGGAATCATATCAATCTATCAAGAAGAAGTTATCTGAGATATGAAATATGAAAAAGGGAATTTTATGACATGATATTTTATTTCTATATATTAAAATGTTACTATAGGTATGTTCTTTGTCATTAATGTTAAAGGAGGAGATTAATATGAATTGATATTGATCTACATTAAGAAGATGTTTCCTAGTAAATAAAGTATCTCTAACTAGGTTATATTAATGATTTATTTCCATCAATGATAATGGGGAGACTATTAGGAATGTGTTGCAAGGTATGTATGATTTTTTAATTTATGTTATGTAAGTGTCATTAATTTCACCTTATGTTGTTATTGTTGTTCTTGATGTTGAGCTCATAAAGCCTTATTTGAAGATCCTAGTGAAATGGCATAGGCCTAGTAGCATGATGAGTTGATCCATACAAGACTTGTATGAGTGATAGAGGAATCATGTGAGCATGGTATGAGGTCACATAACATATGGACTAGGTTTTTAAGATATTTTAATAAGTTTCAAGGCATGGTCATAGTCCAAATATGATTGGTAGTATAAGGCCTAATATACAAAAGTGACCTATAGTGGCCTAATGAGGGGTAAAGATCATTTCAAAGGATTCCAAAGTATTGAGAGAATTTAAATAGGTTTTATAATTTAGTTTAATTATGTGGACAAAGTTTGAATTCAATATCTGAAGGAGAAAGCATGAAAACCTATGACAAGGTTCCTTGTGTGCACAAAATGGGGTTTTGCAGAGGTGAAAAGAGATTTTGTGTACTCATTTCCATGTGCAACCTTTGCATAAAATATTTATCAGTTCATGGAATTCGTGGAAGGTCCCTTGATTTTACTATCATTGGTTTTGAAGATGAGGGGCAATCCTCTATGAACGATTGCTAAGAAATAAAACTAATCAAAACACTCTCAAAACCCTTGTAAGGACCTGATATGAAATAAATAATCATTTATGTCTCAAAATTGTCATTTTGACCTAATTTTATGTTTTTAACATGTAAAGGACTCTTCAATATTTTCTCAAATGGTTTTAGTTTGTCTTGACAATGAGTATAAGTTATAGGAAAACCCTTATTTTTAGGAATTTTGATGTAGAAGGTAAGTATAAACATTTCAAATCATGTAAATGGGTATATTATTATGTATAAGACCAAAAAAATTCTAAACTGGTCATAGAATTTAACCTATCACCAAACAAGCCTAATGAGCAAAATAGTGAGAAAACTAAATGAGAATGAGAATGAGATTAGGGATTGGTTTTAGAAGATTTGGGATAGATAATAATGCATGGGGTAATTATTAATTACATATCCTTTTATCACATTTATTTATAAGTGTTTATAATACCTAAACTCAAGAAAAAAGTTGTCATCAAACTAATCTATCTAAAACAAGAAAGTCTATGTAGAGTGAAATAGCAAGATTAGTATGTAATAAAAATATTGATATATGAACATGTAATATATATTTCCAAATATGATATAAGTATGATAAAGGTTCAAAAAAACACACTGGAAGGTCACATAATAGTTCCCCTAGGTTTTTTAAGAGTTGATTTTCTTGATTATGTTTTTGATGCTACAAGCAACTTTCTGTGTGTATGTGAAAATAATGTTTCTAAGTCATTTTTCCCTAAAAAGAAGGATAAAATGAAATTTAATGTGATTAAAATGAATCATAATATCATTTTAATGTATTTTTATTCATTTAAATTCCATTTTCAAGTATTGAGAGTCAAATACATTTGACTATTTGCGAACAATGTTTGGTGGTTCTTAGTAAGCCATTTGTAGGAGTGTTCCTAAGGCCTTTTGGACTATATGTTGAAGACCAATAATATATATAGGTATTTTAAGTCATAAATATATTATTATTATTATATGTTTAGGTTATGTGTCAAAGTTTTGTATATGGTTCATGTTTTCAATACCAACTTTCAGGCAGTAAGAAGGTCAAAAGTTGAGTAGACCTAATTGGATGGTTCAAGGTGTGAAATGAATTAAATGGTGTTGGGGACACAAGCAGAGATCATGAGGGGTATATTAAAGTTAAATATGAATTTTTTCATTCATGTTTGTATGATATATATGTTTTAAGGAGGTTTAAGTGAAATGTGTGCTTAGGGAAGGCCTAATTGCATTAGGTCTCTATTAGGCCTGTTGGGTGAATATTTTGTCATCAGCTAACTAAAGGCAAAATGGGTATATCAGCCATAGCATAATGAGATAAATCTCTCCTCTCATCAAGGGAAGGTTCCCTATAAACTATTTTAAACTAATCTAAACTAAATATTAACTTAGGGGTGAGATCATACCATCCATTTCTTTTTTTTTTATAAATGATGTTTACAAAGTGAAGGAAAAATTCCTTGGATATTAACTGAATCCACTAGAAACCCATGAGATTAAAAATCCTATCATTGCTTCTCTTACTGATTTTTAACTTATATAATAGTAGAATGAAGTGCAGCCTAAAGTCTCCACTGAAAACTACAATAGAGTATAAGATCACAAAGGATAAAATTAGTTCAAATCATTTCCTCTATCTTTTGTACAAAAACACAACTAAAGATAATTATAGTAGCACAAAGTCTCCATAATTAACTTCAAAACATCTTCCATATTATCTTAACTCACTCTACTTAATCAAATAGATAATATTGTATTAGGAAAAGGACATAAGAACTATTTTCTAAACAACACAAGTTATTCCAATGCAAAGTTTGAAAAGTCACTTGCTTTCTCATTCATTTAAGAAAATATGATTTACAATCTGAGCTCAAAGTCTTAAAAGGCATATTAATTTGGGTAGAGTTTTGCTTCCAATCACTCCTAAAAGATCCATTTACAAAAGAGACCCTCTTTATTTATAGGGAGAGGCCTTGAGGAATTAGAAAAGACTTAATTACTTTGACCTAGTCAAAGATAGGAGTCCTTTTTCACTTTAGACTTTCCATATTTTTACATGTAATTACATATGACAAAAGTACATGTGAAAATGTCCAAAGTGGTTAAAAAAGTGCATTTGAAAAATGGAAATTAAACCAAAGATAATTTTAATTTGTATCCCCATTTTTCTTCATGTGAGCATCATACATGGTGATAGCTACTTGTATCTCAATACTATTTAGAGTAACAGTATTCTTGAAAATCACCTTAGCCCTGATTATGGCATCTCTCACTATTGTGACCAATTTTACATGGCTAGTTAACCTAGTTTTTAGATCATCCAACATTAACTGATTATTTAGAATATTGTCCATAGAGGCTACTAAGAATGCCTTATCTTCAAATTCCTTCTAGAACATACCTTCAAATTCCTAAATCATTTATTCTAATAAAATGAATTGGTTGTCTTGTGATGTAAGCTTACAAGGCAACTCCTCTAATTTATGCAAAAGACTAATGTCACATTGTTCACTAAGGTCCTTTGATGATTCGAGATCGTTGATCAATTATTTAAGCACTCAACTCCTATATATCAATGCTTATTTAGTTTCAGTGTAAGAGTCTCTATCAACAATGATGCCAATTGATATTAGAGTGCTCATTTTTAACTTCTCTATATCCATCCATTTATCAAGATACTTTCTTATGCTTTCAATATCTTGAGAAATAATATTAATAAGATCATCCAATTTTTCTCTTATTTTCTCATTTTATCCATCCTCTCTAATAACTCTGTGAGCAAAGAAATTCCTTGTGTATGCATCTTATCCAAGTAATCTTCAAGTACTTTTCCTTTGAGAAAGGTCTTTTCCACTTTCTGAATCATGGGGTCTTCTATGGAAATGGCTTCTGGAGTTACTATTTCTAGAGTGAAAGTTATCCTTCTTACCACTGCAGTCAACTATTCCACCATTGCTTTATAATGATCCTTCATCTCTTTCTCTCTGTCAAACTTTTGAATCAAGATGTCCATAGTTGATTGCATATCACTCTTAGCACTTTCATGAGTTACCTTACCTAGCTCAACTCTAGAAATAGAGTAGTCACTTACATCAAAATTTTCAATAGTTGCATCTTGTGAAGGTCTCAGAACTTCTAAAAATTTGTGTCCCTTATCCCCAATCATCTTTGAAAGAATCTTTGGCTTCTTTGGAGCCTTGACTTTTACTGACACTATTTTATTAAAATCAAAGTCATTTGGAGAGATGGCTTTTTTTTTTCCTTTTGGGCATATAAGCTGACAATCAAGGTGGGATTGCAAAAGTACTTACATTAGTATCAATATCCATTGTTGGCATTACTAGAGTTGCACTTGTACTGGTAGTGGAAATAATAGGTGGAGTATCAATAAAAATTGCACCTTCTATTGAGTGATCGAGAGTAGAACTATCCTCAATTTCAAAAGATGGAGATGATAAATTGCGAATTGATCATGAGGAATGAAGATTATCTCCAAAGGAGCCTTGAGGGTTATCAAAAATTACTTTGTAAGGAGAGGGTGATCTAGAAGAGGGAACACTAATTGGATAAATAGGTGAAGGAGTTGTAATAGGTGTGCCTAGAAGGGAAGAAAAAATTCCTATTTCTTGATGCACATTCTCTTGAGGAAGAAAAGTTTCCTTCTCTCATTGATCTATGGGCCTATCATCAGTCTCCATCTATTTCGTTGTTGGTTTTTTGGTGCTTTGTTTCTCAACTTCCATATCTATTATTTCTGGCTCTTTTTCTATAACTCTTGACTTCTTCATCATAAATATGATTTTAGGCTTACATGGCCTAGAAGAGGAAGGAGCATCACTTTTACTATTCATCCTATTTTCTGCCCTTCTTGTTTCCTCTTGAAATTTAGCTTCTAAACCTGTGATGAATTCTTTCAAAGTGATTCCTTTATTTGCTAGCCAAACATTGGTGTTTGCCAATATTAGTTCAAATCTTTTTCTTAAGGAAGTCAGTTCCTTTTGTGACCATTGGATTGGAGGAAGATGGGCATTGGAGACCTACTTAGCATGGTATATATTATTAATCAAATCATAATCATCCACTAAATTCTCAATGATATCAACAAGTCTCAGATATTCTACCTACTCAAGAGATAATCTACTATAGTCCATTCTCATGACATCTTCTGTTGTCCTCAAATCTACCCAAACATCTTCAATCATAGGCTCATGAAATTGGATTTTTCTCTTGATTATATCTTTTACTCCCCTATAATCCAAATTTGGTCTTCTTTTAAAATTCTTCATGGTTACAAGTTGCATTTTAGTTTCCATAACTCTAGCTTTTCCAGTGGTTAACACTAAAAACCTACCAATTTCAATTATGAATTTGGAATTAGGATTCTTGAGTTCCATCTATTTATAATTTATGACAATTATTTACCTACATATCTCCATCAAGACCAATTTGTCTAAAGGTAATCTTGGAAGCATATAAGGATAACCTTGGAAAAATCCAACCCACAAGTATGAAAAAGAAGGAAATTGTAATAACATACATCCAAAATCATTCACAACTGCCCAAGCCTCATCAGACATTATTCTCTATTCTGATTAAGGATCAAAGAGACACAAAAATACTACAAAAAGTATCATTTACTCTCCTAAAATAATAAATAGAATGCTTTAATGTTAACTAAGGATAGTATTGATACACTAGGGTTACTCTCCTATCTCCTTCTAATGTTAAACCTAGAAAGGTTCTCATCGATGTTGTAATGTACACCAAGTAAGAAGTCATGTAGAATTTGAATGTAGTGGATACCTTCATCAATTAATCATGTAGAGTATTGCTATTTTTTTCTCCCTAGAAGATGACTTATTTGCCTTGGAGAATTATCTTGATGAAGGGATACATCCATTCATGAAATTATGATGAAGAAGGTAAACCTCTTACCCTACTGAGAAGAGTGATTAGATCACTAACTTCTTCTGAGAAGTTGCTCCTTGGAAAACTTCATGGCCACCTTGACAAATTTTCCCTTGGACTCTTGAGCTATTTATGGTTGATTACTTTCTTCACTTTTTTAGGATCTTTGTCATATTATCTTTGTGCTTAGACAAAATGAAGCTTTATTACTTCAGTAGCAAGAGGACACATGAACACTTTATCAATGAACTCAAGATTCAATCTAATCACCACATTACCACTAGTGTCTAACATAGCCCTGGTATCCTTATTGTAGAGCTAAGTGCACTAGAGAACAAATTTTGTGTTGTGAGCTACCACAGGAAAAGAAGATACCAGATAAATATTACTTTTGATTATCTTCTTCATTTCCTGGCTGGGATTGCTTGATTTAGTTCTTTCCATGAACTCAGCCATGTCCACATGACCAATCTTTGTATCTAAAATGTCATCGACATTATAATTAATTAAGGTGGTTGTAAAAACACCTTGATACTTGTAATTCATTATCTTTGACTTCTTTAGAGAAACCTCAATCATCTAAAAGAGCTTTTGTCAAAAGGATGTCGATGAAGAAAGATCCATAAGAGAAACTACAATAAAATTCATGATCATGCAATCAAGGGAAATAATGGCAATTTGGGAAAAATACATGTCGATGATCAAGACCATGGGGATGTGCTTGAAAGGGCTAAAGTGTGAGTAGGTCAAAAAATTAGAAAGAAGCAGGTTCAAAAAAGTGAAACTAAAAATTTCCCAGAGTTAGGAAATTTGAGAGGAAGTTTGCATAGGTGGAAAAAATTTCCACCCTTGCATATGGGGTATGTTGTATCGGCTCTAAAAATTTCCACCATAGCATATTTAGGTAAAATTCACACTTATGCAGGGGTGGTGATTTGTATCACCTTTGTAGGTCGAGTTTATGAAGGGGTGGTAAAAATTGCCACCCTTGCACATAGGGTATAAAACTCAAGTAATGATGGTAAAAATCACCACCTATGTAGGTCTAACATGTAAGGGTGGAAAAAATTTCTGCCCTTGTAGAAATGACAAGGTTTTGTGTAAGGGCAACAATTTTTGCCACCTGTACATGAGAAAACTTGACTAACAGGTTTTATATTTTTTAGGTTTTCAGTTAGTGCACCTCTTTGGGGAAGAGAGGGAGGGGGATAAGTGAAAAATAAAACCTAAAAATAAGGAAAAAGATAAAACCAAACCATAAAAGGAAAAGAGAAAAAAACATCGAAAACCTAGAAACAAAGAGAGAGGAAAGTAAAACCTACCTAGAAATTATGAAATCCTATGCTAGAGGTCAGTGAATTCACAATCCCACTCATTGGCATGGTTTAATGATTGTAGGGAGGAGGAGAAAACAACTTAAAATTATTAAAATGAGCAATAAAATAGCATCTAAATGCCATAAAACCAATGGCAATCACTTGGCACATGTGGTCATAAATGTTGTGCATGAAAACTGAGATCATGCATTGGCAGTGATTTTTGCTGCTTATGCATGATGTTGGGAGAATTCATGAATTAGTGGAAAAAATCACTTCCCATTTATGAAATGAATAAAGATGCAAGGGTAGTGATTTTTGTTGCTCTTGCATGAGAAAAGGGGGAAGGAATATGTAAGGGCAGTGAAAATCGCTGCTCATGCATAAAAACTACAAAACATGCAAGGGTGGTGATTTTCACCACCATTGCATTGGAAAGACTGAAAACATTCAAGATCATCATAAATTGCTGCTCTTACATGAAAAAACCAAAAAATTTAACACTTCAAAAATTGTTAAAATCTGACCCCTGATTAGATCGACAGTTTAATGAGTTTCATGTTTTTCAATAAATCATGACAAGGGAGCACCATGAAAATTTATAGGATGTTATCCAACTTCACCTAAGAAGAAGAGAAACTTGCCTCGAATGACAAACATAGAGTTAATATTATGAAACAAACAAGTTTCATAGGGGCTGTCCACAAAAATGAGCATAGCTAATTTTGGGAACAACAAGGCCTAATGGTGGTTTTAGCCATTAAGGGTAATGAAAAACTTATTTAATATTTGTTTCACCTATGAAAGGAATTTAGTGATATTTTTAAATCATAATAACTGTATGGTGAGGTCCTTGGCTGACCATTATGGGTTGAGAAAGAATCAAGTATAAAGTCAAGGCCTAATAAGCCTATTTTGACTAGTTAAAATATTAAGTTATTGAGTGAAGGATATAGTGTTTTAGAGAATAGGTTAAGGGCTTTAATATAAAAATATATATGAGATAAACATGCCATGAATATATAAATATGTTTCTATATATGTTGATTATGGTCATTTGACCTAATTCTACCAATGAGAGGGTTAATTGAGTGAGAAGGCCTAATAATATGTTTGAGTGAGAAATAAGTGTGAGAAAAGAAAACAAAATAGGTCATAATCAATTGATTAAGAAACATTTTCTCAAGGATTATTATATATTCAAGTTAGATGAGTTGGTTCTTGGTTTCCTATGGGGTTGGAGCCTCCTTGCAGGTTGAAGCTTACTAAATGCACTAACTAAGTTGATGCTTGACTAGTGAGGGGTTAGTGCTCCTTATGGGTATAGTGCCTCAATAAAAGTGTGATTCATTACATAAAAGATAGTATTAAAAGTTTTTCATAAGTGTTTTTCTTCTATTAGAGGGTTTTACACATAAATCTTGTGCTCATGTGGTATGATTTCACTTCTTGCTCATATGAATGATTGCTTGTGCATTTCTATATATTTAGATATATTTGATTGATAAGTGAATGATATATGGAAATAAAATATGAGATTTCACAATAATTCACCTCTCCCCCTTAGATAATATATCTCCAATAGTGGAATTTTTTCTTTTATGGATCAAGGTCAAAGAATGGTAGTGGGGTTGGACTAATGCTTATTTTAGTTTTCATTCAAACATAACAAAGTATGAATCCCTGATACATGGGCTACAAGAATTAAGGAGGAGAGGCATCAAACTTCTGCATGTGAAAGGTGATAGTGATCTAGTAGTGTAACAAGTGAGGGGTGTTAGTTCCATTAATAATCATCTTTTTAAGGCCTAAATACACTTAGTATGGGACCTCTTGGAGGACTTCTTATCATTTGACATCTATTCTATACCAAGGGAGTCTAATCACCATGCAAATAGACTTGTGGCCATTGGTGCACAATATGACATTTTAGATGGAGTCAAGGGCACTAAAGGAAAATAAAAAATCAAGGTTATATGTAGGCCATCTATACCTAATAATGACATGAGTTGTCAAGTATTTGATAGTGATGAGAATATTATTTTCTTTCTCATACAAGAGGTATAATTATGTCATAAGAGTCAAGGTAAGTTTTAGCATTAATTTGATGATCAAATAGTGCAACTAAGGACTAAAAAATTACTTAATGGATTAGGGACATTAGAAATCATCTTTAATGAATATTATCATATGATAAGGGATAAGGTATCTCAACTAAAAAAGAACAATATGAGAAGATAATTATATTTATGGAAAATTTACTTATATTGGGAAAAGTAAACACAATAGAAGAGAGATATGCCTTCATTTCCTTGTGACAATAATATGCTTATGTCTTTGCATGGGAATACCATTATAGGAAATTATTTAACCCCAATCTATCCCAACACACCATAGAATTAGAAAATAATTCAAAATCAGAAGGTAGAAGCAAAGCCCAATCAACCATAAGGTGGAAGAGCTCATGAAAAGGGAATTATTTAAGTTGATTAAATCTAGGATCATATTTCCCATTAATCATTAATCATGGGTATCAAACCTTGTGCTTATAAGGAATAAGAGCATAAAGATACACATATATTTTGAATTTAGAGACCTTAATGAGGTGTATTTGAGGGACCATTACCCACTACCCTCCATGGATCAAATCCTTCAAAAGGTTGCAGGCTCTCAAAGGTTTTATTTAATTGATGGTTACTCTAGTTACAATTAGATCTTAATCTAGTAGGAGAATAGACATAAGATTGACTTCACTACCAAGTGGGGCACCTATGCATATATGAAAATGCAATTTAGACTATCCAATGTAGGGGAAACTTTCCAAAGGGAAATGGATGTTACCTTTGAGGGGTTAATTATTGAGATGGTGATCATATATCATGAATACATCATTTTGTTCTCAAAGGACCCATCAAATAACATAAAACTTTTGAATATGGTCTTTGATAGGTGCAAGCCATTTGAATTTTCCTTGAATCCCAACAAATGCATCTTTTTTATTCATAAGGGTAAATTATTGGGGAATGTGGTGTTAAAATATTATTTCTTTATAGACCTTGAGAGGGTTGAATCAATCATGGCCTTACCCCTACCCAAGCACAAGAGAGGTTTGCAAAGATTCTTGGGGAAGATCAAATTTATAAGGAGGTTTATCCTAAGTTTTTCAAAATTAGTTAATCACCTTACTCAGATAATTAATAAACACAAAAATTTCACATGGAGCAAGAAATGGAAGAGGATATTTGAGGCCATAAAACATGCCATCTGTCAATCCCCCACACTCCTTAACCTTGACATTATTAAATATTTTTTCTTATATGTATTCTCCACATTAGTGTAATTTAATCTATTATTATGCATTAGAATGATGATGGCTTATAAAAACCAATTTCCTTAATTATTTATCACTTATAAGGATATGAGGAAGGATATACCCTTTTTTAGAAGCATGTAATTTCTATCATGAAAGTATTAAATAATTTTAAGCACATGGTGTCTAATAATAAGTTCATAGTTATTCCAGTGCACCCAAGCATAAAAGATTATATACTCAATAGGAATTTGAGTGAGAAGAGAGATGGGTGGGTAGAAAAGTGTATGGAATATGAAATTGAGGTGAGAGTGACCAAACTAATTAGAGGTAGAGGTATATATTAGCATCTTTTAGTAGAAGTGAAAGAAGATAAAGATAGAGTGTTGGTAGTCCATAACATTCAGTAGGTAGCTACAAATACCACTCCTCTCAGCTGGACTAATGATGTGGTCAAATTCATTAAAATAAGATAATGTAATATGAGATTGGATAGCACCAAAAGGAGACATTATATAATATATACCATACCCTCTATTTTGATATATGTAGTGCCCTTTAATAAGTATGCATGAGGCATACTTTTGAGATGTGTTGAATTAAGTCAAGTTGACAAGCTACTTGAGAATTTTCATGATGGACCTATTGGTGGGAACTTTGATGCCAAGAATATAGCTTCAAAAATCATTACATCTAGATAATTTTGGCCTAAATTGTTTAGAGATTCACATACTTGGGTCAGAAGGTGTTCAAAGTGTGCCTTATTCATAGGAAAATTAAAGTTAGATGTCCTTCACTTGAAACCAATCTAAGTTGAATAACCCTTCATGTAGTGGGGTTTAAATTTCTTAGGAATGAATCATCCCCCTTCTAGTGTTATACATAAATGGGTCATAATAGCCACTAACTAATTGGAAAGGTGGTTGGAGGTAGCTACACTTAAGGAGGCCAATGACAACTTAGTCTTGGAGTTCTATGATAATATTATGACCAAATTTGGTGTACCTTTAATAATCATCTCTGATAATGCATTAGAATTCAATAGTACTAAGGTATCTAAGTGGTACCTTAGCCATAAAATCTATCTCAAGGCATCATTAAACTATTACCCATAGGGAAATGGACTAGCAGATTCCACAAATAAGAACTTGATAAGGATCATCAAGAGAACCATGGACGATAGTCAAATAGAGTGGATTACAAGGTTGCTAAATAACCTATGGGTAGATAGATTTAAATTTAAGAGGTCTAATGGACACTCTCCATACCTCCTTGTCTATGTTAGAGAGGCAAGACTACTTATTTCCCTTCAACTGCTTGCCTTATAACTTTTTCATCAAATTAAGCTCTTGAAGGATGATGCATTGTAAGTGAGGAGGAATGAGCTGAGATAGTTAGAGGATAAAATGGATAGTTCCATGTATATAATGTGGTCTAATAATCATCAAGCCAAGAAATATTTTGATAAAAGGGATTCATCTAGGACATTCTAATAGGGAGATATAGTCATCAAGTGGGATGAGGAGTGTGCAAAGCTAGGGAAACACTCCAAGTTTTCTAGCCTTTAGAGTAGACCTTATATCATCACCATTTATAAGGAAAGTAATGCCTTTCAAATTTATATATTTTATGTTGAGGATCTCCCTATCCCTATAAAATTTATGTTCCTTAAGTTCTACTATTAGTCTCCTTCATGTTCATCTTATACATAAGTAGCTAGACTTTGTCTTCTCCCTCCAAGTGCTTTTGCACATGTGTTATGTTTGTTTCTTGGTATTGATATTGGTATTTGTGTGTGTCTTTACTTTTTATTATTTTTTTAATCTATGTATCATTATTTCAAATTATGCAAGGTATAACATAGAAACCATGTGAATTCATGTCCCATCTACTAAGCCATCTAGAGTAGGTTCAAAAAGTTATGAGTTCCTTAACTAGTAGGTAGGTCAAGCTAGCTAAATCACAAGAAATGTTGACTCCTTTATAGTTCCAAACCTATAAATGGGTCAACCTAATTTCCTTTAAATTTTATCCATCTTGAGTATCATGGTTGTCATTCATATTATGAGTTAATAGGGTGTTTAATTAGTTCATTGTCTTGTCATGATTACAAATTTTCTTTATCAATCTTAATATCTCCTTTTTAGCTTGAGTCAATTATTTTCATGATGATTAAACATTATTAGATGGTCCTTAGTTACCTCTATGGAGATCCAAAAATTTAAAATGTCATGGTGAAGGTAAATGGAGAAGGTAATCTAGCGACATTTCATGAACACCCCTAATCTATCTAACGAAATGAGGTATGTTATCTTTCAAGTTTTAATAACATTGTGGGAAGTGTATTAGGATTAATTTGAGGTCTATAATAGGTCATAATAATATTTTAAAGGATATTTACATGATATTTAGTTGATATGCCCCTTAAGGTCAATATGTGTCTCAAAGTCAAAGTTTTTGGTCATAAGGAGAGCTAATTAGGCCTTGATAGATTACTAAGTCACCCCGTACACCTCTAATGGACCTTTTAAACCTCATTAATCCATCACTATACCATTTTATACCTTATTTAACTATTAACACCATGGTCATTGCCTAGTTCCTCCCAAATGGACCCCACTCATTCTAAATAGTGGATTTTCAACTCTCTCCATTCATACCATCAGGTTAAAAGTGTCATATGACTCCTATTTTCCTTAAAAAAACTTTATAATATTGTTTTAGGTCTTAAAAAATAAAAATTTTAGAGAAAATGGTAGGTTGTACAGGTTTCTTAAGTAGTATAGATCTATACAATAGAACATATCTTAGGTGGGGTCATGGTTTTGTAGATGGGGGTAAACAATGTTGGAGAGTTGTTAGTGATGTCATGGTGATGTCATTTATGTGTCTTAGTGAGTGTATTAAGTTCTTTGATAGCCTAAGTAATAATGAAAAATTGTCAATGTGCTTGTCCTAGTGTGCTTGAAGGAGGCTTTGTTGATCTTAAATTTTGGCATGGTTAGAGATATTTAGGGATGAGTATGGAGTATTGATCATGTGAAAGGGGTATTATAAGAAGTTTTATATGTTTTTATAGATTTTATTCATAATTTTAATTCATCTCATAGTCCATAGTTTTTATCTATATAGTTTGGGTCTAGTGGTAAAAAAATTGAGTAGGCAATTTGTTGACATCACCATTGCCATGTATGGATGTGTCAGGGGGAGTTTGTCATATTATTGTGATCACATTATTCTATAGTTTATATAAAACAAATATCATGTCATTCACCTAATAATAATCAAATATATGTGGGTAAAAAATTGATATCCTAGGCATTTTGATAGTTTTTCCCATACTTAGCCAAATTTACAATGTGTCAAGAAGAATTAAGTAAGAATTTTGATAATATCATATCTTGTGTGTAGATGTTTTAGGAGAAGGTGATCATATGGGTTTGTAATTTTGTGCCTAGTTTATTTTCACTAATTTTCAAGTCAAGTGCTAAATCATGATAAAAGATATCCAAGTGCAAATTTGTCTTTCTAAGTAGTTTATAATGTTTTCTAGACCATCACAAACCGTCATGCAGACATGGATAAAAAATTAAGTTTGTAAATTTATTTTAGGTACATAAAAGTTCAATATTGGTCAAATTATATCATGGAGATGTTTTCTATAATTTCAATAATCTACCTTGAAAAATTGGGGTCTTGAAGTGTTGTCCAAATCGAGACACAAATATATAAAGTTGCACTTATAGATAGTGATGGGTCAGAGACTATAAGTTTTATTCACATTGAATCATGAGGTAAAATATTGCATGCATAGGTCAAAAGTGTCACAAGTTCACTATTCTAATAGAATATCAATGTTTAATTTTGTGCCTAGTTTATTTTCACCAATTTTCAAGTCAAGTGCTAAATCATGATAAAAGATATCCAAGTGTAAATTTGTCTTTCCAAGTAGTTTATAATGTTTTCTAAACCATCACAAACCCTCATGCAGACATGGATGAAAAATTAAGTTTGTGAATTTATTTTAGGTACATAAAAGTTCAATATTGGTCAAATTATATCATGGAGATGTTTTCTATAATTTCAATAATCTACCTTGAAAAATAGGGGTCTTGAAGTGTTGTCCAGATCGAGACATAAATATTCAAAGTTGCACTTATAGATAGTGATGGGTCAGAGACTCAATTTTATTCACATTGAATCATGAGGTCAAATATTGCATGCATAGGTGAAAAGTGTCACAAGCTCGCTATTCTGATAGAATATTAATGGTGAGTGATCATTCATACTAAAAAAAGATCAATAGTACATGACAAGTAAAGATTCAACATTGCACGAGAGGCTACCAAGTGGCACAAACACATGGAATAATAGTAAAATGCTCAAAAGGGACATGAGGGTGAAAAGTGTCATGATATCTAGAGTTATGAGCTAGATCTAATGGTGAGCATTTACATTTAAAGACTTGGTTAATCCATAGAGATCGATGGTACATATTTAGTCAATATTTCAAGGGTGCACAAGGTGATGTCAAAGTGACTAAAGTTTAACATTTGGAAAGTATAGTAATATGGGTTAAAGACCAAGATATTTTGAAGGATATTAATGGAGTGATTTTTTTCCAAACTATCAAGAAGCAACAAGATGAGGCTGACATTTTTGAAATGAAGACAAAAACGAATCTCCAAGATGTCATTTTTGAAATGAAGACAAGTTGATATATGTTGGTTGGATAATATTTTAAAGGACTTTAATTGAAATTAAAATATCAGGGCTCATTGATTCACCCCCACCCTCTCAATAATTTTAGATCTAACAATTGGTATCAAAGTAGGTCCTTTGGTAAAGGCTTGAGTGTTTCAAGGTGATCCAAGGTACAATATGGGTAGTCATCAAGGAGGTTTCTCTAATAAGCAATCACTGATATTCATTGAATCAAATTACACTTTTGGAGTGCAAGGATGAGGACATACATTATGTCCCTATGGTTTTATGTGTGCCAATCTATTGTGGATGGTTATGTTGATCCTACTCTCTTCCAACAAGTAATGGAGATAAGAAGTTGTTTGAGAACAATTATAAGGTAATAATGCCATCACTTGTGGTCTTATAGAGATTGAGTTAACCAAGGTAATCCATTGTAAATATGATAAAAATATATGGGACAAAATGTATATTATTTATGAAAGAAATTCAAAGGCAAATATTTCTAAGTTACAAACTCACAGATGGTAATTTGAAAGTCTCAAGATGAAGGAAGAAGATTCTATGACATCCTTTTTACAGAGAGTTGATGAGATTATGAACATCATCATAGGTCTTGGAAAAAACCTTGAAGAGGATAATATTGTTCAAAATGTATTAAGGTCTCTATCCCCCAAGTTTGATCTAAAATTATCTACTATAGAAGAAAGTCATGATCTTAGTCAGTTGAATATGGATCAATTGCATGGCACCCTTACTACCTATAAGATGAGAAAGAATGATGATATACCACTAAATAAGGAATTAGCTTTCAAGACTAAAATGAAGACAAATAAAAAGTTCCAAGGTAATAAATCTAAAGAGGATGAAATTTTTGATAGAAAAGAGGATGAACTAATTGCTTTCATTTCAAGGAAATTAAGAATAGGTTTAGGCAAGTATAAAGGTAAATTACTCCTCAAATGATTCAATTATGGTGAGATAAGACATTTTGCTAATAAGTGACGTCATAAGTTTAAAAAGGATGATGATGAAGAGCATAATCAAGGTCATGATGGTGGAAAGAGATCATTCAGGTCTGATAAAAGCAAAAATGGATTCATAAGGTTTGACAATAAGTACTTCAAGGACAAGAAGAGTCTATACACCAAAGAAGACTATAGCTCATCAGATGGGAGTGAAGTTAGTGACTCAAAATATGATCATGAAAATAATTGTCCTATTTAAGATAAAGATTTTTTCATGGATAAGGAAGTTAGTTGCTTACATGAAAATGAGTGTACTTGGTGTGATTTAGATGATGATGAAGATGAAGTGGACTATGAGACTGCATTGACAAATGCTCATGAAGAATTGAATATTGATAAGAAGATGAAATATAAATTTAAGGACTTTGAGGAATAATTCATTGTGTTTGACATAATAATGGATGAATATGCCAATGAGTATGAAGATATGGTCAAGCATCTCAGTTGTCAATTGGAAATTCTATTTATAAGCCTAAAAGCTAAAGAAGATGAATGTGTGAGTTATGTGATTGAAAATGAGTCATTAAAATATGAGTTAGAGAATATATCTAGTTAGGTAATGCCATTTTTCAAATTTTAAAAGAGCTCAAGTGATATAGATAATATTCTAAATGATAAAAAGCATACAATCAATATAATTGGTTTTTGATACAAAGAAGAACTAGAGAATGCAACTCAAGACAAGATGAAGATCAATGAGAGAAAGGTGGATCAGCCTTTGAATACAAATCATTAGATAAGGAATGAAGGTGTTAGGATAATGAAGATAATTAGATAAAACAACCAAATGCCATGAGGTATGCAAATTTCAATGGTCACTATTACACATGTAATCAATTTGGTTATAAGGCTAGAAAATGCAAGAGACCTATTAGAAATGAATTTAATTGGAACTATGATGAGGGTAATTATTTAAAATGAGTGAGAAAGTTTGAGTGATTCAACTATCATGATGTAGGACACTTTTTTAAGCATTGTCTAAATAACGAAAGGCAAGGTAAGTATTCATCAGAAAGAGTAGTTTGTTTAAGTTGTCATGACATTAGATAGATTGATAGTTTTTTTCTAAATAAGGTAAGAAGATTTGAGTTTCCATCAATGAGTATGGTTTTCTATAATTGTGAACAAAGAGGTAATTTTACTATATTCTACAAGAAAAGGCCATTAAGTTATAATAGATTCAATCAGGCTCCTAGAGTGCAAGGAAGAAGTCAAGTTAACTCATGGAAGCCAAAGGTGGTAAGTATAAGTCATGATGAGTTTACAGGTCCATGTAATATGTTTTATATGGTGTAAAATACTTAAAAAGTTAAAGAGTGCCAAGATATCTCATTGAATACTCATGTTATGAATGAAGAGACCAAGCTCAAGGAGAAAAACAAGGTACTAGTTGAGGCTAGTATTGAGATGTCTATGGATCGAAGTGAACATACTACTATTATTGAGAAAGATTCATGCAAAGAACATCAATTGAAAGTACCTAGTGATGAGGTTCCAAGTTACAAGGTTGATTCTTCAAATAAAAAGGTATGTCAAGATTCCATAGTTCCTCCATGTGTTGTCAATTATATCTTAGAAGAGAAGGAGAGTGATATATAAAAGGAACCAATTTTAAACAAAGAGATGAAGAAAAAAATAAAGAAATGTTATAGCTACAAGAGGATTCTAGTGGTTACTAAGGATATGTGGACCGATCCTGGCTTCACTTTATTTTAGAGCATTGTGGTTAAAAGGATGTCTCTATCCATGCTTCTTAAGATACTCCATTCAGTGGAGAAGAAAGTGTTTCTATGGTGTTTTTGAGATGGTCCTATAAGACTATAGTCTAGTGTTCTTAGTTGGAGCAGGTATGTCTAGGTGGAAAATATGCTAAGGTGATGTCATCATATTGATAACTATGTATAAATTAATCTGTAGGGTTAGATTTAAGGTTATTAAATGGAAAAGGAGGATTTGTGAGTTTTCAAGATGATATTTTTGCATAGAAAGGTTTCCTAACCTTATTATAGCATGCTCCATTAGGTTTTGTGGTATGAAGGTATGTCAAAGTCAAATTATAGATTTTTGTTTACTCTAAGATTTCCTAGTTTATGCTTAAGAGTATGAAGGTCATAAAATGGGTTATAGGATGTATGGGTTCCAAAATATTTGGAAGATCAAATCTTGGTCTATAAGTGTGTAATGGTTGTTTCTAGTTATGCAAGAATTTTTAGGAGTGTGCATTGAATAGAAGGTGTTGTGTTGACCTTGTTTGTTTTGAGATTCTAGGGTTTTATGATTTGATAGAAAATAAGATTTCCATATGAATTAAGGTATAAATCATCTTAATATGTTGGATGTGATAAATGGGTTATCAAATCAAGATTTAAATAGATTTGAAGGTTTGTGCTTCTCAAGTTATTCAAGTTTCTGTCAAATTAGAGGCCTAATTAGGTAGTAGGTTTGTGAAGGAAGTATGTTGTAGAAAAATAGCTAGTTGTTGAAAATTGGTGTTCTTAAATGGGAATATGAGAGTGCTCTATATATGAATTTTTAGGTCTAAAATATGTGTTATTAAAAGGTGTGGGGTCTGCAAGTTCCAAGTAGGGCTACAATGAGTCTAGACATGCCTTGTCTTGAAGATGTGATTTTTGTTCAATTTAACTAAAATAATGAGATATGTGTGTTTCAAGAAGAGTTATTAGGCTTATTTTTAGAATTTTTTTTTTGGTGAGTGGAATGAAGTTATATTTTTAGTATTTGATGTGTCTTAAGAAAGAAGGCTAGTAAGCCTATATTGTGGTTCTTCATGGTGTGTAGAGATCTGAAGATGCTCAAGTGATGAAATTGCTTAGAGATATTAGGGGGAGTCCCTCTAAATTTTTTCTTGAATAATTACATCAATTTTTAGTGCATTTTTGAGAATTAAAAGGTGGTATGCATAAAGTTAGGGGGAGCTAACTTAGGTAGCTTGAAAGACTTGAGGAGCTTTGCATGATGTAAGGGGAAGAATATGTGAGATTTTTTAGTAATATTTAATATGTGGTGATATTTTATATAGATAATATTTCAATAAGTTTGGTATGATGACTTGATCAAACCTAGTCATATTTATGTGTTTTTTCATTGATTACAGTGTTTGGTTCAAGAAGAGAGTATTGGCATAGAACAAGAAGAACTTAGAAACACAAGAAGAGGTAGGATAAATGTAAGGGTGATTTTTTATCATCTTTATAAGGTGTTAATATCCTATTTTTATGGTATTTTTAGGTTCTCAAGATCAATGGGTGCTCACTCTGTCATTGTGTCAAAGGAGGAGAAAGTTTCGATTGTGAGAGTGCTTGAAGGGAAAGAAGGTGAGATGAATAATTTTTGTTGACATATATTATGTGAAAGAATAATATTTTATTCCCATTAATTTTTTTGAGTATGTTTTATACCAATTTTTTTCTAAACTGGTCATGGAAGTTAACCTATCACTAAATAGGCCTAATGAGCAAAATAGTGAGAAAACTAGGTGAGAATGAGAATGAGATTAGGGATTAGTTTTAGAAGATTAGGGAAGGATCATAATGAATTGGGTAATTATTAATTATCTATACCTTATATATAATTATTTTATAAGTGTTTATAATACCTATACTCAAGGAAAAAATTGTCATCAAACTAGTCTATCTAAAATAAGAAAGTCTGTGTAGAGTGAAGTAGTGAGATTAGTATGTAATACCAATATTGATATATGAAAATTAAATATATATTTTAAAATATTATATAAGGATTATAAGGGTTCAAAAAAACACATTTTAATATCACATAAGTATTCCCATAGGTTTTCTAAGAGTTGATTTTCTTGATTGCATTTTTTATTCTACAAGCAACTTTCTGTGTGTATATGAAAATAATGTTTCTAAGTCATTTCTCACTAAGGTGAAGAATAAAATGATATTTAATATGATTAAAATGAATAATAAAATAATTTTAATTTATTTTTATTAATTTATAGTCCCTATTCAAGTATCTATATTCAAATACATTTGACTATTTTCTAACAGTGTCTGGTGGTTCTGAGTAAATGATTTGCAAGATTGTTCCTAAGGCCTTTTAACCTATGTGGTGAAAACCAAAGGATATATAGAGGTATTTTAATTAATAAATAAAATATTAATATTATTTTTTTTATGTGTCAAATTTGTGTATATGGTTCATGTTTTCAATACCGACTTTCTGGCAGTAAGAAGGTCGAAAGATGAGTAGACCTAATTGGATGGTTCAAGGTGTGAAATGAAGAAAATGGTGTTGGGGACACAAGGAGAGATTATGATGGGAATATTAAAGTGAAATATTATTTTTTTAATTCATTTTTTTATGCTCAATGTTTTTTATGGAGGTCTAAGTGAAATGTGTGCTTAAGGAAGGCCTAATTGCATTAGGTCTTTATTAGGCCTAATGGTGGTTTTAGCACTTAAGGGTAATGACCAACTTATGTAATGTTTTTTTCACATATTAAAGGAATTTAGTGATATTTTTAAATAATAATACAATTATGGCGAGGTCCTTATCTAAAAAATATGGGTATGAGAAAGAATCAAGTATAAAGTCAAGGCCTAATAAGCCTATTTTGACTAGTTAACATATTAAGCTATTATGCAAAGGATATAGTGTTTTGGAGAATATTTTAAGGGATTTAATATAATAAAATATCTAAGATAAACATACCATGAATATATATCTATGTTTCTATATATTTTTATCAATTTCATTTGACCTAATTCTACCAACGAGAGGGCTAATTGAGTGAGAATGCCTAATAATCTATTTGAGTGAGAAATAAGTGTGAGAAGAGGAAATAAAAGAGGTCATCATCAGTTGAATAAGATATTTTTTCTCAATTATTATCATATACTCAAGTTATATGAGTTGTTTCTTGTATTCCTATGGGGTTGGATCCTCCTTGTAGGCTAAAGCTTACTAAATACACTAGTTGAGTTGATGCTTGACTAGTGAGGGGTTGGTGTTCCTTGTGTGTAGGGTGCCTCAATAAAAGTGTGATTAATTAGTTAAAAGATAGTATTAAAAGTTTTGCATAAGTTTTTTTTCTATTCCTAGAGGGTTTTACACACAAATCTTGCACTCATGTGTTGTGATTTCACTTCTTTCTCATAGGAATGATTACTTGTGCATTGTTATATATTTAGATCTATTTGATTGATAAGTGAATGATATATGGAAATAAAATAGGATATTGCACACTAATTCACCTCTCCCTCTTAGTGAATATATCTCTAACAATGGACTTTGTTATTAAATGGATCAAGTTAAAAAATGGTAGTGGGGCTAGAATAATGCTTATTTTACCTTCAAATTAGAAGTACTAATTAGTAGTAATGTTCCAATATAGGTGTCCTTAAAACATAACAAATTATGAATCCCTCATATATGGGATACAAGATGCAAGGAGGAGAGACATCAAACTTCTGCATGTGAAAGGTAATAGTGATCTAGTAGTGTAGTAAGTGAGGGGTGTTAGTTCCATCAATAATCATCTTTTAAAGGCCTACAAGCAGTATGGGACCTATTTGAGGACTTATTATCATTTTAAATCCATTATATACCAAGGGAGTCTAATCACAATGTAGATACTTGTGCCCATTTTTGTGCAATATGACATTTTAGATGGAGTCAAGGTTACTCAAGGACAATCATAAATCAAGGTCATATGTAGGCCATCTATACCTAATAATGACATGAGTTTGAAAGTCTTTGATAGTGATGAGAAGATTATTTTATTTCTCATGCAAGAGGTATAATTATGTCATAAGAGTCAAGGTAAGTTGCAACATCAGTTTGATGATCAAATGTGAAACTAATGACTAAAAAATTTCTTAAGGGATTAGTGATATTATAAAGCATCTTTAATTAATATGATCATATGAGAAGGTATAAGGTGAGTATCTCAACTAAAAAAGAACAATATGAGAATATAGTCATATTTAAGGACAAGTTACTTAAGCTGGGTAAAGTAAACACAATAGAAGAGAGATATGCCTTCATTTCATTATGAAAATAATATGTTGATGTGTTTTCATGGGAATACCATGATATGAAAGGATTTGACCCCAATCTATCCCAACACACCATATAATTAGAAAACAATGCAAAATCAGAAGGCAAAATCAAATACCTATCAACCCTAAGGTGGAAGAGCTCATGAGAAGGGAATTATTTAAGTTTATTTAATCTAGGATAATATTACCCATTAATAATTCCTCGTGGGTAGAAAACCTTGTGCTTGTGAGGAATAAGATCATAAATATATGCGTATGTTTTTAATTTAAAGACCTTAATAAGGTGTTTTTGAGGGACCATTACCCACTACCCTCCATGGATCAGATCCTTCAGAAGGTTGCAAGATCTCAGAGGTTTTCTTTGCTTGATGGTTACTCTAGTTATAATTAGATCTTATTCAAGTAGGATAATAGACATAATATCTCCTTCACTACCAAGTGGGGAGCCTATGCATATATGATAATGCCTTTTGGACTATCCAATATAGGGGAAAATTTCCAAATGGCAATGGATGTTGCCTTTGAGGGGTTAATTATTGGGTTGGTGATCATATATCTTGATGACATAATTATATTATTAAAGGACCCATCAGATAACATATACATTTTGAATATGGTCTTTGATAGGTGTAATCCATTTGTATTTTCCTTGAATCCTAAGAAATGCATATTTTCTATTCATAAGGGTAGATTGTTGGGACATGTGGTGTTAAAATATGGTCTCTCTATAGACCCTAAGAGGGTTGAATCAATCTTTGCCTTACTTTTTCCCAAGCACAATAAAGGTTTGTAGACATTACTATGGAATATAAAATTTATAAGGAGGTTTATCCTAGGTATATTGCTTTTAATTCTCCTTACTTCTTGTACAGTGAAAACACACCTATAGGTGACTTGGTAGAGAATTGGGGGATCCATTTCGAGGTATCAAAGCACATAATGAAACATATTTTGAAGTTATAAAATTATAAATGGATCCTAAAATAAACACCAAGAATAATATATTTCTAAACAAATTTGAGGTTACCTTCAAAGTAGTGACTATGTGTTTCAGGCCCCTTATCCCTAAATTGGCAAAATAGAGTACTAAGGTGTTTTCTTGGTATCTTGAAATAGAGATGAAATGGGATTTGAAGCATATATATAGGTGATTTTTGTATCCAATATAAATTAAAAGTAATATGAAAAATATGGAAGGTAGGAGGTTAGTATGGGATATAAATTTGAGATCCTAAAGTGGCCTACAAAGACACTGAACTAAGATAGTGAAATCTATAGGAAAGAGCTATAAGATACCTCTTCATGAAAAAGTTAAAAAGACAATAATGAAAACATATTATAGTTGTTAAAAATGGTTAAATTTATCATTAATATCATATATATCATCATTAATGATGTCATAATACCTTTTGTCTCCCATTAGAGTCTATAGGTATCCTTCTTAACACCAAATGCATCTACAACCAGGGGTCAAAACACACATCACCCAATACAAGGGCTTAAGCATGAAAACATAAATTAGAAGATGAAAAATGAATCCCATAGAACTTATGATACATTAAAAATAGAATTTTACATATATCAGTGTGTAATTCACACCTATAGGTGTCCACTCAACTTAAAATGTGCACTTACAACCACTAAGGATGATTGTGAAAAGCAATGAATAAAGAGATAGTTTTTCGAGTGTGATAAATGAATAAAGGTGAGACAAGAGATTAAAAAAGGTATAAAATTATATTAAGAGATTATTAAAGGAGTGTATACATTGTTTACAATGCCTAACCATATAAGGAACACATACAAGTACCCTCCTAAACAAGGAGTATAGTTTGTAGTCTAAAACAATGAGATGGAAGGTTGAGCAGTATAAGGTATGTATAAGGAGTTGAAATGGTAAATGGAACTAGAAAAATTTAATATTTATCATTATGTTATATATATCATTGTTGACATGGAATAAAATTAGATAAAGGGTTATTATAATACATAACACAACCCACATGTTAAAAACCATGCACAGTCTGTCTCCTTTCTAGTTTGTCTTGGGTTTTGTGTATTTAAGAGACATATTGACAAGATAAAAATATGATTATTGGTGTATAATGCCCCCATAACCTGGAAAATATCCTAAAATATGATATGTATCTAGAAAAATAGGGGATTTTCCCTTTATTTTGTCTCAGATATAGGGCACTTCCCTAAGTGCACTAATTAACAGTTTTAAGGAATGGAGGCAAAGAGATGAACCAAGTGATGTTTGAACCTTTAAAATAAGTTTGGAGTATTATAAAACATACAAGTAAATATTTTTTAACATGCACAAAATAATTTAATTCAATAGGGTACCCTAAACTCTTAAGGTTGCAGACAAGCTCATGAGGCAAGGGTATGCCTAAATTCCAAACAAGAGTTCTGTTTCAATTATAGATCTAAGGAAGATTTAAAATTTATTGATACATGTTTTTGGGGTAATAAAATATTTTTAAAATATATTAAGATATATAGGAAACTATGAAAAGGTCACTTTTGGCTCAAAAACCAACTCAAACTTATTGGAATGGGGAAAATATCTTGATAGGCTAGTTTTAAACACTCACAACATTCATGAGACTATGCATGGATGAAAAAGGAATTTATATGTGTTATTAGGGATCCTAAAGATAATTTTTATGGAATTTTTTTTCAAGTTTAATGTTTGGTTTTTATGAACAATGCTTAAGAGTGAAAACAAACTTAAAACCCTTACAAACCCTCAATTGAGACTAGTTTAGAGAAATGGAGGTTTATAGTTGATCAAATGGCATAGTTTGTATATAATATTGATTTAAAATTGCATAATAATCTATTATGATCCTTCCAACCCTTTTTATTTATAAGGAATTGTATGGACAAGATACAAAATAGTGTACTTTTGACTATTTTATGCATTTTTTAGGATACAAGAGGTTTTAAGAGATAAAATAAATTTTGTGGGGGGGGGAGATTAATAATTTTAATAACTCCATATGTACATTTAATTCTTCAAAACAACTCTTAAGTGTCCAAACTAGATGCTTCATCTTAACTAGTTAAAATTGGCATAGTGGACAAGATATTGAGAAGGGGGGAAAATTCAAGTGAGATGATTTTAAGGTGTACCTAATGCATCTAATTCCATTAATGGTATTGAAAGGTGTCATAAACTCCATCACATATATTTTCATGTAAAATTGATGCCTTTTTGGATTCCAAGTGTGCAGGGTGCATAAAGGAGGAGTTTTTTGGACTATATGATGATAGCTCCTTTCCAGATGATTCTAGATGACCAAGCCTATAACCAATACATGGAGAGCATGTTTTAAATAATTTCACTTCATTCCAATAATTATACATATCCATAATATTTTTTGGGATGTTCAAATAGATCCAAATCATGAAGGCAATTTTTTGAGCTAAAATTAAGAGTTTCTTGTCACTTTTCATGAGTTTTATGGCTTTGATAGACACTTGTGCTTCCTAACCTTGCATGGTTCATACAACATAATCTTATCATACACAATTAACTAATTTTATAATATTGAAAAGTTTCTTTGGGACATTTGGGCTTCTCTCCTTTCCTCTCTTTCTCAAGTTCTATAAGAACAAGCCATTTTGGCCATTGTAACTTATGTTCCACCTAAGTATGGAAAATTCCTCCTCATTTGCATACCATTTGATCAATAAGACTACTATTTTTTTATCTCTTCATGATTTTTCATAGTGTTTTCTACTTTAATGTTGGATCTTGCTTAGTGAAAACTATGGATTCCTTAGCATGTTATCTCATTCTTTCATCCTATTTGAAGTTGGAAAGCTTCTTATTACAGGACATGTGAAGTGTTCTAGGAAATGTCAAGGATTGAGTGAGTTAGTCTATTCACTAGTGACATTCAATGCCTCTTATCTAGACCTCCTAGATTTTCACATTTATCCATAACCTCATAATGTAACATTGATGTGAGAAGATGTAGATTGAAAGTGTATGTTTGGTTAGTAATTTATTTTCATGTGTAACATGCTACTTGTTGGAAATAATCATATTATTTTGTGTATCACCTCCCTTATAATAGTTTAATTTCATTTATATCTCTCCCTTTTAATCCTAAATTTTAGGTTTAGTGGTGATCTAAATTTTACATCAAGGGAGCTATCCCTATCTAGAGATTCACCTCATCCTTAGGTTACCCACAAGCCTATACGTGTTTCCATTGTGCCACTTGGATGAAGAGAGATTAGGAATATCATCAAAGGGATAAAATCCAAGTGAAAACATACATTTCAATATAATTTGATCATATGGGTTTGTTTCATTTTTTTCCTAGTTGATTTGTGCTAACTTTTAGGTCAAGTGTTGAAGTACGATAAAAGGTATGCAAGTACAAAGTTGGCTTCCCAAGTAGTTTGTAATGTTTTCTAGACCATCATAAACAATCATATAAATATAGATTAACCATTAAGTTTGTGAATTTATTATATTTATATACAAGGTCAAGACTGGTCAAAGGATATCATGTAGATGTTCTCTATAATGTCAAGAATCTACCCTAAACATTTGGGGTCTTGAAGTGTTGTCCAACTCAAGATATAAATCTTTAAAGTTATACTTACAGATAGTGATGGGTCAAATATCATCAAGTTTATTCATGTTGAAGAATGAGGTCAATTTTTTTTATGAATATGTGACAAGTGTCACCAGATCTCTAGTCTAACAGAAGATCAATGATGAGTGGTGGTTCATACTGACAAATATCAATGGTGTGAGATAAGTCAAGAGTCAACATTATATGAGAGGCTACCAAGTGGAAAAAATGCATAGAATAATAGTAAAATTCTTAAAATTCATGTGAGGGTACCAAGTGTCATTACATGAATATTTTTGAGCTAGATATAATGATAAGAATTGTTAGCTAAATAGCTAGTTGATGCATAGAGATCAATGGTGCATATTTAGTCAATATTGCAAGGGTACACGAGATGAGGTCAAAGTGACTTAAGTTTAATGTTTGGATAGTAAAGTACTATGGGTTAAATATCAATATATTTTGAAGGATATTAATGGAGATATTTTTTTCCAAAATATTAGGAAGTAAAAATATGAGGACAAGTGTTCAATGTTTAACTGTGACCATTTATATTTGAAGATTTGAATTTAACAAAGGGAAAAACTAGTCTATGGTTTTTAGACCATATCTTTTGTTAAAGGATGAATTTGATCATGGTGTAAAAATAAAAGTGGTAGAGGACTCCAAGAAACATCTATAAATTTGGATTTTAATATCTAAAATTTGTAAAAACAAAGATATTTAGCTCCACAGTTGACTATGTTTTCATGTATGTCCAACAAGTAATCCCATAAGAATGTTTGAGCTTGTATTGGTGTTGTTTCAATGTTTAATGATGAATTAGATATTGGATAATGTTTTATAATCCATAATAATTATATATATTAATTATGAAGGTTTTATCAATAATATATAGTATTAAAAAATGTTTTGAAGTTGATTGTGTTTTCATTCATAATGATTGTATGTATAGAAAAGTGTTTGGACTATTTGTGCTTAAGATAAAAGGTACTATGATGGTTATTGGAACTTAAAGAGGAAATATATATAATTTTAAATGTTTTCATGAATTTTATAACTATTCCTACAATTTATTTTGCTTGAATAAGTGTCAAAGAGATGAATGGGTCTCCACATGACCTAAAAGTGACTTAGGCCTATTTGAAAGTGGATTGTGCTTAAGTGTGACTTATGTAAGATGCCTTAAGGGTGAAGGCATGTAATGTGTCCAAATAATATGTTAATAATTAATGAATTATCTATATATAGTTAAACCAAATGTGATGTTTTGTAGGCTTTTAGAATATTTGTGAGAGAGAATTATGCAAGGTGGATGTAAGAGTTGTGGAGTGAAGGAGAGGTAGAGTGCCCAATTGATGAGTTAATAAGTAGAGAAGACTTAGGACTATGTGTATGACCTATAATTCATATTTATGATGTCCAAATAGTGCTCTTGTAGTTTGAGGATATATGAAGAGATTTGAGTGTGCATATGAGGATAGATTGAGTGAACAAGGAGAGAGATTGTGGTATACCTATGTGAGAGGCTTATATGAGATGGAGAGGAAGTTTATGTAGGGGTTAGATAAATAGATATCCATCATTCAGTGCTGAATAAAATAATTCTAAAGTGGAGGTGTTCAATTCAAGGAGGTTTTTAAGGACTTGATCTTCATTAGGGGAATTTACTCCTTATGAAATAGGGGTTTTAATAAATACATTTAGTCAGGAGGATCTGATCAAGGTTTGTTGGTCTGAAAGAGTTGACCAGTCTCTTATTTGTAATTTAATATAAGACAATAGTCCATGTGTTATAGACTTGATAGTGGGTTTATTCCCCATGAGGGTTTCCCATAAGAACTATGTGTTATGTGTTTGATATTATGTATGCATTGAATGAATAAGCTCTATTGTTAATGTTGCTTGATCAAATTGATATATGCCAATTGGTTAATAGTATAAAGGACTGAAATTAAAATTAAAATATTTGGGCTCACTGATTCACCCTTCCTTAATGATTGTAACATGAATAAACAATGTCAAATGGAGAATAAAGTAGTGTTTATTAGTTTTATAGAAGCTCAAGACCATCCCATCTATCCCTCAAGCTCATTGGCATACATAGAGAGCTCCTCAAGTTTATGTTTGTACAATATGGAGGAGAGAGAATGGGGGCAAAGCTCATAACTAGATAAATTACACTCAGGTAGGCTTTATCCATGGGCATTTATGTAATGATTTGTCTCATTGTATTTATGAGCATTCATTATAAGTTAATGAATTTATATGTTATTCTCATCTATACATGCCATGTTAGACTGAATGGTTTTTAGGGATTCTTGACTTGTCGACCCAAACCAATGATGGATGTTGTTCCTTGGGTCTTAAATGATACTTCCATAACATTTGTAGTACTTGTCTAACACATGTAATCTCATATGGCTAGTAGACATTAAAAGCTAGCTATTGTGTGTGATTTATAAAAAGATATGTGCAATAGATAGAAGTTTAATGTCTTCATCAAAAGTTGTGGTCTAGGTTGAAGAGTTTTTAGAAATGTTTCCTATTTCATCGTGCCTCTTTTCTTAGGTTGGAGGTATAATGACCACTTTTCATATCATAATATTCCATGGAGAAAAAACTTGTGCATATTTGGAGGCCAATGTATAATGAGCAATGTGTATGTCTTAGTAACATCTACAAAGTTTCAAATGCAACTCAAAACATGGATAAGTGGTGTTAAAGTGATAATTTAACATCATAATAACCCGTGAATAAATTTTTCTAACCTCAATGGTGGCCTCACAAGCCTAGAAACCATCTTCCTTGTATCCAAACCTACATAGTCCCTTTTAGCAAAGTTTAATATTTTTTTACAAAGATTAAGGTTTTTTTTAGTTTCTTAGGTTTCACTTTAGGGATGTGTGTGCTTAATTTTTGCCTCCAAAATGCCATATTTTCTTAGGTATATGTGTAAATGTCTACAAGGTTTATATGGATGGTTTTATAAAAAAATTTACTCTCTATTACCCACCATTTTCATAACCTTGTCTTTTCACATGGTTTCCACAACCATTCACACTATGTTCTAACCTTGTCATCCATGTTTCACCATCATTCACCCTAAATTCATCTTCCTTCACTCCTTCATCCTTCCTTCCAGGGTTATATCATGTCAAAATACCTTCATACTCCCTTAAAACAATTAAAATAAATTTTAACCACATAATGTTAGATCTATTTGTTCATATACCTAAATAAAGAGGCAAATAGCCACCTATATATATCCTTTTAAGCCTACTTTATTAGAGTCTCCAAAGAGCACTGTGTACACCATTTAAAGAAATTTTCTTCACATAATGAGCACACTCAAACAATCATCATATATTTAATGCTATGGATGTAGATCCTAACACTTCAAGGAAGGTGATGAGGTTTATTGGCTTGAATTTGGTGTAATTGGTTTAGAGATCCAAGCTTTGATCTCGATGAACCATCCCTAACACCCCCAAACACTTCTAAACCTCACTTCAACCCTAATACTGACTTGAATAGAGAGGTTTACTAAAAAATGTAATAAAAAACTTAGGAATTTATTTTATAAGACTTGTATCATGTTTCCATCTCAAAGGGGATCATGTCATCGCACCTGATAGTATCAAAACTATATGGTCACTTCTTAAAAGTGCAAATTTGTAGGGTTTTGGGGATAATGTGTGTTACAGATCCTAACCATGAATTTAAAATTATGGGAGAGGTTATTTGAAAGCTTATTATACCTATATAATCTAAAAAATATTTATGAAGGTGATATTAAATAGATCTGCCATCTCATCTTAAACAACTAGTCTATGAAGTAGTTTAAGTGGCCTAGTCATACAGGGTTAAAGTGTTTACAGGTGAAGAACACTTAAGAGATATAAATGTCAATGAATAGGGGTTAAAATAAGAATTATCTATGTATTTTTAGATGATTTTGTATCTTATTTTAGCTATTTAACCATTCAAGCATTGAATATGAGGAAAAAGTTGAAGGACAAGCAAAATAGGTCTACTTATCTTGCAAGTAAAAGACTCTAGTGAGAATGGAGTAATATTATGACATTTATGAGTCACATTGAGAAATTTATAACTATCATCCAAGTTATAATATCCAAATTTTATGTCATTATGATAGGTTAGAGGTAGTTTTAAGGATAATTCTACATGCACATTGAAAGAGAGGATACCCAATGCCTCTAAGAGGCTTATCCCCATTACATTTGCATTGTGTAACTACCATTTAAGGGAATGTTGGGATATTTTAATCATGTTTATGGATTTAATAAATATAAAATTTAGATTTAAAAACTCCATGCTTGATCATAATGCCAAAGTGGATTCATTGAAGCCATGTCAATACATGAGAGGAATAGGCCTATTGTAACTACCATATGCCACATTGGCCTCATTAATGGCCTCTACCACACCTATAAACTTCCCTAATATCTCTAAAATTTCTATTTAAGTAGGGATTGAGATATGTTTTTATCATTCCTTTGCTAGGTATATCAAAGCTCTTCTAAAATTGCCTTGTACTCATTTGAATCAATAAGAGAATACTTGTAGATTTCTATTAAATACTAGTGTGCTCCATGAAAGTTTTATTTGTAGAATATATGCATTATGTTGTCATATGTAGGTCCTTTCATGCACCTAAATTTAGGTTACTAGTATATTATAGGTTGTATGTAGTTTTAACAAGTACGAGTGTTCTTTAAGTGTCATAAGTCAATAGTATCTTGTGTAGATTTAGTCCTTTGTCCTTCAAGTTCCATAATCCTACTCAACCTCCATATGAAATAATCATGATTAGAAAAACATAAAGAATTTTTATTATTTGTAGTATCCATAAATTTAATTAGTGATTTTAAAAGGATATGACTAAGAGTGGATCTATAATCAATTGGTGCCTCACCACTTAGAGTAGGTTTATTCATTAGTTTTCATCTCTTTTCCCTTTTAATTGTAGTGAGATTAGATGTTAGAGAGAGAATTAAAATGATAAATTATGGTATATAACCCCATTAAATATATATTTTTGACATGCATATTAGGTAGCCCATAGCCTATAGTCACTCTAATGTTGGTCTAGGTTTGAGGTAGAAGTGAAAAATATTTTTTTTAGTAAAGGTGCAACCTAGATTCCTAATAGTCTTGGTACACCTGGTGGGAAAAATTATTAAGTACCTTGAAAACCTGATTTTTAAAAATTTATAATATTTTAAGACATTTGGAGGGCTAAAGACAATTAATAGAAGACTGGAAGGTATTTTCATGTAAAAGGTGTCCACTAGGTCAGCTTTAAAAGGTAAATAGATTGATTTTGTTGAAATATCTTTAGATTTTAAAAGGAGAAAGAGGGTTAATAGATTTAACTCAAACCCCACATCCCCCAATTCTCCTAAGTCTCCTATTTATGCCAATTCTATCTATACACAACCTATTTTAAGTCCCTTAATTCCAATGTTAAGGCCTAAAATGCAAGCATTTATACCTTTCAATGATGGTAGTCCTTTAAACCTCAACAAATTTGATTATATATTAGTTTTTTCCTTAAAAAATTTACCATACTTAATAAGGTAAAAATACACCACTCTAATGGAACATATAGCTGATATAAGAGACATATGTTTAGTACACTATTACCCAAGATGTCATGGTTGTTGATATCCCCTCATATTTTCCATTATGCCTATCTATGGATGTCACTAAAAATATTGGGGGATACCTTTCATTTGACTATTCATACATGGTTTTAGGAATATATATGGGACTCGGATCACTATTAGATCTAAACCTCTTTCTCAGTTTCACTTAGAACCATATATGTTTAACCTCTTTAGTGTAAACAACACTATACTAGATGAGGATGAGAACATCAGTGCACAAGAACCCAAAGATTATCTTGAAGTCATATCATATCTTCTCCTTGATGAATGGGTATTGGATAACCATGGATTTGACCCTTAAAATACCATTAAGGAGGTAGTCCTAGGGGTATACTATGTGCATGAATAAAGAACTCTTGTTCCTAGGCTCACAAGCCTAAATCAAGAGCATGCTGACATATGGATGTTGGGAATGTTTTTTAAGGTATGAATGAATTTTTCATTTATATCATGTAAGTGTCATTGATTTCATTCTCTATTATCATTATTGTTCTTGATGTTGAGTTCATAAAGCCTTATTTGAAGACCCTAGTGAAATGACATAGGCCTAGTAGCATGATGAGTTGAACCATACAAGTCTTGTATAATAAATTTAAGTATCATGTGATAATGGTATGAGATAACATAACATATGGAAGAGTTTTTTTAGATAGTTCAAAAAATTTCAAGGCATGGTCATTGTCCAAGTGTGACTAGTAGTATAATGTACAAAAATGACCTATAGTAGCCTAATGAGGGGTCAAGATAATTTTCAAGGATGATAGAGCTCTTGAGAGAATTGACATAGGTTTGATAGTGCTTTTAATTATGTGGAAAATGTTTGAAATTAATACCAAAAGGAAAAAAGAATGAAAACTTGTGAGAAGGTTCCTTATGTGTATAGAATGGGGTATTGTGAACCCAATTAGAGATTTCTTTTTCTCTTTAACACATTCAACCTTTGATTGAGGGAATAATCACTTAATGGAATTTGGGAAAGGTATTTATCTTTATTTTCCTAGAATTTTTTTTGAATATGAGGGGAAATATTTTATGAATGATTGCTAAGAAGTGAAACTAGTCAAAACCCTCTCAAAACCCTTATAATGACCTAGTAGGAAATATCTAATCAATAATGGATAATAATGGCACTATTAATATAATTTTATGTTTGTAACATGTAAAGGACTCTTCAAGGTTTCCTCATATGGTTCTGGTTTATCTTGATAATGAGTAGAAGCTACAAGAAAACCCTTATTTTTAGGAAGTTTGATGTAGCAGGAAGGGTTGACTAGTTCAAATCATGAAAATATGGAATATGATGTGTAAGACTAATATTTTATTCACATGATATTTTTTGAGTAGGTTTCAAACCAAAAATGTGCTAAACTAGTTATGGAATTTAACATATCATTAAACAGGCCTAATGAGCATAATAGTGAGCAAACTAGGCAAGAATGAGAACAAGTTTAGGGATTAGTTGCAGAAGACTAGGGATGGATCCTAATTTATGGGCTAATTATTCAAGACCTATCCATCTTATCACATTGGTTTATAAGTGTTGATGATACCTAAAATAGGAAAGTATATGTAAATTTATGTATTGAGATTGATTTTTAAGACCAATATTGATATATGACCATGAAATATATATTTTTAAATATTATATAAGGATTCTAAAGGCTCACAAAAACCCATTGGAAAATAACATAAGTATTTCCATAGGTGTTCTAAGAGTTTATTTTCTTGACTATGGTTTTGGTGATATAAGAAACTTTTTATTTGTATGTGAAAATGATGTTTCTAAGTCACTAATAGTATCATTTTAATGTATTTTTATAAATTATAAGTCCCTGTTCAAGTATGGAGAGTTAAATGCATTTGATTGATCATTAATAGTGTTTGGTGGTTCTGAGTAAGCCATTTACAAGATTGTTCCTGAGGCCTTTTAGCCTATGTGGTGAAGACAAAATCATCTTGAGAGGTATTTGAAGTCATAAATATACTATTTATATTATTTTGTGTTTGGGTTATGTGTCAATTTTTTCTATATGGTTCAAGTTTGTAAGACAAACTTTCTAGCAGTAAGAAGGCCTAAAGATGAGTAGACCTAATTGGATGCTTCAATGTGTGAAATGAATCAAATGGTGTTGGGTACCCAAGGATATATTATGAGGGCTCTATTAATGTGACATATGAAGTTTTTCATACATTTTTGTGGATGATCAAGTTGTTCTAAAGAGGTGTAACTGAAACATGTACTTAGGGAAATAATTGCATTAGGTCTCTATTAGGCCTAATGGTGGTTTTAGCCCTTAAGGGTAATGAATGACCTATGCAATGTTTTTTTCACTTGTGAAACATGTGTAGTGATATATTTAAATAATAATACAATTATTGTGAGGTCCTTGATTGACAAATATGGGTATGAGAAAGAATCATGTATAAAGTCAAGGCCTAATAAGCATATTTAGACTAGTTATAAATTAAGCTATTAAGTGAAGGAAATAGTGATTTTGAGAATAGGTTATTGTAATTAAGATAATAAAATAGCTTATATGAACATGACATGGATATATAACTATGTTTCTAAAGGATTTTATCAAGTTCATTTCACTTAATTCTACCAAGGAGAGGGCTAATTGAGGGAGAAGGCTTATTAGGTTGTTTGAGTGAGAAAGAAGTGTGAGAAGAGAAAAAAAAGGAGGTAATCAACAAAAAGTTTCCAAGTATGATTAGAGATTAAAGGTAGCTTATTCGGTGATTGGTTGCCTAGGGGGTTAGAACCTCCTTGCAAGTTGAAGCTTGCTAAATGCACTAGTTGATTTGGTGCTTGACTAGTGAGGGGTTAGTGCTCCTTATGGGGTTGGTGCCTCTCTAAAAGTGTGATTCATTACTTATAGGATATTATTCAAATTTTTGCATCAGTGGGTTTTCTTCCCATAGAGGGGTTCCCACATAAATCTTGTGATCATGTGTTGTGCTTTCACTTCTTACTCATATGAATGATTACTTAGGCATTGATATATCTTTATATCTATTTGATTGATAATTAAATGATATATGGAAATGAAATATTAGTTTGGACATTGATTAAACAACCCCATTTTAAATGAATATATATCCAAAAATACATATCAAAGCTTCATCCCTTGAGTATACCTAATAATCTAAGGGAGATATTTGGAACATAGATATGAATCTTGGCAATGAAAGTATTTTCTATGATTTCCATGAGAATATACCATCATTAGTAAAATAGCTAGTGAATTTTGTTTAAAATAGAAGGATCACATGGAAGAATGTACCCATATTAGATTGAAAAAAAATAAATTAGAGGCACAAATTAAGAAAGATGCTATCAAGTTAAGGACTTTCCAGAAATATGAGGAAAGTACTAAAAATCTTAACAATATCCTGGATAGTCAAAGATCCTTTCATGACATGATATTTCTTGGCTTAAGATAAGAACAAAAGGTGTCTAATAAATGTTAGACTCCAATAGACATTAATCACTCAAGGAGTGATGAAATTGATAGAATCAAGACCTATGTAGAAGCTTCTAAATTCAAATTCAAGCATGAACAAGTCAAAAAGGTCCTTACTCCATAAAGAGATGTTAAAGGAAATAATGTTTTATCCTTTCTTCATCAAAATAAAAACAAGGTCAAAAAATCATAGTATGTGAACTCCTTCATGTGTTATTATTTATCTTATGGTAAATTTGGACATAAAGTTATCAACTATAGACTGAGAAGCAAAATTCTATGCTAGAGATATAACCAAAGAGGACATATTTTAAGAGAGTGTAAGATAATCAGGAAAAATAGTTATGTTCAGAATTTATGGATTCATGACACTAAAGAATGAATCAAGAAAGTAGAACCTATAGAAAATAAGTAGAAAGATAGAGGAGAAGAACCTATGATATCCCAAACTAATTTTTACACTCAAGATGAAGATTTAAAATGGTAGACAGTTAGTGGCTTCTCAAGTCACATGACATGAGATAAAAGAAAAATCATCACTTTGAATAAGAATGCCACTAGTTTAGTAAGGTTAAGGGATAACACATCTAGTAACATAGTTGGGAAAGGTGAATTGAGCCTAGAAAATGGGAAGACCAAAATATAAAATGTGTTATATGTAGATGGATTGAAACACAACTTATTAAGTGTGAGTCAGATGTGCACCCAAGGACATACTCTAATGTTTCATGAAAAAGATGTGAAATAAGGAGAGATAATTTAGGAAGATTGATTGTCAAATCCAAGAGAATTGAAAACAAACTCTGTTTACTAAATGAGATCACAAAATAGAAATGATTTATGATCAAGGTAGATGAGATTTGGTTGTTGCATAGGAGGTTACATCATATGAACTTTGAAAATATAGTCAAGATTAGCTATAAGATATCTATGAAGAATATGCCCAAAGTTTCTAAACATATAAATGTTCTTTGTAAGACATTTCAACATGATACGTAAACTAGGAGAAGATTCAAGTTTAAAGAATATTCCACTACTAGACCTTTATAACTAATCTATATTGATCTGTGTGGACCTAAAAGGATTCAAAGTATTCAAGGAGATAGCTTCTTCATGTTTCTTATAGATTATTTCACAAGAATGACTTGGTTGGTTGAAGAAGTCAAAAGCTATAGGTAAGTTCAAAACGTTCAAAGATTTGGTTGAAAATGAAATAAATGTGAAGATCAAGTGTCTTAGGTCTAACAAAGGATGAGAATTATGGTCAAATGAGTTTGATGAGTTTTATGAAGTCAATCGAATAAGAAGATAGTTATCAACTATTAGAAGACCTTAATAACATGGAGTGGTAGAGAGAAAGAACAAAATAGTCCAAGAGATGGAAAGGACCATGTTGAATGAGTCCATGTTATTAGATGGTTATTGGAGAGAAGATATGAGTACTATAGCTTACACTTTAAATAGAAGTTAGACTAGGATCAATGGTGATAAGACTCCATATGAATTATGGAATGGTAGACCTAAAAGTGCTAAAAATTTCAAGGTTTTTAGGAGTAAATTCTATATTAAGAGAGATGATGAGGACCTAGGCAGGTTTGATTCAAGATTTGATGAAGGTTTCTTCTTAGGATATTCATTAGTAAGTGTTGCCTATAGATGATATACAAAAGTTTGAAAAGGATAATGGAGAGCACAAATGTGAAATTTGATGAGACAAAGAATCCATATTCTTAGTCAAACAATGATGAAGGAGAAATAGAGATAGATGAGGATGAAGAAGAGAGTGATAAAATAAAGGACTCAAAATGTCCTTCTAATCAAAATAAAAAAGATTGTCTTAAGTCTCATATCATTGGAAACAAAAGTGTAGGTATACAAATAAAGAGGAGAATGGTGAGTGATATTTCGTTACTTTAAAAATTTGAACCTAAAAACTTTATAGAATTAAGTGAATATAATTTTTGGTTAGATGTAATGAATGTGGAACTAAATCAAATTGAGAATAATGAAACTTAGGAGTTAGTACCTAGACCTAAAGACAAATACATCATTGGTAAAAAATGGGTTTTCAATAATAAATTGAATGAGATTAGAGAGGTCACTAAAAACAATGCTAGACTTATGTGTATAGGATATTCTCAAGTAGAAGGAGTGGAATTTGAAGAAACCTTTACTCTGGTATCAAGGTTAGAGGCCATTAGGATGTTTATTGCCTATGTAGGTTTCAAAGGATTAAAGATATACCAGATGGATGTTAAGTCAACCTTCCTAAATGGGAACTTAAAAGAAGAAGTATACATTAAACACTTGAGGGTTTCCTATTAAATGATACCAAGGGTTATGTTTGTAGGTTGAATAAGGTACTTTATAGCTTAAAATAAGCCCCTAGATCATGGTATTCTATACTTTATAAGCACCTTTTGGACAAAGGGTTCAAGAGAGGAGTTAAATATAGTAACATATATGTCAAAGATGAAAATGATCATCAATTGATAGTGGTAGTCTATGTGGATGATATTATATTTAGTGTAACTAATGAAAACATGATTGAGGATTTTTTAGAGCTAATGAAGTTAGAATTTGTGATGTTTATTATTTTAGAATTGTCCTTCTTTCTTGGACTTCAATTTAGGCAAACTAAAAAAGGTATGTTCATTTCACAATTCAATAATATAAAAGAGATGTTAAAGAAGTTAAAAATGGAAGATTTTAAATATATAAGTATACCTATGGCTATAAAATGCAAGCTAAGTAAAGAGGATGAATCCTTAAGGTTTAATTAAACAAAGTATAGATCCATGATTGGGAGTTTGTTGTATACTAATACATCTAGACTAGATATCATGTAAGTAGTAAGTCTTGTGGGAATATTTTAAGTAGATCCTAAGGAAATTCACCTAAAATTAGTAAAGAGGATAATAAGGTATCTCAAAATAACTTTAGAATATGGTTTATGGTACCCAATGAGTAAAAAGATTGATCTAGTAGCCTATACAGATCCAGATTGGGATAGGAGTCTAGATGATAGAAAGATCACTAGTGAAGGAGCCTTCTTTGTATTTAAGTGTCTAGTCTCATGGTTAATCAAGAAATAAAATTTAGTGGTATTATATACTTGTGAATTTGAGTACACTATACTAGCCTCATTTGTACTTAAGTGTTATGGACAAAACAAACCTTGAGAAACTATAAGGTGGATTTTGATGGCCCTATTCCTATTATTTGTGATAATACTAGTGCCATAAGTGTTCAGATAGTCTTATCTTTCATTCAAGTACCAAACATATTAATATAAAGTATCATTTATTAATAGAACAGCTGAGTGAACAAAGTATTAAGCTTGAATTTGTGTCTATCAAGGATTAGATTGTATATATCTTGAATAAGCCTCTTCCAAAATCTACTTTTGAACATATGAGATAGAAATTAGGTGTGATTTCTATTCCTAGATGCCAATAATCAATAAAAAGTTCCTAGGGGGATTTTATGAGGATGTTTTTTAGCTCTAAGAATATAAAATAAGTGCACAAGTTATGAATTCAAAGGGGGAATCATATCAATCTATCAAGAAGAAGCTATCTGAGATATGCAATATGAAAGGGGGAGTTTTCTGACATGATCTTTTATTTTTGTATATTGAAGTGTTACTTTAGGTAATTTATTTGTCATTAATGTCAAAGGGGGAGATTAATCTACATTGAGATTGATCTTTATTAAAAATATGCTTCCCATTAATAAAAGTTTCTCTAAGTAGGTTACATCAATGATTTATTTCCATCAATGACAAAGGAGGAGATTGTTGGGAATGTGTTTCAAGGTATGCATGAATTTTCATCAATGTAATGTAAGTTTCATTGATGTCACTCTATGTTTTCATTGTTATTCTTGATTTTGAGTTCATAAATCCTTATTTGAGGAACCTAGTGAGATGGCATAGGCCTAGTACCATGATGAGTTGAGCCATAAAATAATTGTATAATCAAGGTGGGTATAATTTTATAATGGTATGAGGTCACCTAGCATATGTAATATGTTTTAAATATATATTATTAAGTTTCAAGGCATGGCCATAGTCCAAGTGTGATTGGTGGTATAAGGCCTAGTATACAAATGTGACCTATAGTGGCCTAATGAGGGGTCAAGATAATTTAAAAGGATGTTAAATATATTTAGAGAATTTATATATGTGTGATAGGTAATTTTAAGTATGTGTAAAAAAAGCTTAAGTCAATACCTAAAGGAGAAAGTATGAGAACATGTGATAAGGTTCCTTATGTGCATAGAATGGGGTATTACAAAGCTGAGAAGAGATTTATTATACTCATTTGCATGTGAAACCTTTACATGATATATTTATCACTTCATGGATGCTATATAATTCCCCTATATTTATTTTCATAGCATTGGTTTTGAATATGAGGGGCAATCCTATATGAATGCTTGCTAAGAAGTAAAACTAGTCAAAACCCTTATAATCACCTGATAGGAAAGATATAACCAGTTATGGCTCAAAATGGTACTATTGTAATAATTTTATATTTTAAACATGTAAAGGACTCTTTAAGGTTTCCTTAGATGATTTTGGTTTGTCTTAAGAAAAACCTTACCTTTATAAATTTTGATGTGGAAGATAGGGTTATCTAGGTCAAAGCATGAAAATGGATGGATTATTATTTTTAAGACTAATATTTTATGCCCATTAATGTTTTAAGTTGTTTTTAGACAAAAAAATGTGCTAAAATAATCATGGAAGTTAACCTATTGCTAAACAGGCCTAATGAGCAAAATAGTGAGAAAACTAGGCGAGAATGAGAATGAGATTAGGGATTGGTTTCAAATGAATAGGGATGGATACTAATGAATTGGGTAATTATTAAATACCTATCCATATTATCCCATTGTATTATAAATATTCATGATAAATATACTCAAGCAAAAAGTTGTCATCAAACTAGTCTATCTAAAATAGGAAAGTCGGTGTAGAGTGAAGTAGTGAGATTGGTATGCAATAATAATATTGATATATTACCATGAAATATATATTTTAAGAGATGATATAATGATTATAAATTTTTAAAAAACCCCATTTTAATATCACATAAATATTCCCATAGGTGTTCTAAGAGTTGATTTTCTTGACTGTGTTTTTTATGCTACAAGCAACTTTTGGTGTGTATGTGAAAATGATGTTTTCAAGTAATTTTTCACTAAGGTGAAGGATAAAATTATATTTAAGGTAATTTAAATGAATTATAAGATAATTTTGATTTATTTTTATTCATTATAAGTCCATATTCAATTATGGAGAGTCAAATACATTTGACTATTTGTTAACAATGTTTGGTGGTTCTGAGTAAGACATTTATAGGAGTGTTCCTGAGGCATTTTGGATTATTTTGTGAATAAAAAACCATATATGGAGGTATTTTAATTAATAAATATATTATTAATATTATTTTATGTTTTTTTATGTGTTAAATTTGTGTATATGATTCAAATTTTCAAGACAAACTTTCTAGCAGTAAGAAGTTCGAAAGATGAGTAGACCTAATTGGATGGTTCAAGGTGTGAAATGAGGAAAATGGTGTTGGGAACACAAGGATATATTATGAGGGTAATATTAAAGTTACATATTAAGTTTATAATCCATTTTTTGAGGCTCAAGGTGTTTTAAGGAGGTCTAATTGAAATGTATTCTTAATGAAGGCCTAATTGCATTAGGTCTCTATGAGGCCTAATGGTGGTTTTAGCCATTAAGGGTAATGAACAACATATGTAATGTTTGTTTAAATTTTTAAAGATTTTTATTGATATTTTTAAATAATAATCCAATTATGGTGAGGTCATTGTCTTATTAAGATGGGTACAAGAAAGAATCAAGTATAAAGTCAAGGCTTACCAAGCCTATTTTAACTAGTTAGAATATTAAGCTATTGAGTGAAGGATATAGTGTTTTAGAGAATAATTTAAGGGATTTAAAATCATAAAATATATGAGATAGAAATTAAATTAATATATAAATATGTTTATATATGTGTTTAGTAAGGCCATTTTACCTAATTCTACCAAGGAGAGGGCTAATTGAACAAGAAGGCCTAATAGGTTGTTTGAGTGAGAAGAGCAAAAAAAAGAGGTCTTAATAAATTTAGTAATAAATATGTTTCCAAGGATTATCAAATATTTAAGGTAGCTAATTTATTGCTTGGGTACCTAGGGGGTTAGATCCTCCTTTTAGGTTGAAGCTTACTAAATGCACTAGTTGTGTTTATGCTTGACTAGTGAGGGGTTGGTGCTCCTTATTGGGTTGGTGCCTCAATAAAAGTGTGATTAATTACTTATAGGATAGTATTCCAAGTTTTTAATAAGTTATTTTTATTCCCCTAAATGGTTTTCCACATAAATCTTGCAATCATGTGTTTTGATTTCACTTCTTGCTCATATGAATGATTTCTTGTGCATTGATATATATATATATATATATATATATATATATATATATATATATATATATATATATATATATATACATATATATATATATATATACATATATATATATATATATACATATATATATATATATACATATATATATATATATATATATGTGTGTGTGTGTGTGTGTGTGTGTGTGTGTATACACATATACATATATATATATATATATGTATATATATATATATATGTATATACATATATATATGATTGATAAGTGAATGATATATGGAATTTAAATAGGATATTACACACTAATTTACCTACCCCACCTTATCAATGAATATATATCTACAATAATGGACTTTGTTCTTTGATGTATCAGGGTCAAAGAATGGTAGTGGGGATGGAGTAATGCTTATTTTACCTTCAAATGAGAAGTAACACTCAATAGTGAGGTTAAAATTTAGTTATCCTTCAAAAATATAAAATTATGAATCCCTCATACATGGGATACAAGAGGAAAGGAGGATAGGAATCAAACTTTTGCATGTTAAAGGTGATAGAGAGCTAGTAGTTTAATAATTGAGGGGTGTTAGTACAGTCAATAATCACCTTTTGAAGGCCTAAAAGCACTGATTATGGGACTTCTTAGAGGACTTCTTAGAATTTGACATCCATTTTATACCAAGGGAGTCTAATCACCATAAAAATAGACTTTTGGCCATTGGTTCCCAATATGACATTACAAATGGAGTCAAGGGAACTCAAATAAAATCAAAAATCGAGGTCATATGGAGGCCATATATACCTAATAATGACATGAGTTGGCAAGTCTTTGATAATGATGATTAGATTATTTTCTTTCTCATGAAAGAGGAATAATTATGCCATAAGAGTTAAGGTAAGTTATATAATTAGTTTAATGATCAAATAGTGTAGTCAAGGACTAAAATATTGCCCAAGGGATTAGTGACATTAGAAATTATCTTCAATGAATATGATTATATGAGAAGTTATTAGGTGGGTATCTCAACTAAAGAAGAAAAATATGAGTAGATAGTCATCTTTAAGGATAAGTTACTTAAGTTGGGAAAAGCTAACACAATAGAAGAGAGATCTACCTTCATTGCCTTATGACAATAATATGCTGATGTGTTTGATTGTGAGTACCATGATCTAAAAGGATTTGACCCCAAGCTATCCCAACACACCATATAACTAGAAAAAAATGAAAAATTGGTAAGGTAGAAGTAAATACTAGTCAAACCTAAGATGAAAGAGATCTTGAGAAGGGAATTGTTTAATTTGATTTAATCTAGGATAATATTCCCCATTAATCATCCCTCATGGGTATAAAAACTTGTACCTATGAGGAAGAAGAAGAGTATAAAGACACACGTCTGTGTTTATTTTAAAGACCTTAATAAGGTATATTTGAGTGACCATTACCCACTACCCTCCATGGATTAGATACTTTAGAAGGTTTCTAAATTTTAGAGGTTTTCTTTGCCTTATGGTTACTTTAATTATAATTAGATCTTAGTAAAGGAAGAGGAAATACATAAGATTAACTTCAATACCAAGTGGAGCACCTATGCATATATGAAAATTCCCTTTGGACTATCTAATACAAGGGAAATTTTCCAAAGGGTAATAGATGTTGCCTTTGAGGGGTTAATTATTGAAATGGTGTTCATCTATCTTGATGACATCATTATGTTCTCAAAGGACCCATTAGATAACATAGAACATTTGAATATGGTCTTTGATAGGTGTAGGCCATTTGGAATGTACTTGAATCCCAAAAAATGCATATTTTCTATTCATAAGGGTAAATGGTTAGGGAATGTGGTGTTAAAATATGGTCTCTCTATAGACCCTCAGAGGGTTGAATCAATATTGGCCTTACCTCTACCTAAGCACAAGAAAGGTTTGTATAAATTCTTAGGGAAGATCAAATTTATAAGGAGGTTTATCCTAGGTTTCCTATTATTAGTTATGCCTCTTACTCACATGATTAAGAAATACAAAGAGTTCACATGGAGAAATAAATGGAAAAGGATATTTGATTCCATAAAACATGTTGTCTCTCAATCCCAAACACTCCTTAACCCTGACTTTAGTAAAGAGTTTTTATTGTATGTTTTCTCCACATCAGTGTAATTTATATTATGCTTATATAGTATAAAGATGAAGGCTTATAATAACAAATTTTATTCTTTAGACAGGACTTATAAGGATATGAGGAAAGATATACCTTTGTGTAGAAGCATGTACCTACTATCATGAAAGGATTGAATAAGTTTAAGCACATGGTGACTAACAACAAGGTCATAGTCATGGTCATGCACCCAAACATCAAAGAGTTTATACTCAATATGAATTTGAGTGAGAAGAGAATTGGGTGGGTAAAAAAGTATATGGAATATGACATTGAGGTGAGAGTGACCAAGATAATCAGAGGTAGAGGTATATGTGAGCATCTTATAGTATAAGTTATGGAATATACATATATAGTGTTGGTAGTCTATAATAGTTAGTAGGTAGCTACAAATACCACTCCTCTCAGTTGGACAAATGATGTGGTCAAATTCCTTCAAACAAGACAATGTCCTATGGGATTGGATAACACCAAAAGGAGACATTATAAACTGTAGACATACCTTATGTTTTTATATATGTAGTTCTCCTTAAGAAGGATGTATGACGCATGCTTTTGAGATGTGTTGAATCAAGCCAAGTTGACAAGCTACTTGATAAATTTCATGATGGCTCTATTGGTGGGAACTTTGATGCCAAGACCACAACATCCAAAATCATTAGATATGGATACTTGTGGCCTATAATTTTTATAGATTCACATACTTAGGTTATAATTTGTACAAAGTGTGCCTTTTTCATTAGAAAATAAAATTTAGTTGCCTTTCCCTTACAACCAATCCATGTTGAAAAACACTTCATGTAGTGGGGTTTAAATTTCATAGGAATTATTCATCCCCCTTATAATGTTGGACATAAATGGGTCATAATATCCATTGAATACTTCACAAGGTGGTTGGAGGTAGCTCCACTTAAGTATCCCAATGAGAACTCAATCTTGGATTCCTTTGACAATATTGTGACCATATTTGGTGTACATTCTACAATCATCTATGATAATTCCTTGGCCTTCAATAATACTAAGGTATGTGAGTGGGCCCTTAGCCATGGCATGTACCTCAAGGAATATTATAACTATTACCCATAGGGCAATGGAATAGCAAATTATAAAAATAATAAGTTGATAAGGATCATCAAGAGAACCATGGAGGATAGTCAAAGAGAGTGGATTACAAGGTTATAAACTACCTTATGGGAAAATAGAGTTACACTTAAGATTTATATTGGAAACTATCCATACCTCCTTTTCTATGTTAAATAGTCAATACTACATATTTCCCTTAAATTGATTGCCTTAGAACTTGTTCATCAACTTGAGCCCTTGGAGGATGATGCATTGCAAGTAAGGAGCAATGAATTGAGATAGTTAGAGGATACAAGTGATATTTCCATGCATATTATGTGGTATAATAAACATCAAGTCAAAAAATATTATAATAAAATGGATTCATCTAGGACATTCTAATATGGAGATGTAGTAGTCAAGTGGGATGAGGACTGTGTAAAGCTAAGAAAATACTCTAATTTTGCCAACCTTTGGAGCAAACCTTATATCATCACCATCTACATCAAAATTAATTACTTTAAAATTTATATATATAATGGTGAGGATATCTCCATCCCTATTAATTGGATGTTCCTCAAGTTTTAATATTAGTCTCCTTCATTATTCTTCTTGTACATAAGTAGCTAGAGTTTGTCTTCTCCCTCCAAGTGCTTATGCACATGTGTTAAGTTTGTTGCTTGGTCTTGTTATTAGTAGTTATGTGTGTCTTTCCTTTTTCTTATTTTTTCATTAGTTGTTTCTAATTATTTCAATGTATGCAAGGTATAAGGTGGAATCCATGTGAAGTCATGTCCAATATACTAAGCCATCAAGAGTAGGTTAAAAAAAATTGAGTTCCTTAACCAATAGGTAGTTCAAACCAGATAAGTCACCAAAAGTGTTGACCCATTTCTAGTCTTATATATATAAATGGGTAAACCTAATTTTCTTAAAATACCATCCATTTTGAGTATCATGGTTGTCATTCATATTATCAGTTAGGAGGGTGTTTGATTAGTTCATTGTCTTGTCATGATTAAAAATTTACTTTGTCAATATGAATATCTCCTTTATAGCTTGATTAGAGTATTTTCATGATGATTAAACATGGTTAGATTATCCTTGGTGACCTTGATGGATATCCAACAATTTAAAATGCCATGGTCAAGGCAAATGGAAAAGGCAATCTAATGATAATTTATGAGCACCGCTAATATGTCTAACAACATGAGGTATGTTATCTTTCAAGTTTCAATAACATTGTGGGAAGTGTATTAGGATTAATTTGAGGGATCCAATAGGTAATAAAAGTCTTTAATAAGATATTTACATGATATTTAGTTGATATGCCTCCTAAGGTCAATATGTGTCTTAAAGTCAATGTTTTTGGTCATAAAGAGATCTACTTGGGCCTTGATGGATCACTAAGTCACCCCAAAAACCTATAATGGACCTCATAAACCTCATTAAGCCATCACTATATTGTTTCATACCTTATTAAATCATTTGGCACCATGGTCAACACCTAATAGCTCCCAAATGGGCTCCACACATGCTAAATAATGGATTTTCAACTCCCTCTATTCATACCATTAGGTTAAAAGTGTCATATGAATCATTTTTCCCTCTAGAACACCTATTAATTATGTTTTAGGTCTGAAATAACAATAATTATAGATAAAATGGTAGGTTGTATAGGTTTCTTTAGTACAGATCTATATTGTATATATTAGCTTAGGTGGGGTCATGATTTTGTAAAGTGGGTCAACAATGCTAGAGATTTGTTAGTGATGTAATGTAGGTGTCTTTGTGAGTGGATTAAGTGATTTGATAGCCTAAGTAACAATGATAAAGTGTCAATGTGCTTGTCTTATTATGGTTGAAGGAGGCCTAGTTGATCTTCAATTTTTGAATGGTTAGAAATGTTCAAGGATAATTATGGAGTATTTGAAATGTGAAATGGGTACTATAATAGGTTTTATATAATTATATATATTAAGTTCATAATTGGAATTCATCTATTAATCCATAGTTTTCATCTAGACAGTATGGGTCTAGTGGTAAAATTTTTGAGTAGGCAGTTTGTTGACATCACCATTACCACATATGGATGAGTCAGGGGGATTTTTTTATATGGTTATGATCACATTAGTCCTTAGTTGCTATGTGATAAATATAAGTTCAATCACATAAGAACATTCAATGATATTTGGGTTCAAATTTTAGATCCTAGGCATTTTGATAATTTTTTTCCCATACTTGCAATATGGAAAGAAGAGCCATGTAATCATTTTGGTGATGGTATATCTCACACATGTGGACATTTCAAGAGAATATGATCATATGGGTTTGTTAAATTTTGTTCCTAGTTGATTTGTGCTAATTTTAAAGTCAAGTTATAAAGCATGACAAAAGGTATGCAAGTGAAAAGTTAGCTTCCTAAGTAGTTTACAATGTTTTCTAGACCATCACAAACCATCATGTAAACATAGATGAACCATTAAGTTTGTGAATTTATTTAAGGTATATAAAAGGTAAAATATTTTTTCAAAGGATATCATGGTTATGTTTTCTATAAATTTAATGATCTACCCTAAAAATTTGGGGTCTTGAAGTGTTGTCCAGATCAAGACATAAATCTTTAAAGTTGCACTTACAGATAGTGATGGGTTAGAGATAATCAAGTTTATTCACATTAAATAATGAGGTCAAAGGTTGCATGAAAAAGTGAAAAGGGTAAAAATATAATGAGTCTAATATAATATCAATGGTGAGTGGTGGTTTTTACTGACAAATATCAATGGTATGAGATAAGTCAAGAGTCAACATTGCATGAGAGGCTGCCAAGTGGCACAAGCACATGGAATAATAGTAATTTGATGAAAAGGCACATGAGGATGAAAAGTGTCATGATATTATGAGTTATTATCTATATCTAATGGTTATAATTTATATTCAAATACTTGGTTGATCCATATAGATTTATGGTGCATATTTTATCAATATTTCAAAGGTGCATGAGATGAGGTTAAAGTGATTAAAGTGTAAGATTTGGAAAGTAAAGTATTAAAGCTTAAAGACCAATATATTTATAAGGATATAAATGGATCAAATTTTTTACACACATTCATGAATAAATAAGATTATTTCAAGTGTTTTATTTTTAATTATGACTATTTACATTTGAATATTTAAATTTAACAAAGGGAAAAACTAGTTTGTGGTTTTTGGACCATATCTTTGGATCAAGGATGAATTTTCTCATGGTGTTAAAATAAAAGTGGTAGAGGACTCCAATTAAAATCTTAAAAAAATTATTTTATGATATATAAGTTTTAAAAAATAAATATATTGAGATCCAAAGTTGAATACATTTTTGTGCATGTCTTACAAGTAACCCAAGAAGGATGTTCGAGCTTGTATTGGTGTCATTTCGATGTTTAATGATGAATTAGATATTGGATAATGTTTTAGTGTCCATAAGGATTCTTTTTGTGTATTAATAAGGTTTTATAAATCATATCTAGTATGAAAAAAGGTTTTGAAGTTTATTTTGTTTTCATTCATAATGACTATGTGTACAAAAAAGTATTTGAGTTATTTGTGCTTAAGCTAAAGGGTGTTGTGATGGTTTTTGGTAGTTAAGGAGGACCTATAGATCATTTTAAATGAGATAATTCATTTTTTAAGTGTTCATATGTTTTATTTTTCTCCAATAAGTGTCAAAGAGTTGAATGGGTCTCTATAGGACCCAAAAGTGACTTAGGCCTATTTGAAAGTGGATTATGCTTAACTACGACCTATGTAATATGCCTTAAGGATGAAGGCATGTATTTTGGATAAAAAATATGTTGATAATTAATGTATTATCTATATATACTAAAACTAAATGTGATGGTTTCTAGGCTTGTGGAAGATTTGTGAGAAAGACTTTTGCAAGGTGGATGTGAGAGTTGTGGAGTAAAGGAGAGGTAGAGTGCTCAGTTGATGGGTTAATAAGTAAATTATATTAAATACTATGTGTATGACATATTTTTTATGTCAAAATATTTTTATTAAAGTTTGAGGATATGAGAAGATATTTGATTGTGCAAATGAGGATACTTTGAGTGAAGAAGGAGAGAGATTATGGCATGCCTATATGAGAGGATTATATGAGATAGAGAGGAAGTTTGTGCAGAGGTAAGATAAATAGATATCCATCATCAATTATTGAATACATTAGTTATAAGTTGGAGGTTTTCCCCTAAATGATGGATTAAAGGCATTGATCTTCCTTAGGGGAAGTTTATCCTTGTGAAATAGGTGTTTCACTAAATAACTTTGGTTCAGAGGATATGATCAAGGTTTTCTAGTATAAAGGATTTGATAAGTATCTTATATGTAATTTATTATAGGATAGTAGTCAATGTATTTTATACTTGAGAGTGGGTTTTTATTTCCCATGAAGGTTTCCCATAGGAACCATGTGTTATGTGTTTGATCTTGTGTATGCATCTAATGAATGAACTCAATTGTTAATGTTGATTAATCAATTTCATATATGTTGATTGCTTAATAGTTTAAAGGACTGCAAATAAAATTAAAATATTTGGGCTCACTGATTCACCCCCACCCTCTCAATGATTTTACCTATAATTATTAGTATTAGAGCAGGTCTTTTGGTAAAGGCTTGACTATTTGAAGGTGATCCAAGATACAATATGGGTAGTCATCAAGAAGGTTTCTCTACTAAGCAAGCATTAATGTTCAAAATCCATTTATAATTTTTTGTATTTTAAGGATGAAGACATAAATTTTATCCCTAGGGTTTAATGTGTGGTAATATTTTTTGGATGGTTATGTTTTTCCTACTACTCCTCTAACTAATACTGGAGATAAGAAGTTGTTTGAGAACAATTCTAAGGAAATGAATACCATCACTTGTGGTCTTACAAATATTAACTTTACTAAGGTAATCCATTAGAAATTTACTAAATATATATGGGAAAAAATGTAGATAATTTATGAAGGATATTGAAAGGTTAAGAATTCTAAGTTGTAAAGTCACAAAAGGCAATATGAAAGTCTCAAGATGAAGGAAAAAGATTCTATTACATCCCTTCTATATAGAGTTGATGAGATTTTGAACATCATCAAAGGTATTTGAGAGAACCTTGAAGAGGCTAATGTTTTTTTAAAGGTATTAAGGTATTTATCCCCAAAGTTTGATCCAAAAGTATCTACTATAAAAGAAATTCATGATCTTACTCAGTTGAATATGGATCAATTCCATGGCACTGTTACTACCTATGAGATGACAAATAATGATTATATATCACCAAAGAAGGAAGCAACTTTCAAGATTGAAATGAAGACAAAGAAGAAGTTCCAAGGTAATAAATCCAAAGATGATGAAAATTTTATTATAGATGAGGATGAACTAATTGGTTTGATTTCATGTAACTTGAGAATAGGTTCATGCAAGTATAGAAGTAAATTACCCCTCAAATGCTTCAATTGTGGTAAGATAGGACATTTTGATAATAAGTGCCTTCATAAGTATAATAAGGATGATGATTAAGAGACTGATCAAGGTCATGATGATGGCAAGATATCATTCATGTTTGATAAAAGAAAAAAGTGATTCAAAAGGTTTGACAATAAGTACGTTAAGGATAAGAAGAGTCTCTATGCTAGAGAAGATTACAGCTCATCATATGAGAGTGAAGTTAATGACTCAGAATATGATCATGAAGATGATAGTCCTATTGAAGATAAATATATTTTCATTATTGAGGAATTTATCTTCTCACATCAAAAGGAGTCTACTTGGTGTGACTCAAATGATGATGATGAAGATAAGTGGACTATCATACCATATTGACAAATGCTCATGAAGAACTAAATACTGAGAATAAGATTAATTAGAACATGAAATATAAAATCAAGGACTTTGAGGGATATTTTAGTGTGTTTTAGGTAAGAATAGAAGAATATTTCAAGGAACATGAAGATATGGTCAAGCATCTTATTTTTTCATTATAAATCATGTTTATAAGCCTAAATGCTAAAGAAGATGAATGTACAATGTATGAAATTGAAAATGAGTCATTGAAATATGAGTTAGATAAGATATCTAGTAAGATAATGTAATTTGTGATATTTGAAAATATCTCAAATAATATAGATAATATTATAAATGATCAAAATCTTGAAATCGATAGAAATGGTCTTGGATACAAAGAATAAATAGAGAATTCAACTCAAAACAAGATGAAGATCAATGAGAGCAATGTGGAAAACCTTTTAAGACAAATCATTAGAAAAATAATGAAGGTGTTGGGAGAATGAAGACAAATCATATCAGACAACCAAATTCCATGAGGTATGCAAATTTCAATGGTTATTGTTACACATATAATCAATTTGGTCATATGTCTAGAGGATGCAAGAGACCTATTAGAAATGAATTTTCTTGGAACTATGATGAGGGTAATCAGTTAAAAGGTATGAGAAAGGTTGAGTTTTTTAACTATCATGATGTAGGACACTTTGTTAAGCATTATCTAAATAAGTAAAGACAAGGTAAGCCTTCACTAAAAAGAGTAGTTTATTTTAGTTGTCATGGAATTGGACACATTGATAGTTTTTATTTGAACAAGGTAAGATGAGTTGTCTTTCTATCAAGGAGTATGGTTTGCTGAAACTATGAATAGAGAGGTCATATTTATAGATTTTGAAAGAAAAGGCCATTAAGTTAGAATATATTTAATCACACTCTTAGATTATAAGGAAGAAGGCTTTTTAACTCATGAAAGCAATAGATTATAAGTATGAATCATGATGAGTTTGCAGGTCCATGTAATCTATTTTTTATGGTGGAAAATGCTTCAAAGATGAAGAGTTCCAAGAGATCTCATTGATCCATCATGTTGCAAATAAGAGACCAAGCTCAAGGAAAAGACCAAGGTACTAGTTTAGGCTAGTCCTAAAATGTGTATAGATCCAAGTGAACATCTTACTATTGTTGATCCAACTTCAAGCAAAGAACATCAATTGATAGTACCTATTGATGATATTCCAGGTTACAAGGTTAATTATTCAAATGAAAATGTATGTCAAGATGCTATAGTTACTCCATGTATTATCAATTCTATCTTAGAAGATAAGGAGAGTGATATAGAAAAGGAACCAGTTGTCATAGTTTAGAGTAAAGACAAGAATAACAAAAGCAAGAAATTTTATAGCTATAAGAGGATTTTAGTGGTTACTGAGGAGATGTGGGCCACTCTTAGATTTACTTTGTTTTAAAGCATTTTGGTGCAAAGGATGTCTCTGTCTATGCTTCTTAAGAGATTAGTTTTAGTAGAAAAGCAAGTGTTCTTTTGGTTTTCTTTAGATGTCCCTATAAGACTAGAGGTGAGTTTTCTTAGTTGGAGTGGGTATCTCTAGGTGGAAAATATGTTGAGGTGATGTCATGATGTTGATAACTATATATGAAGTAGTTTGTAGGGTCAGATTGAAGGTTATTAGATGTCCAAGGTTGATTTGTGAGTTTTCAAGATGATGTTCTTCCATAGAAAGTTTTGTTAACCTTATTCTATCATTCTCTAGGAGGTCTTGTGGTCTAAAGGTATGTTGAAGTCAAATTGGTAATTTTTGTTTACTCTTGGGTTTCCCAATTTATGCTTAAGAGTATGGAGGTCCAAAAATGGGTTATAGGATGTATGGGTCACTAAATATGTTGAATCTCAAATATTGGTCTAGAATTGTGTAATGGTTGTCTCTAAGTGTGCAAAAAGTTTCAGGAGTGTGTGTCAACTGGAAGGTGCTATGTTGACCTCATTTATTTTGAGATTCTAGGGTTTTGGGCTCTACTAGAAAAGTGGTTTTTCATATGAATTGAGGTTTAAGGATTCTTAATATGCTTAATGGTATAAATTGGTTTTCAAATCAAGCTTCATATAGATTTGAAGGTTTTTGTTTCTCAAGTTATTCAAGTTTTCTATCAAATTAGAGGCCTAATTGAGTAGTAGATTTGTGAAGGAAGTATGTTTTAGAGAATGATATAGTTACTAAAAATTTTTGTGATTAAAGGGTCATATGAGAGTGATCTAGATATGAATTTTTATGTATTAGATATGTTTTTATTGAAGGCTATGGGATCTACAAGTTCCAAGTAAGGCTACAAGGAGTCTAGATATGTCTAGTCTTGAAGATGTGCTTTTTGTTCAATTTCTCCAAAAGAGCAATGTATGTGTGTTTAAATAATATTTATCAAATTATTTTTATCATGTTTTCTCTTTGGTTAGTGACATGAAGTTTTTTTGGTTGTTTTCGAAGTGTCTTAAGAAAGAAGGCTAATAGTCCTATATTGTGGTTCCTCATGGTATGTGAAGATCTAAAGATGCTCAAGTGATGAAATTACTCAGATATATTAGGGGGAGTCTCTCTCAAATTTTTCTTGAAGATTTACATTAGTTTTTAGTGCATGGTTGAGAAGTATAAGGTGGTATGCATAGAGTTAGGGGGATCTAACTCAGGTAGTTTGAATGACTTGAGGAGCTTTGCATGATGTAAGGGGAAGAATATGTGAGATGTTTTAGTCATATTGAAGATGTGGTGATATTTGATAAAAATGATATTTTAAGAAGGTTGGTATGATGTCTTGATCAAACCTAGTCATATTTATGTGTTTTTTCCTATTGATTATAGTGTTTGGTTCAAGAAGAGAGTATTGACATAGAGCAAGAAGAAGTTAGCAAGACAAGAAGAGGTAGGATCAAGGTAATGAGGAGTTTGTATTATATTTAAAAGGTGCTACTCTCCTATTTTGATGGTGTTTTTAGGTCCTCAAGATCAGTTGGTGCCCACTTTGTCATTATTTCAAAGGGGGAGAAAGTTCCTATGATGAGAGTGTTTGAAGAGAAAGAAGGTGAGATAAATGATGTTTGTTGACATAAATGAAAAAGGGGATATTGTTAGTGAGATATCAGTGATTTCATGGTGATGTAATGGATGTGTCCTGGTGACTATATGAAGTGATTCGATAGACTAAGTAACAATGACAAAGTGTGTAATGTGCTTGTCCTAGTGTGCTTGAAGTAGGTTTGGTTGATCTTTAGTTTTGTCATGGTTAGATATGTTAAAGGATGATTATGGAGTATTTATCATGATAAATGGGTCTTATAAGATGTTTTATATGCTTGGAAAGCTTATGTTCATAGTAGAATTCATATGGTTGTCCATAGTTTTCATTTAGATAGTTTGGGTCTAATGGCAAAAAATATGAGTGGGCAGTTTGATAACATCACCATTGCCACATATGAATGAGTCAAGGGGAGTGGGTCATATTTTTATGATAAAATTAGTCCATAGTTGATATGTGATAAATATTAGGTCATGCACCTAAGTTTAGTCAAATATATGTGGGTGAAAATTTGGGATCCTAGGTATTTTGATAATGTTCTCACATACTTAGCCAAATTTACAATGTGGCAAGAAGAGTTGAGTAAGAATTTTGATGATGACATATCTTGAACATGTGGAAGTTTCAAGATAATGTGATCATATGGGTTTTTTATTTTCTTTTTTTTTTTTTAATTTTATTTTAATGCCTAGTTCATTTGTGATAACTTTTAGGTCAAGTGTTGAAGCACGGTAAAAGGTATGCAAGTGCAAAGTTGACTTCTTAGGCATTTTGTAATGTTTTTTAGATCATCACTAACCATCATACAGACATGGATGAACCGGTAAGTTTGTCAATTTATTTTAGTTATGTGTAAATTCAACAATTATCAAAGGATATCATGGATATGTTTTCTATAATGTCAATAATATACCCTAAAAAGTTATGGTCTTGTAGTGTTGTCTATCTCATGATATAAATCTTCAAAGTTGTACTTATAGATAGAGATGGGTCAGAGACCATCAATTTTATTTACATTGAATCATGAGGTCAAATTTTGTACGCATAAGTGACAAGTTTCACAAGCTTCCTATTCTGATAGAATATCAATGGTGAGTGGTGGTTCATATTGATAAAGATCAATAGTGTAAGTTGAGTCAAGAGTCAACATTATATGAGAGGCTGCCAAGTGGCACAAGCACATAGAATAATAGTAAAATGATAAAAATGCATGAAAAGGTCCCAAGTTTCATGATATTTGGAGTTTTAAGATAGATATAATGATGATAATTTATATTTAAAGACCTGGTTGATCCATAGAGATTGACGGTGCATATTTAGTCAATATTGCAAGGGTGTATGAGATGAGGTCAAAGTGACTAAAGTTTAATGTTTAGACAATAAATTACTATAGGTTAAAGACCAATATATTTTGAAGGATATTAATTGAGTTAGTTTTTTATAAGATATTATGAGTCAACAAGATTAGGACAAGTGTTTGATGCTTAATTGTGACTGTTTTCATTTGAATATTTGACTTTAACAAAGGGAAAAACTAGTCTGTGATTTTTGGATCATATATTTTGATCAAGGATGAATTTGTTCATAGTGTAAAAATAAAAGTGATATAAAAATATAAGTTGCATCCATAAATATGTATTTTGAGATCTAAAAGTGTGTATAGATAAATATATTAATCTCTAAAGTTCACAACATTTTTTTGCATGTCTTGTAATTAATTTGGTAAGGCTATTTGAGCTTGTATTGGTAATGTTTATATGTTTAATTATGAATTATATATTGGAGAATGTTTTATACTACATAATAATGCACTATTCACATTATTAAGGTTTTATCAATCCTATCTAGTATGAAAAAAGGTTTTAAAGTTGATTATGTTTTCATTTATAATGACTATGTATAGAAAAGTGTTTGAGCTATTTGTGCTTAATATCAAGGGTAATATGATGGTTGTTTTCACTTAAGGAGGACCTATAGATAATGTGAAATGGTTCCATTCATTTGGTAACTATTCCTATGTTTCATTTTTCTCGAAGAAGTGTCAAAGAGATGAATGGGTCTCCATAGGACCTAAAAGTTACTTAGGCCTATTTGAAAGTGGATTGTGCTTAAGTGTGACCTATATAAGATACATTAAGGGTGAAGAAATGTATTATGGCCAAAAAATATGTTGATAATTTATGATTTCTATATATATATAGTTAAACCAAATTGTATGGTTTCTAGGCTTGTGGGAGATTTGTGAGAGAGAGTTATGGAAGGTGGATGTGAGAGTTGTGGAGTGAAGGAGAGGTAGACTGCCCACTTAATGAGTTAATAAGTAGAGAATATTGAGGACTATGTGTATGACCTGTAGGTAATATTTCTTATGTCCAAATAGTTCTCTTATAATTTGAGGATATGCAAAGATTTTTGAGTGTGCATATGAGGATAGTTTGAGTGAATAAGGAGATATATTTTGTCATACCTATGTGAGAGGCTTGTATGGGATAGAGAAAAAGTTTATGTAGCGATTAGATAAATAGATATCCATCATCAGGTGTTGAAGACATTAGTTCTAAGGTGGATATGTTCACTTCAAGTAGGGTTTAAAGGAATTGGTATTCCACAAGGGCATTTTCTCCTTGTGAAATAGGTGTTTCACTAAATACCTTTGGTTAAGAGGATATGATCAAGGTTTACTAGTCTAAAGGAGTTGATTAGTCTCTTATTTGTAGTTTATTATAGGACATTATTCCATGTGTTAAAAAATTGAGACTAGATACATAAAACACATAATGTTAGACCTATATGGTTATATACCTAACTAAGGAGGAAAATAACCACCTACATCCAACCTTTTAATCTTACTTTAGTAGAGTATCTAAAGAGCACTATATAAACCATTCAAAGGGATGTTCTTCACACAAAGAGATTATTCAAACACTCATCACATATTTAATGTTATGAATGGATATCCCAACATTTCAAGGAAGTTGAGGAGGTCTAATATTTTGAGTTTGGTGTAATTAGTTCAGAGGTCAAAGCTCTGATCTCTACAAACCATCCCTAAGACCCCCAAACACTCCTAAACCTCCATTAAACCCTAATAGTGACTTAAATAGAGAGGTTTAATAAAAATTGAATTCAAAAAATCAAGAATATTTTGTCTAAAACTTTTTATGTTTCCATCTCATAGGGGATCATGTCATGGCACCTGACAGTATGAAAACTATAAGGTCACTTCTTGAAAGTGCAATTTTACAAGGTTTTGGGGATAATGTGTGTTTCAAATCCTAAATATTAATTAAAATTTATGGGATAGGTAATTATAAGTCTTATTATACCTCTTTAATTTCAAAATTATGCATGGATGTGTCAGTAAATAGCTTTACCATCTCATCCTAAACAACCAATCTATGAAGCAGTTCAAGTGGCCTAGTCATGTAGGGCCAAAGTGTTTGTAGGTGAAGAACACTTAATATATATAATTTATAATGCATAAGGGTTAAAATAGTAATTATATAAGTATTTTTATATTATTTTTTATCCTATTTTATCTATTTAACCATTCAAGCAGTGAATATGAGGATACAATTGAAGACAAGCAAAATAGGTCTACTTATCTTGCAAGTAGAAGACTCTAGTGAGAATGAAGCAATATTATGACATTGATGAACCACTTTGAGGAATTTATAAATATAATAAAAGTGATAATATCCCAATTTTATGCCATTATGATAGGTTAGAAGTAGTTTCAAGGATAATTCTACATGCACATTAAAAGAGAGGTTGCCCAATGCCTTTAGGAGGCATATCTGCACTCCATTTACATTATATAACTACCATTAGATGTAATTTTTGGATATTTAATCATGCTTAGGGATTAAATAATTTAAAACTTGAGAGTTAAAACCTTCATGCCTGATTTTAATGCCAAAGTAGATGTCAATACATGAGGGGAATAGGCCTATTGTAACTATCATATGCCACATTAGCCTCTCCCACACTTATAATATTCCCTAATATATATCAAAATTATATTTAATTATTGATTAATATATATTTTTCATCCCTTGACTGGGTTTATCAAAGATATTCCAAAATTACCTTGTACTTATTTGAATCAATAAGAGAATACTTGTAGATTTTTATTGAATGCTAGTGTTCTCCATGAAAGTTTGATTTGTAGAATGTATGCATTATGTTTTCATATTTAGGTCCTTTCATGCACCTTAATTTAGGTTAATATTCTATTTAAATTTGTATGAAGTGTTAGTAAGTATGAGTGTTCTTTAAGTGTCATAAGTCAATAGTATCTTTTACAGATCTAAGCCTTTGTCCTTCAAGTTGCATAATTCTTCTCAGCTTTCGTATGAAATGATCATGATTATAACACAATAAAGAAGTTTTATTATTTATAGTATCCATTATGTTCATTAGTGAGTTTCAAAATATATGCCTAAGAGTGGATCTCTAATCAATTTGTGCATCACCACTTAGAGTAGGTTTTTTCATCAGTTTTCATCTCTTTTCACTTTTTATTTTAGTGAGATTAGATGTTAAAGAAAAAATTTAAATTATAAATTAAGGGATTTATCCCCATAAAATCTATATTTTTGACATGCATATTAGGTAACCCATAGCATATATGTCACTACAATGTTGGTCTAGGTTTGAGATAGATATGAACAATCTTTTCCTCAGTAAGGGTGTAACCTAGACTCCTAAAAAATTTAGCATGCCTAGTGGGAACAACTATAAATTTACTTGGAGACCTGATTTGACAATCTTGAAAATGTTAGAAAACATATGGATGGATAAAGATAATTAGTGGCATATTAGAAGGTAGTTTCATGCAAAAGTTGTCCACTAGGTCAGCTTCAGAAGGTAAACATATTGAGTTTATTGAATTATCTTTATATTTTACAAGGATAAATAGGGTTCCTATATTTAAATCAAACTCCAAATCCCCCAATTCTCATAAGTATCCTAGTTCTACTAATTCTATCCATACATTTCCTACTGCAAGTCCCCTAATTCTAATGGCAAGGCTTAGAATGTAAGAATTGCACCTTTCAATGGTTTTAGACCTTTATAGCTCAGCTTATTTGATTATGTTCTATCTGTTGCCTTAAAAAATTTACCATAATTAATATGGGAAAATTACACCACTCCTATGGAACATATAGCTGATATAGCAAACCTATGGTTAATATACTATCACCCAAACTATCATGGTTGTTGATCTCGCCCCATAATTTTCCCTATGTCTATCTATGGATGTCACTAAAAATATTTGGGTATAACTTTCATTTTATTGGTCATACATGGTCTTTAGTAATATATATGGGACTAGGGTCACTATTGGGTCTAAACATCTTTTTAGGTTCCACTTAGAACCCTATATACCTAACATCTCTAATGTAAACATCAGTATACTATAAGAGGATGAGAACATCAGTGAATAAGAACCCAAGGATAATCTTTAAGGAATATAATATCTTCTCCTTGATGAATGGGTAATTGATAACCATGGATTTTACCCATATAATACCATTCTAGAGGCAAGCCTAGGGGTATACTACATTCATGAATAAGGAACTCTTATTCCTAGTCTCACAATCCCAAATCAAGAGCATGATGGCATGTCGATGTTGGTAATGTGTTGTAAGGTATGAATGAAGTTTTAATTTATATCATGTAAGTGTCATTTATTTCATTCTCTATTATCATTATTGTTCTTGATGTTGAGTTCATAAATCCTTATTTGAGGAACCTAGTGAAATGCCATAGGCTTGGTAGTATAATGAGTTGATCCATACAAGACTTGTATAACATAGTTATAATTTTATCATGGTATGAGTTAACTTAACATATTTAATAGGTTTTAAATACATTTTAATAAGTTTCAAGGGATGGTCATAATCCAAGTGTGACTAGTAGTATAAGGACAAGTATAAAAAAAAGACCTATAGTGGCCTAATGAGGGGTCAAGATCATTTAAAAGTTCTATATAACTATATAGATCATTTAAATAGGTGTTATAGGTCATTATAAGTATTTGGACAATTTTTTAAATCAAAATCTAAAGGAAAAATCATGAAACCCATGGCAAGGTTCCTGTGTGTATAGAATGGGGTATTGTAGTCTTGAAAAGAGATTTATTATACTCATTGGCACATGAAACATTTGCATGAGATATTAATCACTTAATTTAATTTTTTAAGGTCTATATCTTTATTTTTCTGACATTGGTTTTGAATATAAGGGGTAATCTTTTATGAATGATTGCTAATAAGTGAAACCAGTCAAAACCCTCTCAAAACCCTTATAATGATCCAATAGGAAATACATAATAAATTATGCATAATAATGGTCATATTAACATAATTTTATATTTGTATCATGTAAATTAATCTTCAAGGTTTACTCAGATGGTTTTGGTTTATATTGATAGTGAGTAGAAGCTACAGGGAAATTTTAATTTTTAGGAATTTTGATGTAACAGATAGGATTGACCAAGTCAAAGCATGAACATATGAAATATTATGTGTAATAAAAATATTTTATTCACATGAAATTATTTTATTAGGTTTATTACCAAAGATTTACTAAATTGGTTATGAAAGTTAACCTATTGCTAAACAGGCCCAATGAGCAAAATAGTGAGAAAACTAGGTGAGAAGAGAATGAGATTAGGAATTAGTTGTATAAGAATAAACATGGATCCTAATAAATGTTTTAATTATTAAATAACTATCCATACTATCACATTTTTTTAAATTTTTTATGATACCGATACTCAAGCAAAAATTTGTCATCAAACAAGTCTGTCTAAAATAGGAAAGTCTATGTAGAGTAAAATTGTGAGATTGGTCTGTAAGACCAATATTGATATATGACCATGAAATATATATTTTAATAGATGATATAGGGATTATAAATTTTTAAAAAACTTATTTTAATGTCACATAAGTATTCCCATAGGTTTTCTAAGAGTTTATTTTCTTGACTGTGTTTTTATGATACATACAACTTTTTATGTGTATGTGAAAATGATGTTTCTAAGTCATTTTTCACTAATTTTAAGGATAAAATCATATTTAATGTGTTATAAGGGAATAATATTATAATTTTAATGTATTTTTATTCATTTTAAGTCCCTTTTAAAGTATGGAGAGTCAAATGCATTTGATTTTTTATTAATAGTGTTTGGTAGTTTTGAGTAAGCCATTTGTAGAAGTATTCCTAAGGCCTTTTGGATTATGTGTTAAACACAAAAGAATATATAGAGGTATTTTAAGCCATAAATATAATATTTATATTATTTTATTTTATTTTTATCTATAAAATTTGTGTATATGGTTCAAGTTTATAAGATATACTTTCTAGTAGTAATAAGGCCTAAAGATGAGTAGATCTAATTGGATACTTTAATGTGTCAAATGAAGAAAATGGTGTTTTGTAACCAAAGAGATATTATTAGTGTTATATTCATGTGACATATGAAGTTTTTAATCCATTTTTTTAGGATCAATGTATTCTAATGAGGTCTACTTCAAATGTGTACTTAGGGAAGGCATAATTGCATTAGGCCTCTATTAGACCTAATGGTGGTTTTATCCCTTAAGGGTAATGAACAACATATTTAGTGTTTTTTTTCACTTTTAAAACGTGTTTAGTGATATATTTAAATCATAATACAAGTATTTTTAAGTCCCTGACTAACCAATATGGGTATGAGAAAGAATCAAGTATAAAGTCAAGGCCTAATAAGAATATTTTGACCAGTTAAAATATTAAACTATTGAGAGAAGGATATAGTGTTTTGGAGAATAAGTAAAGGAATTGAAGATAATAAAATATATGATATGAAAATGACATTAATATATAAAAATTCTTATAAAGGTGTTTATCAAGGTCATTTGACCTAATTTTTCCAAGGAGAGGCCTAATTGAGTGAGAAGGCCTAATACGCTATTTGAGTGAAAAAGAAGTATGAGAAGAGAAAACAAAGGAGGTGACAAAAAAAAGTGTCCAAGGATGATAAAATAATCAATTTATCTAATTTTTTTCTTGGTTTCCTATGGGTTTGGAGCCTCCTTGTAGGTTAAAACTTGCTAAATGCACTAGTTAAGTTGGTGCTTGACTAGTGAGGGGTTAGTGCTTCTAGTTGGGTTGGTGCCCCACTAAAAGTGTGATTAATTACTTATAAGATATTATTAAAATTTATACATCAGTGGATTTTATTCTTCTAGAGGGTTTCCTACATAAATTTTATGCTCATGTGTTGTGCTTTCACTTCTTGCTCATATGAATGATTGCTTATGCATTGTTATATCTTTATATCTATTTGATTGATAGGTGACCGATATATTTAAATGAAATAAGAGTTTGTAAATTGATTCACAAACCCCCATCTTAATGAATATATATCCAGCAATTGGTATCATATCTTAGTCTCTTGAGTAGACCAAATAATCTAAGGGAGATCTTTAGAGCATAGATATGGATCTTGGAAATGAAAGTATTTTCTATGATTGTGATGATAATATACCCATAGTAAACTATCTAGTGAATTTTATTCAAAATATAAGGATCACATGGAAGAATGTACCCAAATTAGATTGAAAATAAATACTTTAGAGGCATAAATTGAGCAAGATGCTATTAAGTTAAGGACTTACCAGAAGTATGAGGAATGTAATGAAAAGATTAACAATATCCTAGATAGTCAAAGATCATTTAATGACATGAGAGGTCTTGTATTAAGATAATAATAAAACTAGTTCAATAAATGTTAGACTCTAATAGACATTGATCAGTCAAGGAGTGATGAAACTGATAGAATCAAGACCTATGCAAAAGTTGCCAAATTCTAATTCAAGCATCAATAAGTTAAGAAGGTCCTTTATCCATAAAGAGATGTCAAAGGAAATACTATTTCATACTTTATTCATAAAAATAAAACAAGGTCAAACAATCACATAACGTGAACTCCTTTATGGGTTATTTTTTATATTATTGTAAATTTGGACATAAAATCATCAAATGTAGATTGAAAATCATAATTCTATGCTAGACCTATAACCAAAGAGGACATATTATAAGAGAGTGTAAGAAAATAAATAAAAATATTCATGTTGATAAGTTATGGATTCATGACATTAAATAATAGATCAAGAAATTAAAACCTATAGAAAATAAGTAGAAAGATAGAGGAAAATAACCTATGATAGCCCAAACACCTTTTCACACTCAAGATGAAGATTTGAAATGGTAGATAGACAGTGACTGCTCAAGTTACATGACATAAAATTAAAGTAAACTCATCACTTTAAATAATAATTCCACTAGTTTAGTAAGGTTTTGGGTTAACACATCTACTAACATAGTTGGGAAATGTGATTTGAGCCTAGACAATGGGAAGACCAAAATATAAAATGTGTTATATTTAGATGGATTGAGACACAACTTGTTAAGTGTGATTCAAATGTGAACCCAAGGACATACTCTAATGTTTCATTAAAAAGGATGTGAGATAAGCAGAGCTAAATCAAGAAGATTTATTACCAAATCTAAGAGAACTAAAAACAACCTCTATGTACTAAATGAGATCACAAAATAGAAATGATTCATGATCAAGGTAGCTGAGATTTGGTTGTGGCATAGGAATTTAGGTCATATGAACTTTTATAATCTAGTCAATATTAGCTCCAAGGGATGTCTGCAGAATATGCCCAAAATTTCTAAGCTTGTAGATGTTATTTGCAAGGCATGTCAACTTGGTAAGAAAACTAGGAGAAGATTCAAGTCTAAATAATATTCCACTGATAGACATTTATAGCTAATCCATATTCATATGTGTGGACCTACAAGGATTGAAATTATTTAAGGAGATAGCTACTTTATGTTGTTTATAGATGATTTCATAAGGATGACTTCGGTAGCATTCTTGAAGGAGAAGTTAGAAGCTATAGGTAGGTTCAAAACCTTCAAATATTTGGTTGAAAATGAAATGAATGTGATGATCAAGTGTCTTAGGTATAAAAAAGGAGGAGATTTTTTGTCAAACGAGTTTGATGATTTTTTTGAAGTCAGTGGAATAAGAAGATAGTTCACAGATGCTAGAACACCTAAACAAAATGGAGTAGTAGAGAGAAATAATAGAATGGTCCAAGAGATGGTGAGGACCATGATTAATGAGTCCAAGCTATAATATGGTTATTAAAGAGAATATCTAAGTACTATAGTTTACACTTTGAATAGAGGTTAGACTAGGATCAATGGTGATAAGACTCTATATGAATTATGGAATGGCAGACTTGCAAGTGTTGAAATTTAAAGGATTTTGGAAGTAAATTATATAATGAACAAATTGAATGAGTGAACAAATTATTAATCTTGAATTAGTGTGTACCAAGGATCAAATTTAAGATATCTTAACTAAGCCTCTTTCAAAGGCTAATTTTGAACATCTAAGATAGAAATTAGTTGTGATTCATATTCCTAGAAGCCACTAAGAAATAAAAAGTTATTAGGGGAAGATTATGAGGAGGTATTTTAGCTCCAAGAATAGAAAATAAGTGCACAAGCTATGAAGTCAAAGGGGGAATCATATCAAATTTTCCAAGAAGAAGCTATTTGAGATATACAATATGAAAGGAGTTTTATAACATGATAATTTATTTTTGTATATTGAAGTATTATTGTACATAAGTTCTTTTTAATTAATTTCAAAGGGGGAGATTAATTTGCATTGATATTGATCTTCATTAAAAAGATGTCTTCTAGTAAGAAAAGCCTCTATGAGTGGGTTACATCAATGATTTATTATGATCAATAACAAAGGGGAAGAATATTGGGAATGTTTTCAAGGTATGGATGATTTTTTAATTGATGTCAGTAACTATCATTGATGTCACTCTATGTTGTCATTATTATTCTTGATGTTGAGTTCATAAAGCCTTATTTGAGGAACCTAGTGAAATGACATAGGCTTGGTAGAATGTTGAGTTGAGCCATACAAGACTTGTATAAGCAAGGTAGGTATCATTTTAACATTTTTTGAGGTCACATAAAATATTTGAGATATTTTGAAGATATTTTAAGAAGTTTCAAGGTTTAGTCCTAGTCCATGTGTGATTGGCAGTATAAGGCTTAGTGTACAAAAGTGACCTATAGTGGCCTAATGAGGGGTCAAGATCATTTATAAGGATACCAAATATATTGAAAGAATTTACATAGATGTGAGATGACATTTTAAGTATGTGGACAAATTTTGAACTCAATACCTGAAGGAGAAAGCAGGAAAACTTCTGACAAGGTTCCCTATGTACACAAAATGGGGTATTACAGAGCTGAGAAGAGATTTATTATACTCATTTTCACATAAAACTTTTCATGAGAGTGTTTTACTAAAAATTTATCCTTGTTTCTTAGTTTATGAAAGTATAATTAAATCTAAAAGAGAGGGGTGTGTAAGGTTAGAGTTCTTCTTTGGCTAGGGAAGAAGACCTACAATAAGAGAAAACTAAAAGAGACTTGTTAATTATATAATAAGATGGGGGGATTTTCTAGCATGTGATAAATCCAAGAAAGAAACAACTTGTAGGATGACTATCAATCCCCTTTCTAATAAAAGTTTTGATACAAATAAAGGAAATGAAACTTGCATAACATAAAGGTAAATGATAATATTAAAAAGAAATGTTTAAGTCAAGTCTAGTCTGGTATAATATGGTTTAGTTTGGAAGGTAAAAAATAGAGTTTTGGTCCAAGGTTTTGTCAATGTGTAAAAGGTTTCTAGTTTGGTTATAGATAAGTAACTAGTGGTGGTTAAGATAACCATCAGTAGTTGGGGTAATCGATGGTGGTTGGGCTAATCATCGATGGTTGAGGTAACTGATAGTGATTGGGATAACTATTGATGACTGCCTGTCAAATTTTGAAATGTATAAAATGAAGGTTACAAGTTGGGTAAATGGTTAGAAAGAGGTTTTGATATGGTTTTAGGTTAATCAGAGGTCTGATATAGGCCTAAGATGATAGGAATAGAATACATAAAGAATCTAACCAATTTATTAAACTTTAGAGAAGAGATAAAGAAAAGACTAAAAATAAATGAAAGTACCTATTATCAACTATATTAAAAGATATTAGAAGAAAATTGGAGAGATTTTACTAACATAACAATACTCTAGCCTTTGAGAATGATTTGAATAGTGTTTTGGTAAGGGTGGACACCTAAAAAAATATTTTGGCAGCATGTACCTATGAATTTTTTAGATGCTCTTTCTCCTTCCTACAACTCTCCTTTTATATAAATAAATTTCTAATTGGAGTGTAATAAGTTACTAAGTAGATAAGGTATAAAGATAATAAGTTGGGTGCCATAAAGCTGATTTATATCACTAAATAAAAAGTTGCTAAATTGAGTGTGAAGTTAATCTTTCACTCAATCTGGAAATTGCTTGATACAGGTTAGGGGACCTAACCATCGATGTTTAATTTGTCTATTGATAGTCAAGGGTTTAAATGAAAATTGGTGAAAATGGTTAAAAAGAAGTAGGTTAAATGGTTAAGTTAGCAAGTTAGAAATTAGGCTAGGTTAACTAGGTGGTTACCTAGCTCTAGTGTTAGGTAAGGGTCTAAAGGTGATTCAACATAAAAAATGGGGTAGTTTTTGAGTGTCTACATTTTCCCCCTTTTTTATGTAGCTTTGGGTCAATAAGATACAAAACAAAAATAGACCAGATTGTTGGACAAGGGTGATGGGTGATGGCCGAGATGACTCCAAATTCTCTAGGAAAAATAATTCTACCTACATAGTTCCTTGGACATAATATCTAAATATAAATTAAGGCCAAATGTATTTCTTGCATGGTTCATGGGTGGGTTACAGAGAATAGGTATGCTTTGAGGGTAAGGTAGTGATACTCAACTGGGTTACCCCAAATCAAAGAATCACATGGTTTAAGAAGGGTGAAGTTTTATGGAGAAGGGTCACCTCTAAAAGGTTTCATTACCCCAAGGATGGGAGGAGGTATTCCCCCTCAAATTTGGATTCAATGAGGTAAGGTCTAATTGGGTCAGGGTTTGATAAATGATAGATGATAAGTCATGAGGTAGGTGATAAGAAGGTGAGGTTGGGTATTTGAGACACAAACATGTGCACAAAATTCAACTAAGTATGGTATCAAAGATCATGTAAATACTAATATTTACATGTTGAAAATTAGGTCATGTTTAAGTATAAATGACAAGGTAACTGATCCCTAACATTAGTCATAGGTGATCAAGTTAGCCTTATCAAGTCTCATAGATAGGGTCAGTGTTTACTCAAGTATCTAGGGTAGGAAGTACTCTTGATAAAAACATAAATAGTCTAGTTAAGCATGAGGTTGTGTCAATTAAAATTTTCAAAGTGGTAAAATTGGTTTGTACAGTCAAAAGGATTAAGGCAAGGTCATCACAAACTATGTGATAGATTCGGTCAAAAAGGGCCAACGTCAAGGTGGACATGGTCTAATGGATGGGTATTTTGGAGAAGGATAATCTCTAAAATTTAAGGGAGAAGGTGATTCTCAAATAGGTTGGTGGAGCAAGGTAATCTCCATATTTTGAGGGAGAGGGTGACTCCCAAATAGGTTGGTGGATGCCCAAATGGGTTTCCCCACTTAGGTGTACCACTTGGTTTAGTTTGAGTTGATAGGGTTGATAAAGTTGATAAGATAGGTAAATTTGTATTTGATAGGTTAGGTTGGGTGGATAATGTTTATTGATAGGTGTTTGGGTAGATAGGTGTTTTAATCATGGTATGTAAGGTTTAAGAAGTTTGATTGGTGATTTAATTGAATGGGGTGATTTGGTAGGTTGGGTGAAGTTGATAAGATGGATTGATTATATAGGTTGGGTAAGGTAGGTAGAGTTGGTTGGTTTTTGTTTATTGATAGGTTTGATAGGTTGGAGTTGGTAGATTGATAAGCTAGGGTGATGGTTATTAGTTTCATAAGGTAGATAAGGTTAGTTGGGTAAACTTGATAGGGTAGGTTAGGATGGTGGTTAAGGGTGGATAACCCAATGGTTGATCAGGTTAGATAGGTTGAAGTTGAGATTGGTAAAATTAATTGTTAAGGTAGTGTTGATGGGCTATTAGTTGTGTAGGATGATGGTCAAAGGTTTGCCAAAGGTAGGAGTAGGGAAATAACCAAAAGGGTGGTATTGGTTTGGTCAAGTTAAAGGTTTGCAAGGGAAGGTAATCCCCAATGTTTTGATGGTTATGGTAAGTGGGTGGTTTTAATGGCTCAAAAGGAGGAAGATAAGTCTCCCTAGGTTAAGTTAATTGGGTATGGGATGGCTGAGCTGACTCCAAATTTAATAGGCAAGAGGATGTTGTCTACATAGTTCCATGGACATAATATCCATTGAGAGTTTTTTAATATTGTTTCATAGAGTATAAAACTAATTAATTATTTATAACACCTCTAGTAGAGGATAAAAATCCTCTCTTTCATATTAATTATCAAATTTTAACCCATACAATAATTTCTATGTGAACAAAGATCTTTGTGTATGACTATAACTTGAGAAAATAGGGGAATTAAAAGGTTTTAAGAACACAATCGATTACAATGGCTTAAAAATAACACAAAATTAGCTAACTCATTATTGAGGACAAATATAATATAATAAATTTATTATAACATCATAAACCTTTATTTCAATATGAAAATTGATTTAAAAACACACATATCTCTTTACTTAAGGTAGACATGTACATCACTGTGTGTAACCTTGTAGATGATAGAAATTAGTCCTTTTATGCTTGAACTCATCCTTGTACATATCCTCCTTGTAGGGTTAAATCATTATCATGTTGTTTAAGTTTTTTTATAAGCTTATAATTATCTAAAATTATCAAGATTCCTCCTCATTTGACTGGTCTTAATTTAGCAAATTGACTTCATGTGTTAATCTTGTAGTTACATTGACTATTTAGGAAAAAAAGATGATTATGACCTCTAGAAGGTCTAGAAGACTCTTGATACATTGTGAAATCCTAAAATTCCTAATACAAACTCATAAAATTCAACATGACCTTGAAATATTTATATTTACTTATGAAATTACATCATAAACATTTGAAAATTTGAATTTGGAGTTTTGGAGGGAAACTCTCCAAAGACCCTCAATAACCTCAAAAAAAATATTAATACATAAAACATGGATTATTATGACCTAAAATACATCATATGACTCCTAATACTATTGAAAACATATATTTTACATAGTTATGGTGATCTGGACAACACTTCAAGCAATGATCCGGGTAACACTTTAGGCGATAATTCGGGCAATGGTCCTACCCCAATTGGTGGAAAAACTTTTGAGAGCCATAAATTTTGTACCATAGCTCCATTTGACTACCCATTTAAACCATTTGAAATATAATAATGAAGGGAACATTTTAAGATGGCACCAAGCTCTATTTGGTGGGTTTTTACTTTTGAAAACCAAATGGAAGTGCCCTAAATTTTAATTTTAGTAGTGTAGTCTAGAAATAGTAAGTTTCTAAAAATAATAATTTCTCAAATTATATATTGTTTTAATTCATGGAAGTCAAACCATTTCATCTCCCTTTATATTTTTGACCTTCCACATCCTCCTCCTGCCTTCAAAAAATAGGTATAAATAGATATATATCCCAAAAAGGAAAACAAACATCTCTTCCTAGAGATAGGCATATGTTGTATCTATAATTTTGAGAAATAAAAAATCTCTTCTCAAAGATATAATTATTATTTGTGTGTTCTTTAAATATTCTTCAATCAAGACTTCCAAGTTTTAGATCATATGGTGATGCTCCTACATTAATATTCATGCATAGACCAAGTTTATCACATGATAAAGCTTTCAAATTAAGGATGTTTTTATTAAGGATCACTTGGGATTCATCAAATAATTAGTGAGATATAGACTCAACTTCCAAAAAGCCTTGACTCAAAAAACTATTCTATAAAATAGGTAAAATGCATGAAATAAATGATTGGTCCACTAATCTGAGTTCTAAGCTAAAAGGAACTAGCCAGGCATAGTCTCCTCTAATCCTAAAAATAATAACATAAGCATAATTCTATTAATCATGAAAAATACCACCCTAAGCATAATTCTCTTAGTCCTCAAAAATACCATTCTTTATTAAATTAATAACTTGATCATATATAGGCACACATGCATGAGGAGTTTGAACTCAATTGAATATTCTCACTAATAGGGTAGTTATAAATAATTATCACTATGATTGGAAGAATGTGGTTGATTGGGAAACTCAAAATTATTGATAGATTAAATTCATTCCATAAATTGGTGCAACTAAACCATGTCTCAATTAAATTATGCAACTAAAAGTAGTTAGGATTACATTGTGATTGCCAACTACCCATGTATCTACGCGATTGAGCCACACCTCTTTGAGGTAATCTTTGTCTTATGTTCTTCATTTGATGCCAATGTTCATACCTTCTCATTAGTCCTATCTCACTTATGATTTGGATTACCTTATCAACTAATTTTTCCATATGAGACCATGCTACAATTGATTTTGCCAATCAAATCAAACATGTAATTAATTCTTGGCCCCTGACAGTTTTGATAGGTAAACAGGCTGTCAAATTTAAACTCATGCCTTAGTGGTAGCATCATTATTGTGTCCTTTTTTTGATAGGATATGACACATGGCTTCTCCTATGTTTTCCTCTACTTTTTCCTCATTACATGGTTGGATTTTTGGGTCCTACTTTAACAACATCATCTCTCTCACCTAGAATTATGACAAGTCTTTACTGTTGCACAACTTGCCTTATGGATACAAAGTAATGAGATTTATCCATGCATCATAATCTTGATCACCCATATTATCTAGGTTTTTACATCATCATTGGGCCTACATATAAATATTCGAGAGAGCAGGGTAGGAGGATTACACCACTTGGCATCATCCCACTCACCTACTCACCTATAGACTCCATGCTCTACATGAACATCTCCATGATATACATACATCTTTGGGAGAGTGGGTTAGAGGTATTATGCCATGTGGTATCATCCTATTAACCCACTAGTTTGTAAAATCATTGATGTAATTGTCCATCAATAAATTTTGAATAAAATCAACTAAGTCTTAAAAGACTTTTTGGAATGAGAAGAGACCATTAGGTGATTGACATATGGCTTTAGGACCTGATTTGTAGAATTATGTAAGTATTTTAAAGTAGTATAAAAGTGTCACATATCCTTTGGAATTTTTTTGAAATCGATTAAGTCCCATTGAGTTGGAAAATGACACATGGCTCTAGGGAAAGCATGAAATTAACTAAGTCTTAAAATACTTCCTAGATGGATCTAGGCTATTGGGAGCCATAGATAGGTGTTAATAGTTGTGGGAAACTTTTATGAAATTGACTAAGTGTCAAAAGTCTTTTTTGGATGGGTTGGAATCACCAAGAGACACAGAATGTCACTAGGTGGCATCATGATGCATTTAAATAGTTCTGGAAAACATAAAGAAGCCCAATCAACAATATTATATTTAAAATCCAATGACCAATATGTTCAAAATAAAAAATAGATAAGTAAAAAACCAAAAAAGACCAAGTTCATAGCTAAAAAAATATTCTTTCAAGAAATTTCTCAAAAACTCATCCTTCGTAAGCTTCATCTTTGTGAATTTACTCTTTACTATTTTTGAAAATGTATCATGATGCCTTTTATAAACATTGGGCTTCAAAAATTTTGTTCAAAATAAAATCTACAACTAGTCGTAAACAATTTTCTTACAAACCTAAATGCTTGAATAATTTCTATGAAGCCTTCTAATCTTGCATTCAAGACTTTTTTCTAATAATGTCATAGCATTTTCTATGAAGAACTATAGGTAAAATATGAATAGGCCTAGTTAGTGACTTCCTGATTCCAATGCCAATTTCATCCATATTAATGAAAATTGACAAAGTTAATATGTAAAACCTTATAGTAATTTAGTCGTTATAATTGAAATCAAATCATGAATGGATGAAAATTGTTTAAAAAAAGGGGGAGAGAACTATAAATAGTTAGATAATTTTCATAATATTAATGTGGAATATTTTGAAAAGAAGCTATAAAATGTGTTTCAAAACATAAAAAAATAAGAAAATTAGGACATAGTAAAATGACACAAATTTAGATATTTAAATTAATGAAGCTTAGATGCAAATTAGACAAGAAACCATAATAGACTCCTTGAATTATAAGATCAGACCTCAAGTTAAAAAGAGGTTTCCCATTTTAAATCTAAAAATGGGGTGTGTTGTGCAAGTAGTAACAAGCGTAGAATACCGCTAGGAAATGCTCCTAAGTATTTAGAGAATATAAAATATTTGATTTCATGAGAATAAAAGGCATTAGCTAAAAACAATTACTCAGAACAATTTAGAATTCAAAGGCACTAAATTCAATAGGAACAAGTGATACAGTAAGTTATAATTAGTCCAAATACCATCTAAGTGTGTGATCAAGTGAAATTCATTTTATTTACATTCATATGAATTAATTAAAATTTGCATAAGACTAGAAATGCTTAAGGAAATATATTTTACAATTTATATTGGGGGACAGTGGTGTGGGAATTGTTCTACTACCACCTAGGCATTTATAACACTGATAGAGATACCTCTAGTCTATTCCAAAGGCCTTGATCTAATAGCAACTAGGTTAGAAAGCCTATGGTAGAGGTTGCCAAGATCATCCTTTTGACGAGAATTTCAGATTTTACATTTTAAATCAATCATTTTGAAAGGAAATTTTGCATTTACATCTATAAAGGGTTGGGGACCAAGCCATGTGTAAAAGGAAATCAATAAGTTCATGAAAACTTAATATAAACTAAAATTTAAGTAATGTTGCATTTTTATTTTGATATTTATTTAAGTACATTAGATGGCTTCAAACAAGAAAATAATTATTCTAAAATTTTTGAGTTTTATTATGAATCATAGACATTTAGAATTTAAGAAATGAACAGAGCAAAAACAACAATTCACATAATATTTTTGAGTAAAATTACAATTAGGTTCTTTGAGTGCCACCTCTATTATGTTTACAATGACCATCCATTTCATTTATTTGATTAAAAAGGAGAAACTAAAGACAAAAATATTTGGGACAAACCCAACAATGAAAAATAGATAAAAATAATCAAAAGAAAAACTAAATTATCAATAAGGGACAAGAAGGAAAGAAAAAGAAAAGGAAACAGGAAAGGAAAAATAAATTATTAATGAAAAATGTTCAAGTAAGTGCATGCTTGAGCCAGTCAGACACCTAATTATTTAATATTTTAATAAGGTAAAAGGAAACATCTACTTGCATCTACATTTTCATTTACATTAGAAAACACTATCCAACAAATATTTATCAATGTTCTTCTCATGCAACTCAAGCAAGCTAGGACTGTATAATTTTGCATCATGGCTGCATCTAAATTGTAAAAATAATGAGGGATAAGGTTTATAAAATACCTTATCCCATACATTATATTGTAATTAGGGATAGGTTTGGGTACTCATACATGCTAAACTGATTGGAATATCCAACCTAAAAGTTTCATGTTTATGATGACACCCATTATATGAGTCACTTGTCAACCACTCTTTGGTATAAATGGATGTTTGTATAGCATCCTCATCATTGTCTTTAACATATAAAAGGCATGCGATTGTTGTATATTATTCCCATATTGGGGACCTTCTAAAATTTTCATTAGTAGATGAATTATATGGAGAGTTAGGATGATTAGGTCATTCTCAACTTGAACCTCCACCGACATGACTTCTTCATTCAAGCCATGATGCTCATGACTTCCCATTTTGATTGCCTCATCTACTGAGGGGAGATTTTGGGTGTAATCAAATGATTTAAAGGTAAGGTTGAACTTAGGAGAGTGATCATCAATTTCAAACTCTTCTAGCTCATTTTCCTCAAATGGGTAGTGCCTTTATTCTTGGTGTAATAATCTTAACTCAACATTTTTTTCTTTTATTATTTCATCCTCTCTAAATGAAAAAAGGGAAGACAAACTACTACCACTAGTTTTTTATCATCTTGGATCATTTATTTTAATGGAGAGATGGAATCATAAGATAATAATGATTCAGATGCATAACATGCATCTTCCTCATCTAATAGCTCTAACTCCTCTAATTGTTATTTTGACTGATTGTATGAGATGACAAATTGTTCATTATGTGTGAGCAACTCTTTATCAATTCTCATTTCAACCATTAGGCTAAATTTTACAACTATTGATTCTTCATCTTTGGATTCATCATCATTAATGTTGTATCCTTCAAAGAATAGATCATGCTTGCAATATGGGATGTCTTTAGCATGCATGATCATCTCTCCATTAATGGTGTAGTTAGATTCATAAACCCTGGATGGGGCATTCAGCTATGAAGCTTCATATCTTGGATTGTTTATTGCATCTTAATTATCTCTTAAAATAAATGGTACTTGACTAGTAAAAACACCTAAAGATACTAAATCACTAAATTTATAATAAATATCCTATTGATTATACATAAAATTAATTGAGCTATATGTTTTAAATAAACAAGTAAGACTCTCATTTGTCACTGGAAGGTTTGGATATATAAAGGCTTGGGGTAATGCTTTTTTATAAGGCACATATTGGTCTATACACTGAGTTGTGGACATGTTACTTAAAATATTTCAGGTAGAAATACCCCGATTCATTAGTTGTTGCTCTATGTCGACATCCTCTTGGTAGACTGATGCTAATGAGGTAAGAGAATAGGGGTTCATCTTAATGAACATGAAAGTTATAGGATCCAGGGTTTGAAAATATAACCCGATTGCTACATCTTCTATTTTTAGTAAAAGATCCCTCTACCTAGTGTATAGCTGATGGAATATATGGTTGAATACACTATTTAACTAATTAGGCCTTTTATAGACTATGGTAAATTGGTATAACAAGATAGAAGGGTCAATGTGCACATTAAAATGGATAATAAATAAGCTCTCAAATATGTCCCATGTTATAATGCACCCTCATGGTAGACCGAGGTATCAAGAATAAGTAGTTTGATCTGATGAAAAGGAGAATAGGTGATAGGCCACATCCTCATGTTAAATCTATTTTTTGATAAGGGATTCTCTAAAACCATGAATGTGTTCTTTAGTAGTTGAGCTCCCACCATGGATATACTTTGCACAAAATTTATGGGGGTTCTTGGGCAAGTCATGGGAATGTCCTAGAATGTCCATAAAATAACTATATCTTCCTATCCAAGATACTACCATTATAAGACTCAAATAAAAAAATTTACATTATAAGAACCTAAAAAAAAAATAGCTTAAGTTGTTATAGACAAAAGGGAATTCTGAAATACACCATGTAGGCCCTCCTTCTAGCACCAATCTATTATGAGGTATTTTGGCATACCAAATTAGGTAAGGGTTGTTAATCCATTCCTCTCTTAAAAGGAGATTTGTGAAAACAAATCTCCCCAAGGTTTTAGTTATCAAGTCATGGTATATAGGGTAACCCAATTAGCTCATTGTGACCATACCATATTAAGGCTCTTTGGTGTGCATTTTAGAACACATCAATATTCATAAAGATAAGAGGTTATGACTAAGGAACCAATAAAATTATTTAAATATGAATCAATAGATGATTTAAAATGAAAATTTATATTGCTTATAAGTTCAAAAATGCATAAATGATCAATAAATAAGAGAATGCAATTGAGATGAACAATAAACTTAGACTACAACTTAGAAACTAAAATAATTTAGACTAACATAATAATAAAAAAATGAAAAAGAGAGAAAGGTAAGGAGAAAGATAAAAAAGAGCCCACTATCTAATGTCGTCTAGCTTAGTTTTATTGATTAGATGAATATTTTCATAGACCAGTCCTTAGTTGATTTAGACTTAGCACAACTCCAACTAAGGATGGTGCAAGAGTCTATGGAATGAAGTACTACAGTCAAATAGTAAAATAGGGTCACCATCTGCATGCGTAGACAAAGTTTATCACATGATAAAGCTTTTGAATTAATGATGTTTATATTAAAAATGATTTAGGATTCATCAGATGATCAGTGATATATAGACTCATCTTCCAAATAGCCTAAACCCAAAAAATTATTCTATAAAGTAGTTAAAATGCATGAAAGAAATGACTGGTCCATTATTCTAAGTTCTAAATTAAAGGAACCAATCGGGCATAGTCTCATCTAATACTAAAAATAAAAACCTAAGCATAATTATCTTAATCATGAAAAAGACTAGCCTAAGTATAATTCTCCTATTCCTCAAAAATACCAACCTTTATTACATCAAGAATTTGATCTTATATAGGCATACAAGCATATGGAGTTAAAACTCAATCAAATATTTTCTCTAATATGGAATTTACAAACAGTCATCACCATTATTGGAATAATGTAGTTGAGTTGGTGGCTCAAAATTATTGATATATTAAAGGTATGCTTAGAATTAACACAACTAAATCATTCCTCAATTGAATATTGAAACTAAAATCAGTTGGGATTGCATCATTATTACTAGTTATACATGTTTCTACATATTCTACATAATTGAACTCTGTATTTTTAAGTCAATCTTTATCTTATGTTATTCATTTGATGTCAATGCACATGTCATGCTCATTATTTTCATCTCACTCATAATATATGTTGCATTATCAACTATTTTTCCATATGCAACCATGTTATAATTGATTCTGCTAATCAAATAAAACACACAATCAATTATTGGCCTCTAACAATTTTGATGGGTAGATGGGCCATCAAGTTTAAACTCATGTCTAGTGGTAGAATCAATACCATGTCCTTTATTTTTATGGGCTAATACCACATGACTTATTTATTTCCCTCTTCTTTACCATCATTATGTAGTTGACTTATGTGGGTCCCAATTTGATAGCATCATCTCACTCACCCAAATTTATGATAAGGCTTCACCATTACATGGACTACTCTAGAGATATGGAACAATGACATTTCACCGTAGATTGTCATATTAATCACCTACTTGTTCAAGGTTCTAAAATCATCACTAGGCTTGCACAAAAATCTTTAGGAGAGCAAGGTATAAGGATTATGCCATGTGGCATCATCTGACTCATCCACTCACCTACAGTCTCTACACTCTATACACATGTCTATGAGATAGTAGAGTAGATATATTTTTCCATTTGGAATCATATCTCTAACCTACTATCCTAGAGGCATTGCACTGGTACAAACATCTCTAGGAGAGTGGGGTAGTTGGAATATTCCATGTGGCACCATCTTTTCAACCTGTTAGCCTAGAGCATCATTGATGTCATTACCCTATTGGGAAAATTTGAATAAAATTAATTAAATCTTAAAAGTATTTTTAGAATGGGACCATGACCATTGGGTGATCAACACGTGGCTCTAAAATTTACATTTTAGAATTGGTTAAGTCTTTTGAAGTATCAAAAAAGTGTCACATGTCCCTAGGAAACTTTGTGAAATCAACTAAGACCCTTAGAGTTGGAAAATAACACATGGCTCAAGTGAAAAAATGAGATAAACTAAGTCTTAAAAGTCTTCTTGGATGGATCTAAGCTACCAAGATCCATAAAAAGGTGTCACATGGCTATGAAAAACTTTTGTGAAATTGGCTAGTTGTTAAAAGTATTTTTTGAATGTGTTGGAACCATCGAGAGCCACAAAAAGTCACCAGGTGGCATTAGGATGCATTTAAACACATGAGATAAAATAAAGATAAGACCAATCAATAGTTTCTAATTTAATATCAAATATCTAATAAATTCAAAATAAAAAATGGCTATGGCAAAAGCTAAAAAATGACTAAGTCCAAAGTTAAAAAACCTTTTTTCAGGAAAAATGTCCCAAAAGCTCATCGTTTGAAAGATTCATCTTCATGACTTTAATTTTTACCATTTTATTGAATTTATCATGACACCTTTTCTGAACATTAGGCTTTGAAACTTTTGTTCATAATAAAATTTTCAACTAATTGTGAACAATTTTATTAAAGACCTAGATACTTAAATGACTTCTATAATGTCTTAGGGTCTTATGTTTGGGAATTATTTTTGACAATGTCGTATCATTTTATTTGAAGACATGTGAGCATAATATGAATAGGAATACTTAGTGATTTTCTCAATTTCAATGCCAATTCCATCCATTTTAATGAAAAGTGACTAAGCTAAGATGTAAAACCTTATAAGCATTTAGTCATTCTGATTGAAATCAAAGTAGGAATGGATAAAAATTGTTTAAGAAAAAGGGGAAAAAACACAAAAAAGTTAGGTAATTTAGACAATATTAAGGAAAAATTATTTGAAAAGAAGCTAGAAAATGTGTTTTAAAATATAAGAGAACAAACAAACTTTAACTTAGTAAAATGATGCAAATTTATATATTTAAATTAATGTAGCTCAAATGCAAATTAGATAAACAACCACAATAGACTCCTTGAAATATAAGACCAGACTTTAGAGAAAAGGAGTGTCCCCATTTTTAGTCTAAAAATAGGCATGTTTTAAAAGCAACAATAGTTCCCTTCTTTGGTGATGATGTGTCCTAATAATTTTCCCTCAATAATACCAAATATGCTCTTTTTGGGGTTTAGAGAGATGCCAAACTTTTTGTATCTTTCAAATATTAATTATTCTATGGCATATATTATTAGTTCTATTCTTTGAGAAAATAGTGAGGTCATCCATATAAATTATTATTTATTTACATAGCATCCCTTAAAATGCATGGTACATGACCTAATAAAAGGTATTTCTTATGTTAATTAGGCTAAAAGGCATCCGTTTATATGCATAAATACCCCACTTTATGGTAAATGCAGTCTTCATCTTATCTTTAGATTTTAATAGCCCCTGGTTATATCCCAAAAAATCATCCAAGAAGGACATCATTCCAAAACCACTTACTATATGTATCACTTCATCCAAGGAAAGCAGAGGGTACTTATCTTTCTCAAAAGCCTTATTAAGGTTCCTAAAGTCAACACACAATTTGATCTCCCCACTCTTTTTCCTATCTAAAACCAAGTTGGAAACAAAAGTTGAGTGTCTAGTATGGAACACTATATTAGCATTCAATAACTTATCTAATTCCTTTTGGATTAGTAGTTTTAGGATGGGATTGATCGACCTCTATCTTTTCCTAAATGGCTTATGGTCTACCTTCAACAAGATTATATTGGTGATGACTTGGATTGAAAACCTTCAATTATTCATAGGTCTATGAAATCACATATTTATATTGGATGAACAAATATTTCACCTTTTGAATTAATTCTAAGGTAAAACTGAGACTAATGTTGACATGTTATGGATCACTCTCATCCCCAAGTTCTCCTTATTGAACTTGGATTCATTAACTTTTGACTACCTATGTTTTTGGGCTTAGGGATCCATACAAATTATCTCTCTAAAGAAACCATTCCTAAAGGAAGATAATTTTCTTTGATTTGAATGAATTTTTATTCTCACAATTCCTCTTGGCATAAATAATTGATTTCTTTATCATCAATGATTTGAGATTCAAATTTTCTTGAATTAATCAAGAATTGGACAATATATTGATCATCATCAAACACCTAGAAATTTTATAAATTGTGAGGAACCGATAGGCAAGGTATGAGTTCAATAGATAACCTATATACTTTGGACTCCTGCAATGGTGCCAAACTAGTAGTTGAAGTAGCTAGTGAGTCAATAGCCTAGTTTTGTTCCCTAGGAATAACTACTATATTAAATGCCTCAAATGACTCAATCAAATCCTAAGCCTGGTATTTTTTTATTATAGGTAAAAGTGGGTTTTATAAGGATCCTACCCAAATAATAGAACCACCTCAGTGGCTAGTAACATATACCAAAGTATTAACAAACATGGGAAGAACATGCAAGTTCACTAGAGAGACACAACAAAGACATAACACAAAAACAATGGATACACAACTTACATTACATAATAAATAAATTTATATATGAATATTATTCCATTCCTTGTAAGCTATAGTCCATTCCTATGTTATGATTTTGAATTTCTTATCCAAACCGCTTACCATTTTTTACTTTTTAGACATAGTAGCCACTCTTTTAATCTTTTTCCTAGGCCTAGGGTCATTCTCACTTGTAATAGAATTGTTAAAAAACATAGATAATCCTTCCATACTCTAAATTATGTTATTCAACATAACTTTATTTAATTTGACTATAAGATTAAGTTTATATTTGAGTTCTCTACTCTCTTATTCTAGCCTATTAATTTTGTCAGTCATAATCTCAATCTGAGAAGCTATTTTAACTTCACTTTCTTATGTGCAATATAGTGCATCTTTTTTGTTGAAGTTATTTACCTCCTATTTCAATCTTGAATTATCTTTCATAAACCAATTAAGAAACTACTTATGAAGGTTTAACTCATCCTCTAGAATCTCTAATTTGTTTTGATTTTTATCAATTTACTTAAAAGAGTTCAAATCAGATTTTGCCTGAATGTGAGAATGAGGATCCCTTGTTTGTACTCCTACATGATCATCCTTCCCTTTACTACTTGTAATATTTATATTTATTATTTCCCTATTTCTAGATAGGTGAGTATTAATTTTTTAATTCTATTCCTTAACATTAAGTTGGTCCATCTCATTTTGAGTATATTTTTTTATGCCATTATCCTTGTCAATCTCCTCAAGATCAATTATTACATCTAATTCATATAACATCTATTCAGTGAAAGAACCCTCTTTATTATTTTTTGTCTTGATAGTATCTTCATTATTATTTTGTTTAGGTTTGACACTACTTCTTAGTATCTGTATAGGAGGTACATAGGCTGAGACATTAACCTTAACATTTTTATTTTTAGCAATCGAATACTGTAGAGCAAGGTTTTGAGTTTGGAAAAACTTATATATCAAGAAAATTATTGCATGGTGTAATGGCTCTATTTCCTTACCCATTTGGAATTATTTGACTAAATATTCCAAGGAGTGAAAGATATAAAAATTAATACTCATAGGATTGTTATGTTACATATAATTCAATAAAGGGAGATGATAATAATGTACCACTTTATATCTACCATCCAAAGTTACATACCTGATTATTTTCTCCATCGCATCATCAAATAAAATAAGAAATTCCTCTCTTTTGTGTCCTCCTTATAAAACCATGAAATTTTCATCCCACACAAGAAATTTGGTCTTTTTCCAATCAAGATTCATAGTCAATTTGATATTTATTTTATTCAATTTGAATCCTAGTAACCCTTAAAATCAACTCCTCTGTGATTTCAACAAAGATGTTTTAGATTTTGACCACTCGATCTACCTAATTTTTTACAAATTATTGGGAAAGATAAGTATCATATCTAAATATATGATCTATGAAGTTTTTTAACCCCCCTATATGCAAAATTTTCCATACCTCCAACTTCTTTCTTATGTGATCTTCATTCATTGGTTCCACGTGGTTTAAATCTCCTCCCATGGTTGAATACATGTTCACAACCTTACCAAAACCCACACTTGGAATTGTGATAAAATTAATGAATTCGTTATTAGAAATATCCTTCACATGATTATAGAATTAGCTATGTAATGATAAACAAAATAATAATATTTTGGATATGATTATGAATGTTATAATAACTCATCATAATGAAAACATACATTTCAAAACTTGTTCTTACATGCCGATTCTTATCTAAGATCTGACACCTACATAAATGAATTGCTTGTGTCCTTGTTGATAATATCATTTATATGATTGGAATGAATCTCTAATTTATGCCAAACTTTTAATTCCTTTTTTTCTACCCCTCTATTATAAAATGAATTAGTAATCATATTTCTCTCTCTATACATGTGCTAGAAGATGACTTTTTCAAACCCTTTGCTTATTTGAGTAATTTAATCTATTATATTTGATATAAACTAGACAACCAATTAATGATATTTAGAAAGTCCCCCTTAATACAAATGAATCAACAACCCAACTTAAGAGACACTTGTACCCCCTATAAGGCTACTAAAGCTTTTTATAAATTATTAGATTAGAATCCCATGTTTCCTTCATAATCTAAAATAAAATCCCCATGATGGTCTTGAATTGCTCTTTCACCCCTTGAAATCCCATGGTTTCCTTTAGAAGACCCATCAAAATTGAGTTTTACCCAACTTGGTTGAGGATCCAACCATCTTAACAATTTTCTCAAGGATATATTGGGATCCACCAAAGGAATGTTTTCAAGGTTAAGCTTTCATTATTTAGCAATGATTTCCTTAAATAGCAAGAAAGGATGCCTTTTTCCACATCTTATATTTTTGAAATTTTTAAATAAGACGGAAATTTTTTTATTAGATACTCTGATGAATGGAATTTTCTTGTCCCTAAATATTTTTTTTTGTGTTCCTTCCAAATTCCCCATATAAAATGAGGAAAAGCCAAATTCTAAATATCCTTGAGTTCTTGGTTAATAAAGGACAATACCAAGTTATCCACACCTCCATTAGAGAAGAAGGAAGGACCCAAGAAACTTTAAATATTTGAAGCAGAGAACCCCAAATGTGGAAAGAGAATATATAGTCAAGTAAGATATGATTAATATATTCTAAATCATTCTCACATAAAACACACCTATTTACCACATGAAGACCTCTTTTACTTAGATTATCCAAAGTAAGAATTCTATTTTAGACAATCAACTAGCTAAAGATGTTGATTTTTGGAATTAGATTTTTATTCCAAATCTTACCTAAAGGATTTCCCTTATTTTTCAAATTTTAAAGCTTCGTATATTTAGAATTAACATGATATATTACATCTAATGAATCAATCCAAATTAATTCATCCTCCCTATGTAGATTTGTAACATAGTTACCCTTGAAAAAACATAGTTGTTGAAGAAACATCATCAGTATCAAGGGTTAAATGTTTCCATCTTTTTTACCATTGTAAACTTGTATATAATCTACCACCATTTCCTTAAATGCAGAAGAGATGGAAAGAAAAACATGATGCCAAGGAATAATAGTCTCCATTGAATGGTTTATAAGCCAAGGATCCTTACAAATCTAATGTTATGACCATTACCTAGCTTCCACTTATAATATTTTAGTAAAGTATCCCTATTCTTAGTAAATAAATTCTAGATTACACAACCTTTGATAAAAATAGGCTTAGAAAGGAAGGATAAAGGAGAATTATAACCAAGATATCTGGAAAAAAATGATTTTCTAAGGATAAGGTTCTTTGAGAATTTTCTAGCAAAGCTTATAAACTAATGCTTTGTTCATAGAGGAAAGATATCTAATGCCCATCCCTCCAAAGGATTTTAGAAGGCATATCTTGTCCCAAGCCACTGGATGGAATTTGTGAATGTCCTCCACACCCATCCATATAAACCTTTTTTTAATTTTGTTAATTTTTTCCTATATCCCTTTGATTATTTTAAATAGGGACATAATGCAGATAGGAAGACTTTGTAAAACAATTTTGATTAGTAACACTTTGCCTACCTAAGAAAGAATAGCCCCTTTCCATCTTGAAAACTTCCTTTGAAACCTTTTTATTAGAGGGTACCAAAATTTAGATTTCATTTTCCCCTTAACAATAGGCATACCTAAATACATTTAGGGAAGATCTTTGATATGATAATTTAGAATATGAAAAATCTTTCTGTGATGGGGTATCAGTGTATTGATAAAAAATAAGTCACTTTTGGAGTAGTCTATCAATTGTTTTGAGACAATTTCATAACTATCCAAAATTAATTTAACTTCTTTAGCCTTCCTTACTGAATCGAAAGCCAAAATGATCATGTCATCAACAAATTATTGGTGAAGAGAAGGAAGATCCCTTGAGGCCAGTTTAAAACCCTTCAAACTACTCTGTTCAACCACACTCAGAAGGTTCCTACTTAAAGAATATGTTATTATAATGAATAAGAATGGAGATAAAAGATCCCCTTGTCTAATTCCCTACTCACTCCAAAAAAAATCTTGTTGGGAATCCATTAATAATAATAGAAAACATTGTTTTTGAAATGTTGTTGTAAATCAACCTTCTAAAAATGCTTATGAAAACCAAATTTCTTTAGAACAAAATCCAAGAAACTCTAGTCTACTCTATCATATGTTTTGGCCATATCAATTTTAAAAATCATACCTACTTGTTTTATTTCTACCATGGAATGTACCATTTCATGAACAACAATTATTCCATCCTAGATTTGTCTTCTTGAAACATATCCTCATTGATTAGAGGAAATGATTTTATTTAAATATGGCTTAATTCTTAAAGCTAAATGTTTTGTAAAGATTTTATAGACATAATTACACATGTTGGTTGTCCTAAACTCCTTGAAATGTGAGGCCCTTATCTTCTTCAGAATAACAGTGATAAAATTATTATTAAGTTCTTTGATAATTTTTCTGGACTAAAAAAATTCAACCACTATTACCCATCAATTCTGCTTAATAAAATCCTAGTATTGTTGATAAAAATCCATAGGAAAGCCATATGGTCATAGTGTTTTATCTTTATTCATTAATAAAATTGTTTCCTCTATTTATTCTTCTATTACATATCTCAAAAAACTAGCATTATCCTCATTAGTATTAAGAGTTGAGACATTCTTAATAAAAAAAAATTGTTAATTTTTTGATAGGCACTAAGTTTGAAACAAGAAGATTTTTAAAGAAACTAACTATTTTCTCTTTAATTACCACCAGATAAATATGAAGAGAGCCATCCTCATCAAAAAAATTATTAATTCTATTATGAATTCTATTCTTGAGCATGGTTAAATGAAAAAAATTATATTATGATATCCCTCATTTAACCAAGTAACTGTTGATTTTTATCTCTAGAAATATTCCTCTTGATTTAGAATAAAATGATAATCTGACTCTAGTTTATGATCCTAATAAATTAAATGTTTTCTAAGGCCTTGGAAAATAATACAATCTTTAAGAGAAGTCAACTTAGATTCAATATGATCTTTTTGCTAGAAAATATTGCCAAAAACCTCATGATTACAAACACAGATTTTACTTTTGAAATTTTTTAATTTATGAACAAACTTAAACATAGCTATACCAAAGGATTTCACACTCCACCATTCATTTGTTCTTTCTAGTAGTTCTACATGAGCAAACCACATATGCTCAAATCTGAAAGAAGTCTTATATGTTTTAAAACTAGCAAGAATATTAAGCACCAATAGAATATGATCCTATCCAATCCTATGGAGAGAAGATACACATAATTCCTTAATGCTAAACCAATTAGGGGAAATAAGAGCTTGATTCAATCTTGTCTAAATAAGATTCTTACCAATCCTTTTATTTGACTAAGTGAAAGGAGAACCTCTTATTTCAATATCAAACAACCCATTTATAGAAATAAACTTAGCCAAATCCTCCATACTATCAGATAAGTATTAGATACCTCCTTTATTTTCTCCAACACAAATTAGGGTGTTGAAATCAACCGAAATCATCCATTTAAAATCTATAAAAGTAATTTTTAAAGATACTAGTTCTAACCAAAATCTTCTCCTACTAAGTCCCACCTACTAATATATGTGCACTATCTTCATCATTGGTACATTTGATAAATAAAAATCATTTTTTATAATAGAGATATCCAAAGACCCTCTTAGCTTCCAATGGATCTCGGCCTAGGCCCTAAAATGTTTTATATTAGGTCATGAGCCCAAAAATTTACCCACCAAACAAGAAGACCACCATAAAGATGACTTATTTTTCAATTCATCCAACACTATAATATGAAAACCTCTTGTATCTTTTTAAATGGGTAGATTTTTACCTACAAAAACTTCTTTGTATTCACCCATATTTCCATTGAGCTTATCAAGCTAGGAAATTTTATTAGGGTTGACCAAATGGTCAGAGAAGGTTGATGGTTCTAGTTTATTCCCCACTTGAGAATGTTTGATTTAGAACTGATCATTATTGATCTTACCATTTGTAGAGATGCAATGATTCACCAAGGGTTTAGGTGAAGAAAGCACACTTTTTAAGCTCTCTAAAAGCTACACCTTTGACCCACCTAGGTCACCCTTACCATCACATACAACTTCATGCTCCATCAAAAATTGAACACTTCAAGCCGCATGCTTTTCCTCAATCCACTTTTCCTAGATCTTGCTTTTCCTTGATAAAAATAAATGTGTTATCAAATCCCATGCCTAGTTTTTGAATCTGTTAAGATATTATAATTTGAACTGGTGTTTATTTTTGAATTGATTAATCACCAAATTTGAATCTTCATATATTATAAGTATCTTGACATTATTTTTTAAAGTGAATTATAGCCCCAAAATTAATGCCTCATATTTTTATCTATTTTTGGTACATAAGAGTTGCAATCTATATGTTGCTAGGTACTTCTTACCTAATAGGTCAACTAGTTCAATACCAATACCTAATCCTTACTTGAACCTTGCACCATCAAAATGGAGAGTTTTAATTGGGAATGTCCTTGGACTTCTGGCCCTTGCATCTTATACTTCATGGTAAAGGTATAAATCTAAAGATTAGGAGATTTATAACTTATTCATTTTTAGCATTGTATTACATGATGAGATACTTCATTCTCATCTCCCAATCAATTTAAATTTAATTTGCAATACTTCTCTAGAGAAGCCAAATGTGAGATAAGTTCATTTTTACATAACCATTTAGCATATGTGACCAATCCTTGCTTAGTAGTAGTCCATATCCCTTTAGGATATCTACTACAAAGATGTCTATAGTCATATTCACACACAAATCAGATGTAAATTGAATGTGCATGCCATTCATCTCTCTAACCATATCCACTACTACTTTGTATAACTATGAAACCATCCTCCTAGATGGGCTTGGAGTTAATCCCAACTTTTGACAAATATAAGTAGCCATTAAGTGGCTGAAGCTCTAGAATCAACTAAAAAATTATGTATATTCTTATCAAATTTTATGATAGTTAACTAGAAAATAGGAACGTATGGATTAATCTTGTATATTACATTTTTATGAGTGGATTTTGGATTCTCTACAATATAGTTCTCTGTAATGGACCTCCATAAGAGCTCTTTTTGTTTAGTAATTTGATACAATTCATGAAGAGTGATGTTTTCTTATATCTTCTTCATGTCCTCAATAATGTTGTATCCTCTTGATCTATTCTACCTTGTTTAGGGGTTGATCATTCCCTTTTGGGGGATGTGGATTATTGTCACCCTCATATTTAAGAAAATAGTCATATTGTGTGGAGTAGATGTAGTGAAGGGATGCTTATTTTTCAAATTGTAATTATTTTTCTAGAGTTAATGGAAAGTATGTACCTCATCTAATATTTCCTATAGAACATTATCATATTATCTTGGGAAAGGAAACACATGAGTTTTAAAGACCATAGATGTGCTTGAGGAACTATTATTGTGAGGGAACTCTGGTGGATTGTTAATTAGATATTTCCTCTTCATTTATCTCTAGAAGATTTTAAATGTTGCATAGATCTCAACATAGTTAAGCTCACCATATTGTGATATGTTTTGAACCTTACACCAATTGATTAGAGATATCTCCACTATATTTATTTCTATAAACTTAATAGTTATTATTGTTCTATATTATTTATAGTTTTGTTTAAAAGCCTATTATATCTTGGAAATCCAAGATAATGATTATTATTCTAAAAATTAAAATTGCCTATCTTCCTTTGAATGCCTAAGAAGTCATTTCTTATATTTTGAACCATACTCTATATAAAATCCAATTCTGATTTGGTAGAATGTACACCATGGGAAATATTAGTACTAGATGGGAGTGAATGTTAACTCTACTAACGACCATTTATTTGTGTATGGTTATTCACAAATCCATAGTTCTGATTCGATCTATGGTACATCATAAGAGGTACCATATACAAATAATTTTGGTTGAATGTAGGAACATTTTAATTCACATGAGGCATTACATTTAAATATAGGAAACTAACATTGAAGTTGGGAGTGCCTATTATCTGAGGATTGAGATGCATGTCAATGTTGATCACTTATTCATAATTTAGTGCTAGAGTGTTAGCAATAGTAGCTCTTCACATAAAAATTATAGTAAATGGATCTACGGTGTTCCTTTAAATTTTTAGTGCTAGATCCTCTTTTTATTTATATAGAACACTTATCCAAGTATACATCTTCTAAAAACTCACATTAAAAGCATGAATTGGTTCATTGGGCTCCATTTGCATACTAGTAAAGTGTTGATACACCAAACTTGGACTGGTAACCTATCTAAATTGAATAAGAAAAATGATTTGACATAAGTCCCATGAAGTAATGGAGTTCACTTTCAAGTTGAAGAACCAATTATAAGCATCATCTTGTAGTTTGAATGGAAAGAGCATGCATACAACATCTTTATATATGACATTCATCAACCTTAAAGTAGTTTTGAAAGACTTGATATGCTCCTCTACCATTATTCCTCCTGAGGGGGAGAAAGAAGGTAGGTACTTATCTATATTCCTCGGAATATTATTCACATCCCCTAGGATAGTGGATACGACTAACCAAGGCTGATCCATAGGATGACTAATGGGTTGGGGGTTTCTTACTAGGGAAGGTGTCCTGACTTGGGGTATTATAGGAACAATTGGTATAGATCTAGGACTTTGATAGATCAAAAAAGGTGAAATTAAAATACTAGTTTGGTATCTATACATAGTGACTCTATTGAGTGTCTCTAGTGTAACTCAAATATAGGGGACAAAACTTTTTAGGGAAGGGCACACAGAGGTTTAAGCTCTCCTAGCATTTTCTAAAAATGTAATTTTTATGTACACACATATCTAATGAGGTAACCTGTAACATTTATGATCTTAATGGAGATAAAATCCACTCTAAGTCATGAGTTTTAGGTATGTGTTGAAAAATCAAGTTGTGGAATAGTAGGTTGAACATGAAGGTTGTTAACTAAGTGGTAATGGATGAGTGAAACCTAAAATAAACTAAATCCTACCTGATTTAGATAGATGGATTTTATTATAGAGTGGGTAGACTTCAAAAAACTCAAAAAAGGGGGAAAGGTAGTAGAAAATAAGACTCTATGATCTTAAGAAGGATTACTTTCAAGTTAGTCTCTTTGTGGAAAAGTGTTTTGAAACTAATGCTTATAGCCAATAATTGTTTCTCACACATATACAAACATAGTTAATGAGTTAAAAGAAAAGATAATATAAAAAACTTTGATATTTAAACTAAATCTTGATCTTATTTAGTTTTTTTGTTATATAACCTTATTAATAAGATTATAGCCTAGATCAGAGAGGTATTTAAGTCAACTATTACTTACTCTTAGAAAAATATATCATGGGAAACACTTCTATACACTTAAAGAAATAAAACAATCAATGTAATTACATAGAATCAACACTGTCAACTAATCATCCAATAGCTATTACACATCTTATACAATCATACACCACTAATAATAAAAAGGAATTCTCAGTAGCTTTTACACACTTTGAATTACTAAATCAACCAACTAGGAAAATAAACATGACTAATTACATGTAATTGAAAGACAAAGACATAAACATAGTTACATGACAATCAAAAATATTTATTCCTATATTGTTAATATTTTTTGATTGGTCTCCTCTCTCCTTGAAAAAGATAGCATTAAAAATATAAATAGATTTGGGGAGGGATTGCCTCATCTTTTAAAACCATGCAAAACTCTAAATTTACATGATAATGATAATCAAAACTAAAGTTATAATTAATGTAAATTTTGTATTCATATTTAAACTAGTCAAAATTATGTCTTTGAAATAAGATTGGTTCTTACAAAACCATGCAACAAATGCATGTTTTCAATATTTTTAAATCAACCATTTCATGTCTCAGTTCCATTTACCAATTTATATGCAAAATAAATATAAAAATAACCTAAGAAAATTAAGGTTTATTGGATGTTAGGTCCTACATAGTTAAACTTGTAGCAGTCAGAGAGACTGAACTAGATGGTGGATTTGAATTGGATGATCCATCCATATCCTATTTATTTTCTTCTAATTCTTGGTGATGTTTGTATCTGACATTATGTTTTAACCTGATTATATCCATATTGAAAAGAGAGGGCCTATGTATTCTAGTGACTTGTGTCAATAAGAATGCATGCTCAGTATTAGATGCTTTGAACTCCCCTAAAATACTTATACCTCAATATCTTTTTTCCTAGTGAATCCTATCTCTTATTAAATCTCCTCTAGCGTGCACCCCTGAACACTTTGCTTTAAAATGGTAGATTATTGTTAGAGTAATTGGTCAAAATTATCCCTAATTATTAGCTTACCCAAGGGATCTCAATATTAAGATAACTTTAACTCATCAAAAATTTATAAGACCTACTTTTAATGTTATGATAATTTTAGAATCAAGGCTTACACACTTGATACCTAGTCTCAGACTTCCAATGTTATGATGACCACCAAATTATGAGCATTATTTATTTATAGTGGTGTTATAAAATCCAAATGTCCAAAATCCTTATTGGTGTTATATAATACAATTAAATTTAGCTTATTCTCATCATATTTTAAATAATTAAACAATTTAGAAGTTTAAACAATATGAGGAGATAATTCAGCTCTCATTAAACTAATAGTTTCCAAGATATTATGTAATTTGAGAGATACATTTTAAACATCACCTTCAATTTCCCCAAGAAATTTTACTATCTATTTGTACTCTTATACGTACTCTATCTCCTAATACATATCTTATTTGGATTTTTTAGTGCCCGCATAAGTTCTAACAAAGCCTCTATATTTTCCTGGAGATAAGCTTTAAAATCCTCATTGTATGGAGACTCTCCAAGTCTCTTGTTCTTTATATTTGAGAGTAAGAACACATGTTGAATTTTTTCAAAAATTAAATTTATTTAATATTCATATTGAATCTTCCTTTTCCTAACCAATTAGATGGTTCCTATTGATTTATAAAAGATGGATCTCATAGTGGACAATTCTATAATCCCAAGATTTGGTCTTTACACAACTTGGGCCTCCAAGTCTATTGCCCATTATGGAATCACCAATTATGTAGCATATATTGTATGGTTATATTTGGAGGAATCCTCTAATAAAATAGCCCCAAAATACTACCTTAATGCCTCCACATGTAGTGGTTCTAACAAATAAGGGAAGATGAAATTGGACCAATCCACATTACCAAACTGGAGCATGAGATGCACTATATAAGTGGTCTTCTTATTAATATTTTTTTAGATGAAGTAATAAAAAAATGGATTTATTAGTATTATAAGAATGCATGGGCAATCCCAAATGAGTGGAAGACACATGAATTTATCATCTTACTAGGTCCCCCACTATTTTCTTACAATGAAATTTCTTAGTCTTAGAAATAGTGGGGAGAGCAATAGATGAAGTAGAAACATGAGAAATGGAAACCAAGGGGAGAAATAAATAAAAATAGTATTAGAATCAAATGGAGATTATGGAACCATAACATAACTATAAATAATAGGAGATGAATAAATAATATTAATAAGGGAGATAATAGGAATAGAGGAGACAATCAAAACCATAAGGATTAAAGAAACCATAAAACTAGGGGAAAAAATGGAGTAGTGGATACAATCTCAATGACTTAACCTAATCCTCTTGACTTAAGTGTAAATTTTCCTTTTATTCCTTGGAGGCTTTATAATTTATCCCTTTGTAGTTATCATCCTCATCTTCAGGCTCAAGATAATTTAATGGTGCCTTCATAATTGAATTTATAGGAGACTCTACAAGCAAAAATGGGTCCCTTTGGGCTTTCCTTTCCTCTTATATCAAGTTATTATCTTTTAAACCAAGGGAGTATTCTATTGAGTGGTGTAAGGTGCAACATATACACTTGTAGTAATAGGAACCAAGGAAGCAATGAGAAGACATGTATCCCTAGAGTAAAAGGAATCAAAGAAAATTAATTAATGTTCTCCTCCCAAATAGGTTATAGTAGCAATAATATCATCCACCTCTTTCTCTTTCTTGATAACCTTAATCACAATTGGTGGTGAATTTTTAGAAGGCCCTTCTTATAAGGAACTTGATAGTTATCATCATAATATATGGTGGTTGGGAGGATGTTATTTTATCCAAAGGTTATTTGGTAAGCATAGAGATATATTAATCTATTCTGGCCCATTCAAATGGAGGTGGAATCCTAGTGTATGCATCTATAATTATGATGGAGGGATCCCTTTGTATATCTCTTAAATTATCTTCTATCACTCTAGATACCCATGTCCTTTTCAAGAGCTCAACATCATCCTTTGTGTTTAAGAAAATAAATTCATGATCATATGGTTCATGCTATTAGGGGATGCCTAGGCCTAATATATGTTTTTTTACAAGGCCATGAGGATCCCAATATTAGTGTGTCAAGGATGATAATGGGTATAATTATATGGTTTTGTTGAGTTTTCTAAAATTCTTTCTATTGATATATCACATCCATCCAATCATCATGGAAGACCCATAGAATACACCCTTATGTTTCTTATTCATGCCTTCATCTATACTCCACCATATATGATAATATATTTCCTATTATACCAATTTTTATAGGACATCTTTAGGGAGAAATAAAGGGGAAACCTTATGTCCTACAACCGTGATTATGATATAGTTTGGGTATAGCTAATAATCCCCCTTAGCTAAAGTGTCTTCTTGATGCTTTATAATACTCAGTCTATGGTTTATTCATGAATCTCCCTCCATGTTTTGGTATAGACAATATCATCTATCATGAAAATATTCATCATTTATGAATAGATGTGGAGGAATGAATATAAGTCACATACCCAATTTTTGATGCAGTCCAGGGCTAGGTTGTAGAGTGCTCTATCATGAACATTAACAATAGCCATGATTAAATCCAAAATATATGACATCATGTGGAAATGGATGCCCATAGGTATTTTATCCTTATTGAACATTTATTCCTATATACTAGCTTTGATTATCTCTCCCAGGATGAAATTGAGATTTGAGGTCATCATAGGTCTAACAATGGAGCCCATTATAGGTGGATGAAGTGAATTATGTTGAAACCATACAATATGCTCAATAGGTCCATCCCAATGTGGATTCCTATCTTGAATTTGGTTAATGGTACAAGTTCCTTGGATTTAAGGGTGACCACCTCTCTATGAGCAATCCATTTCCTTAATGTATTTTCACTTATGATTATTTTATTCCATAATTCAACTCTATGTTTTTTAACTATGGAATTTGTGATGGGTAGTCATAGGTATATTTTGAAATCGTCCCCTAAGATGTAGGTGACAACTATATTATGGTTTAGGTGGTTTAAAAATCTTCCATTCACCTTCCCTATGAAGAACAAGTCCCAAAGTAGGTCAGTGTAGGGCATCATTTAAGGCTTAGATGCTAAAAAGTGTAGTTTTTGGTGCTTTTAGTGGTAATAAGTCCACTATAAGCTAAGTTTGCTCAGATGTTAGATTTTCCTCATGTTAATATGTGTCTATGTTCTTTATTACATCCCAAAAAGCTATGTAATTATCAAATTCATCCTTGAACCATTCTATTAAATTTAATGTCTACATAATTCATGGAGTCCTTGATAGTTAAATTTGATGTTGGAAACACTCCTCTCAACACCTTAGATGATGATTCCATTCTTAACTTATTTTCTCATGTAAATCTCATATTCAATTTAACTATTTTATCTCTTAATAGAAGTAGTTTGTAACTGAGCGTACAAAATTAAGGCTTAAAATTCTCTTTAGAGTGAAAATTTGCTTGAACTCATTATGAATCAATAGGCACCATGTCTCTTTTGAGTTTATTCATATAGATTTTGAGTATAATAAATTAATTCCAGTTCATGTGCCATTAGTGATTAATATCTCCAAGCTTATTTTACTTGTTCAATTTCAAATTTTATATTTACTTAGTTTGGGAATTCCACATATAATTTCTATATGTTTGGATAAATTCCACATTGTAACTTTAGATAAGTGTCATCTTGTCATCAACTCCACATAAAATTAGGTGTGCCATTTGGCCTGACTTCAGAAGTCAAGTGCCATAACTTTTATTAAGATTAACTATCTAAATCTTGTAAAACCTTGGATGTGCAAAATGTGAAAATGAAAGCTGAAAAGAGTGAATCTCATGGACAAAATTTATGAAAAAAAAATGCAATGAATTGGAAATTTGGAGGTGCCTAAGGCAAAATTTATAACAAATAAGTTTTATGATGCATAAAATTCTGACAAACACAAGTTTTGAACAAAAAGTCTAACGAACACATTTTTCAAATAAAAAAGATGCAAATAAGCAAAATGTTGAAGTAAACAACCCAAAAAAACCAATACTTTTGATGAATAACATTTTAAAAGACCAACCTCCTAAAAGAGCAAAAGCTATGAAGTACCAAAATATTTGAATTGCACTACTTGTGATATGTAAAATACATGAAGTTTAAAACTAGGATTTTAGTTATGTAATTCATGCACATATGTGGAAAACCCATATATATATATATATATATATATATATATATATATATATATATATATATATATATATATATATATATATATATATATTCTAAAGGCTCACAGTGAAAAATGTTTAGCCATATAAGGTATTTTGTGCCTAATACCACCTTTAAATGTTAAAATAATCCAAGGATAAATAGGTATTTATTTTAATTGACACACCCTATTCTTAATTTTTTGAATAGGGACTCAATGTAGTCAAAAAAACCTAGGTTTATTTTGAAAATATTTTTTCATTGACATTTGTAGGTGTGCCTAGCTAAGCTCAAAACTTTAAAAAAAATCTTATTATTCATGTGGATGATTTTAGTTGTGTGTTTATCATGTATAAAATACAATGGGCATTTCTCCCCCCATTATCTAGGTTTTCACTTTTTTATTTATTTTAACTAACCTATTAATGGTCTTTAAGAGTTTTTTATGAAACAACAAGATTTTTAGGAAAGAATGGTAATTTATAGGTGTTTCTTCAATTAGTATGGATCCATATTGTACAGACCAACTCAATTAGAGGCATGTTTTTGTAGAAAGAGGTTAGAAAGATTAAATGGTGAAGGAATAAATGATTATAAGTCCCATAATATCTCAAAACCATTCCACATACTCTTCAAGGTCACTGCTAGGTTCAGATGACCCCTCAGGTTCATACTTATACTGTATAGGGAAGGTGAGTGGGGGCCCAAGATCTTACCCATGGAAAGTAGACTCAAGTAGATAAACATACATGACATTTGTTTGGAGATTAATTACATGTCATTATGAACATTCCTTAATAATTTAAGGAACCTCTATGCCCCTCTCATCTACACAAGCACATTTGGACTCAATGGTTTTCAAAGGATTTTGCTTTGTATACCAAAACCAACCATGGATCTTATTTCCTCAAGTTTTGTAGAGTATTTCCATGATAAATTTCACAATGGATTCATATGTGTTAGCGTATGTAACTTTAAAATCTCCAAAACTATTCCCTCTGTGTGACTTATAGATAAGTTTGTGTAAAGAATAGAGTTTTAGTGCCTTCATCAAAGGCTACAAGTAGGGTTAAGAAATTGGTTAAGATGTTTTAAGGATATCAATTACTTCTTGATCAGATTAAAATTCAAATTCTCCTCTTTATACCCTAGGACACATTAATAAAATAATGTTGTCTATATTCAAACGTCATTCTATGATAGAGATTGTATGAATAGCCAAAAGGCATCTACATGACTTCCAATGTGTCTCAAAACATGTAATATGGTGTTGAAGTGGTAATTATATGTCACCAAATCCTTAAGACAACTTTATTAATTTTAATGATGGACTCTCAAGCCTAAAAACCACCTTTTATGTATTCAAGTGCACTCAGTCACCATTTAGTAGTGTTTAAGGTTTTTCATGAAGATTAAGGTTGTTTTGAGTGTAATAGGTTTCAACTTAAGGATATAAACACTATGTCTATGCCTTTAAAATTGCATTATGGCTTGATTCTAGTTTTTAGGTTCCCCAATATCCATTTGGATTTCATAGGTAGGGTCCTTGGGCTTCATTCCATGTCATTCCCATGTTTATATAGTCTCACTATGTTTTCACTAATATTACATAGTATTAACCCCTTATTTCCATGTTCATCCCAATTTATATACTCCACTACCACCCTCCTTTATTTAATCCTCTTCCTTAAAAGATTTTGACCATGTCAAAGTGACCTCCACACTTCATTAAATCCATAAACAAAATTATATCACTATATATTGGATCTATAGGGTCATACAACAATTTGAGGGTGCAAATTTATACCTACAACTAGCTTTGAGGCTATTTTAGCAAGGTCTCAAGTGACATCTAGGGGAATATTGAAAGATTCAAAGGTTAAGATGAACATCATGGATTATATATTATAATAATTTTTAATTATTATATGAGCTAATTATGCCATAGGTTTTAAATACTATTCAATTCATCTCCAGCATATACAGACTTGGTCACAAACCCTGCAGACAATCATAATGGAAGAAGGTAACAAGGTGGCATTACTAGATTATAGTAGTATTTTCATCCTATATAAGCTAATAGGTATATTAAATACAAGGGTCCAATACCTCTGTGAAGGTAGAATAACACTTGCATAGTCATTAGACTATGCAGGCATAGGCAAATATGATACTTGAAGTTGAGTGAAAAATAGGGTCTGAAAGAAGATCATGCTGACAATATATAACCTTAGAATGGTGATTATTATATGCATGTGTTAGACACTCCCCATGGTTTAAAAAACCTTTAGAGGCAATGTTGAAAGTAATACTCCAAGTTTACTTGCCTAAGTGCACTATTAGCAGGTAGTTTGGAGCTAATTTAGGCTAAAAGGATGGTTTGGGGCCCTTCAAATCAAAAAAAAGATCCAAAAATTTATAAAAAATTGCTATAAAGACCTATTAAAGAGGCTCACATGTTCACTTGGTTGGGACAAATAATGGGTATACCCACTATTTTGTCTCAGACCAAGGCTTGTCTATTGTAGGCACATAGTGAATTAAAGGCCCATCCATGCTATATGAGGTTTGTAGGAAATATGAAACCCATATATGGTATTTTTTCATGATAAATGATGTATAAGGTCCAACAAAACCCATATTAAGGTATAATACTCAGATTTATATTCAAAACCTTGGATATGTGATGATATAGTCAAACACATATACTTGAATATAGACTCTATAGCCATCTTGAGACCTTTCCAAGATATTATGACAAATTTAATGACCTAAGTGAGGATAATTAGGAGGTTTGAAACCCAACAAAGTAGTTCTAAGTGTTAATAGGTGGCAAAACTAGTCAAAAATATTTCAAACCATGCTCAAGCCAGTCTATTTGCACATATGTAGTTTGAGGGGCATCATCAAATGCTCACATATCCCACTACATGCATCCTAAAAGATAAAAATTTATAGAGGTTTAATATTCCCTATGGAACAAATATTCATAGTAGATTGATTGGTAGTAGGGGATAGGTTCTATGAACAAATGCTAAGAAAATAAGTGCTCAAAACTATCTGCAAGTAACCCTGATCTTACCTTATGATGCTCATATCTCCTATCACCCTTTTCATGGTAATCCATCTTGTTCATGAGATATTAGGGGGCCAATTCCCTAAATATCCATGGCCTTTATTTTAGGTTTAGACATGCATACTCTATGAACCTCATTAAGATGGTGGATATCTCAAACCCTATACAAAGCCTCGAAGTGACCTAATGGTGAAATATCAACCCAAAACCCATAAAAATGAGTAAATTTGGCCATTAAATTACCTTTAATGTCTTATAAGGTCCCCTAAGCACCACCATGACTCTTTGGTTAGCATGTGCAAAGGTGAAGTGGTATGGAATGGGCCTAAAGATGATAGTTTGAGCTCAAGAACCAAGATACAGAGAACATGTATGTGCAAAATGAGTTGAAGAAGGGATAAGTACTCCAAAATCACCTAACCAATCCTCCTAGTGGTCTCCATGCTAAACTCCATGACTGGTTCATCATAATAAAGAGGTATAAGTGTTAGAAAACATGATTGTATGCATCTTAAGAAGGACAATTAGCACAATAAATGTAATAATTCTTCTTTATGAGTTATCTAGGGTGTTTTAAAAATCATACATGAGGAAAATATGGTTCATATCTCTAATTTTCAAGCCAAAGTTCATGTCTCAAGTCTATAGACAAGACAAATCTTCAAACCCCATTATGAATATGTTTTTAAAAGGTGAAACAAAAGATAATTTATTAAATGTGAATGCTCCCAAATAAAAAGAAGATGGATACCATAATTTTTTATGGCCATTTTCTAATTTCAATCCCCTAAAGAAGTTATCAAGGTGGATCTTTTTTCTTGCAGGCACACAAAGATCATTCAGAGAGTAGATTCTTCATACAAAGAGGACCTTTAAGTGATTACCATAACTTGAGGGTCATACATGGAGAGAATAAATTTTTATGGAAGGTGAGAGGTCCTATTATCCCAAAATTGGTGCACCTATTTTAGAGATCGAAGCTTTGGTCTCCATAAACTAGGCCTAAGACTCCCAAACCCCCTAAAACCTCCTTTAGTCCCTAATAATGAGTCATATAGAGAGGTTTAAGTAAATATGCATTATTTTTCTTAAAAAATACCTATCTAACACTTGGATCATGTTGGTATCTTAGGAGGGATCCTAATCATGGCTTTGGATGGTATGGAAACTATATGGACATCTCTTGAAGAGACAAATTTGTAGGGTTTCAGTCAAAATTTATGTTTTAAGAGTTCTAAATCATGGGAAGAGAATTTTTAAGGCTTATTATATTAATTAAATGTTAAAATAGCTCATGTAATTCACTAAAATTATCTTTACCATCTCTATCTAAACTATTAGTCTATGAGGTAGTCTAATTGACCTAGTAAGGCAAGGCTAATGTGTGTTTACAGGTAAAGAACTATTGAAAGATCTTATTAACAATGCACTAGAGGTTATCCAAAGATTTTATAATTTTCATAAAATTAAATTGGAGCCTAATTTCATGATGTTTGATCACTCAAACAATGGATATGAATATAAATTGGAGAATAAGCAACTCAGGCCTAATTATCCTACAAATGGAAAATTTTAGTAAGTAAAGGGTGGAAAGAGAGAATTAATTGACCATCTCCAATCATGGTAAATTTTATCAGGGTGATTCTACACCAAAATATAATCCATTATTACTAGGTGGAGGTAGTTTCAAGAACCATTTAGAATGAATATTGAATGAAAGGCTACTCAATGCCTTAAGGAAACCTATTTACACCCCATGTGCATTGCATAACTACCAAATGAGGGAATATTGAGATATTTTAGGAATGTTCAAGGCATAAATAAATTCAATTTAAGGATTTACATCTTCCATAATGCTAAAGTGGACTCATCAATGAGTTTTCAACACTTGGAGGAGAGGAACAAGCCTATGTAACTGTCCCATACCACATTGGTCTCATTGATGACCTATTCCATGCTTAGATTCCTCTATCTTATCTTCCAAATTATATATATAATCAAGAATTATATATTTTTCCATCCTTTAGATTTTTGTATCAAATCTCTACCAAAATTACCTTATAAAACTCTTTTGAATCAATAGAGAAATTTTTAGATTATTGTAAAATGTTAGTGTGCTTATTAAGAGTTTGATTTTTAGATGTATGCATTATATGGTCATCTATAGGTCCTTTCATGTACCTATCTTAAAAAATTTAATTTATTGTAGGCTATATGATGTATTATTAGATAGTAATGTTCCTTGAAGTGTCACAAGTTACTAGTATCTTATTGCAAGTCTAGACTTAGTCCTTCAAGTGGTAGAATCTATTCAGCCTCTATACAAAACACTCATACTTGGAATATTAGTGAAGAGTATAATAAATCATAATATCCATTAGGTTAATCTTTAGTTATTAAATTAAATTATTTATATTGGATCCTTCATCATTTGTTGCATCACCATCTAGATTAGATTCTTGCATTAGTTTCCACATCCCTTTCCCTTTTCTTTGTGAAAGATTTAGGTCTTAAAAAACACTAAATTTTTAAATTATGGGAGTTATCCTCATAAAAAATAGAGATGTTACCTTAAGAAAAGGTAACCCATAGTCTAAGTTCACTCCCATGTTCTACTAGGTTTGAGGGTAAGACTCAAACATTCCTCTCCTTAGCTAGGGTGCAGCCTAGAACTTCTAACAGTTCTTATGTGCACAAGTTATAAAACCCTATATATGGCCTATTTTAACTAATTTTATTAGCACATCCTAATCCCCCATGTTGTTAGGGTATTCAATTGATACAATAAAAAAAGTGTGTTTATTACTGGGGTAGGTTGGACATCCTCAACACCCCACTATGATGAGAGTTGCCTACATACCAATACTCTAAAAAAGGATCAAGCCTGATGCAGTTATCCCCACCTAAGTGATATTGCAAGTGTAATTTAATCTACTATTATAGTTTACCTGAGTGATTTGAATGTGCTTAATAATATAAATCTAAGTAATATTGGCTTAGGAATGTTGTATATGGTAGTATGCAAAAGTAGGACAAAATAGGGATTAATAACCTTAATTGTGCACAACTTGTTCTGAATTTCCATATGTAATTTGCATCTGATTTATATCTAGTGGTTAGAGGGATAAAATTCATTTATATATATTGTTCTATTTCTTTTTTGGGTGCTAAAATAGGTCTAATTTGAGCCTGGGAGGTTTAATATTTAAAAAGATATCCATTTATGGAAAAGGGAGGTAAATGATAGTAGCACCAATATTGGGACACTAGTGCCATGTGATATTATTATCGCTAGTATGGTGATAGTGTCCAAGTGGTAAGACCCTAGGCACAAAAGTATAGGATGCAAGTATGAGTGTTTAAGACTAATTTAGGGTTGACTAGGGATGTTTCTGGCCCATATGAAGGATAAATAAGTGTGAAAATAGGCTCTAGGTATAATCTATGGATATGTGGTCTCAAGTATCACCCTTATCCCGCAAATTTCAATTCTAGATGATCACATTTACCCCACCTTTATTTTATAAATGTAGCAAAGAGAAATGACTAGTATAAAGGAAAAATAAGCATACCTAAGCTTACCTAAGAGGTGAATCCCTTGAGTCTAGATCTGAGTATGTGAAGCATGCTCTATTTGTATGTCTTCACTAGGTATGTGAAATAATGCATAAAACTATTGATAACCTTTTTGTGTGCATGTATATAGTGATCAATCAATGAATATCTTATATTGATTTGATGTCTTGCTCAATCCCCATGTGTGGGTGGCTCAATAACTCAATATAGTTTTGTTACATCTTGATTCTCTCACTAAACTGATTTACCTAATTATTCATGGATTATTATGGTTGTTAAATTCATTTGTGTTAAATTCATTTGTTACTTTTTAACTAAATTTTAAGTCATATGTTGTTATGTGATAGATGTATGTTACTTTTAATTCATGAGTTCATTATTATGAGATGGATAATTATGAATTATGTACATAATTATTATGATACATTTGTTGTTAATAACATTATTTTATGATATACATATCATTATGTATTTGACTAACTACCTTCTTGTCATGAGTTGGATGTAGGAGAATTTATCCCTTAGAACATGACATAGGGAAAGCATCATCGAAGAGGGTGGCATAGATGGAGATAGTGAAGGATGATAAAGGAATTCCTAAGACCCCTGCACACACCACATTAGATTAAATGTTATATACATTATGTGTTTGGATTTTTAGAGTTAGTACATTTTGAAAATTAGATTATAGTTAGATATTAGAGGTTACATGTTTTAAATGTTAGTGTATAGAGATGAAATAAATATTATATGTGATTGTATTTTGCATATTATACGTCTACTTAATGTTTAAGTTTTATAATGATTATAATGTTACTTTACTCATGTTTGTGTATGATTACGGGAACATAAATCTAATAAAATATATCTAATTACTATGGTATATAGACTAGTGGGATGTCTTTAAAATATTTTGAAATGTTAATCTTGATATTATTTATATTTGGGAATATCAATATATGCCAACCTATTTAAGATACTAAAAGACATATCTAGCCTATATACACTAGTAATGACTCAAATAATTATCTTGTTAAAATACAAAATAATAATTTATTGGTTTATCATTTTGATATGTGAAGATAAATGAAGATATTAAAAGAGATAATTACCTTTATTTGATATTTTAGGAAGATGAATTATCCTAAATACTTAACTAAGATCTAAGTGTAATCTTCTATCATGCATGGATTTCATTGACTTTTTAAAGTAGAATTATAATTATTTAAAGTGATTTAAAAGTGGACTTTTTTAGTGAATAACTTAGTCTTATAAGAAAGATCAACATGCATAGTTTTGAAACCAAAAGGAAAACCTGAGTTAATTTGAAATTAGGGCTTGTCCTAAGCAAAGTTAAATGGAGATTAATTGTTCTTAGTTTTATATTAGAAATAAAACATGGAGTTTTGCATGGATGGCGAATAGTAGAGAAAAGGAACTTGAAAATATTATGCTGGGAATAAGATTATATTAAGAGGTGAGCCATGAGATTAGAGGATAGGTGGTGACAAAGTGAAGGAGAGAAAAGGATAGAGTAGGAAGGGAAGGAATAAATTTTGGTTTGAATTTAGTAACAAGTTGGAAGTGATTCTAAGGTTTGTCATTTTATTACTATTCTTTTATTTATGAAAATTATGTGAATGACTAGATCATTAGGGTTTAGAAATAAACTAGTTTTTCATATTGAATATAGTATTAACCTTGTGGATGGCTTGGCCATCCATAGAAACAAGCTTTAAAACTTTGAAATCTATGATTTTTCAACCAATGTTGTTTATAAAAGAATCTATAATAGGAAAATGGATTGCTTGTTTATGCCCTAGCCAAAATATAAAACTAGGTAATTAGTTAAATAATATATAAATTTGGGATTAATATTTTGAAAAATATAGACAAGTTATGTATAAATATAACTCCCAATAAGAATACATACATATGTACCCAGTAGGGTAAATGGACTCGACTGGGTATATAAATATATATTCATATATATATATATATATATATATATATATATAATAGTATTGAGATAAAAACTTCATTGAGTTCTTACGAGTGTTATAAAAAATATCTATATATTTGAATTGAAACTATAGATGACATGTTGGAATAGAATGTTAAGGGATTCTCTGTATATAGGGTTTTTAATATAAAAATAGTATGGACAATTGATTTGGGAAATAAGTATATAAACTATTGAATTAAACCATTTTGAGCATAAAATACTATCGAATTAGTTAATAGTTTCACTAAGTGAATCAAATAGTAAGCAAAACTAAACAAAGTATTTCCTTTTTTCTGTGTGTGTGTGTGTGTGTGTGTGTGTGTGTGTGTGTGTGTGTGTGTGTGTGTGTGTGTGTGTGTGTGTGTGTGTGTGTGTGTGTGTGTGTGTGTGTGTGTGTGTGTGTGTGTGTGTGTGCTAATTGATTTGATAAAACTATTCAATGAAGTGATAGGCATTTAAATTGAGAATACCATTTGTGTACGCTTAACCAAATATATATAAAGGACTAGGTGTTAAGTCTTTATTGGAAATTTGGCCTCCCAAGGCCAAATTTCAACCCCTATAACCAAAATGTTTGATTTTAAATATATTATTTACTTCTTCAAGAATTAAAAGATCCATTGAATACATTTTCCATCAATTTAATCAGACCTCTCAAGTGATTCTGGCAGTTCTAGTGCTAAAATGACTATTTTTAGGCCATTTGTATAGTTATTTAGGTGAAATTGAGAATTAATAATATTTATGACATTATTTTTCCATGAAAATGTAAAAAAAATGGTTTATATGATGTAGTATTAAAATTAATAAAACCATTTTATCTCATATATCAACCTCTTTGGCATCTGTAGAAGGGTAGTTTTCAAATGCTTGATGCAAAAAGAGGAGAGAGAGTTAGGAGATAAAAATTTATAGATTTTTATGGGTCCTATTAATTTCTAAATAAGTTCAATTTTTTCATACATTGGTGGTTTGTTATTTATGAATAATTTGTAAGAGTGACAACTAGTCACTATGGCCTATTCATCTGAGAGAGGTCTATTCTTACACCTATTTCTAAAGATCATAATTCAATGGAATGGAATTATTTTTAAGAAAATATTTATAGTTATTTTATCTCCTTTTAATGGTGGTATAATTATTTAACTCATCTCCATGAACTACTTTCACTTGGAGGAAGAATGTCTTGGTACATAAGCAATTTTAGTGGGTTTTGCTACAAATTCCTATTTCTTATTCATGGTAGTGATTATCAGAGATCTATAATACTTAATTATTCATGAAATAAATATTTTTTTAATGGATTCATGTGCTATTTATTTGATATGTGTTTCTTGTTCATATTTCTTAAAGTGTCTTGCTCTTTGGAGAGCTTGTATGGCATGTGAATGACTTTCTCCAAGCCTGAACATCATATTGGGTTTGAATGGAAATGAGAAGCCATAGTGACATGAAGAAAAATTATTGATACATTAAAATCTTGGGTAATGATGGTGATAGTCTAAATGAATTTTCAAATAAAGGGTTTTACAAATGCTTGAAGTACATACAGGCCTATAAGCTTATTAACATGCATTCATGAATTCAAATGTATGATAAGAGTGTCTTGAAAACATGACTATTAACTAAATTTAAGACTATAATAAATCATGAGAAACTTAAGGCTCCCAATCTCCCATACATAAAGCCTAGTGTATAAACCATTACCTATACAGTTCGTATGAATGGATAATATTGTAGTGGTTTAGTGCATGGTAACTAGGTCTACATGTTTATTTATATATTGAGAGTCTAAGAGAATGAATACAATAGAGAAACATATACCATTGAGCCAAAAATAAATTCAAGTTCTCAAACTCACTAAGGCCTATAATGAATTCACAGTCAATTAACACCTAGAGTCATGTTAGAGTTTGGAACCCAAGGGACTTCATCATCTCAATAAGATCTTCCATGACCTCAATTCCATTTAGAATTATAATGTGTAAATTCCCTCAAATAAAGCTTCATGATTATTAGTTGAAAAAATTCCTACTCATGATACACAATCAAGTGACCCCAAAATAATCACCTATAGCCATAGATGGAAAACATAGTCAAGCTATCTATACCAAGTAATTTTCCTTTATATAAGGTTTAAAAAAGATACAAATAAGTTTTTGAATGGTGTATCCAAATTAAAAATTATCCTCATTTTAGATTAGTATATACAACCTACAGTCATGGATAATGAGCCTATAGTCAAGACTAGAAACAACAGAGTCACATGTTGATAAGGTATGAGGTAAGGTAACTTAGGTTACTTGACAATCATAGGTTTGTCATATGCTCAAAGGATTCATAGAGGAGTGAAAAAAGTGTCTTATAATTTAAATTTATAATAATAACTAAGCCAAAAGTTAATCAAGAAGTCTTAGAAGATAAATTCACACTTAGTCTTCACCTACAATCTGTACAAGTCAACCACATACTCCACTACCCTGCCTCTATGCTTAAGGAGTCAAAGAGAGCATCAAACATGGAATTTCAGTTGGAGGAATATTGTAACTTTTTATAATTGAAATGTGAATTTATTATGGTCATTTATGACCCTTATTTCTCATCTCCACTCTACTCTCCCTCTTCTTCTCTCCCTTTTCTGCTATATATTTAGGCAAAAAGGCCTTAATTTGAATCCCTCTCTTGGGAAAGAGGAAACTCTACTAATATTGGTACTTTTTAACCTCTTAAATTAATACAAATGACTATTTTAGACTCTTTGATATATTTTTAGTGTGTTATATTAGTTTGATTTGCACATGTGGTAGTTTTTCTCCCTTGGTAAGTACTAATCTCACCTAGTTACTAGTAGATGATCTTATGCAAGTCACATATTTCATTTGAATGTTTAGTGTATGAGATTGGAGTGGAGATATTTATTGGTTAGTGAATTAAATCATGTCTTCCATAATTACCCTCATGTTTTGATAACTTAGTGAAACTTTTATGTGAAACACTTTTTCATAGGAGTCCTTGGAGTTAAAAGATTTAGTCATTTGCATTGTTTACTAGTGTTTGTTGAAGTCCAAATTGAGTGGATGAATGTTTACATTGGTGCATCACCATAACTTAGAGTAGGTTTATTTTATGTACTTTATATCTTTTCTCACCCTAAAAGTTTCAGGTTTTAGTAAATTGATCTACTAGGGGAGATAGCTCCATAATCTAGAGGTTTGGTCTAGTTATAAGGTCACCCACAACCTTTAGGCCATTCCCATGTTAGTCTAGGTTTGAAGAAGAAGGGAATAATATATTTTATAGGGTGAAAAATGGGTTGCTAATAGTTATATCATGCCAAGTGAGACAAATTCATTCATTACATACTTCATAGAAGCATCTTGGTCTTCAAAAGCAGCTTGAAACACTCATCTTACTCATCTTATCAAAGGTAATGGCAGGTTCTTATTCAAAATTCATGTTTTTGAATATTTTGATGGGATATGGAAACCTATGGGGTAGATTTTTGTCATTAACTTCATTATAAATAGCCCTATTATATATCCCAATTCCATTATGATCCCTATCCATCTTTTTTTGACCCTTATCAACCCTAAATTCACCCATGTCAACTTTATAATGAGCCCCACCAACCCTATATTTAGCCTTATCAGTAGTAAGGTGGCTCACACCAACCCTATGCTATCCCTCATCAACCCTCTTAGAAACCCAATCACACACCTCAACATCCTCATGTACCTTTTTACTCTCCCTATGAGACATATTAGTTCTAAGGATAGCTTCCTTACTAACACTACTCTCCCTCTTTCCCTCCCCAACCACCCTACCAAGACACAGTTTTTTCATGAGTTGTAAGAGTTGAAGAGTCTGAGTGATTATGATCTAGATCATTGACAATAAAATATTATCCTTGAAACAAAAACAATCATGTAAATAATTTCATGAGTATCTACTTCTTACTACCTCATGCCAATACCCTCATATTGTAATTCCATCCTAGTAAGAAGTTCATCCCTTCATGCCCCAATCTACATTACATATAATGAAAGAGACTCCTAAAGCCAAGTTTATAACTTGTAAATAAATTTAATAGTCAAGGGAGAGATGAGTATAATTAGGCATAAGCCCAAGTGTCAAAGTGGAAATCAAGCATGAGATCATTCATCCCCCTTTCCTCCTTCCTGAAGAGTCCAAGACCTTCCCCTCATGAAAGTCTATTCAAGCTAATATGTAATAGAAAGAGGAAGTGATGGTTTTAAAATGTGGGTAGACCAATGAGATTGATAAAGATTCTAAAAAATCATTAGATTTGATTCACTTTATTGATATTTTCCAAGGATACTCCATGCCACTCCTTGAGAAGGGGCCTCTCCTTTATGAGATAAGTGAAACAAATACAGTAGTAGTGATAGAAGATGAAGATGATTTGAGTAAACAAGAAGAAAGAACTTAAATTTGAAAATAATAATATGATTCCCAAGAGCTCCTTAATGACATGATGGCCACTCTTTATTATGACATCCATGATTAATGTGAGAGTGAAGTATATTTTTAACTTGTAGCTATTGCAAGGCAAGGAGGTAGCCTTCTAAAATCTTCAAACATCCAAGAAAAGGTATGTGTTTAATAAGATTCAAGTTTTATTGAATATAAAGGACCAATTATTATCCATAAACATTAGTTGGAGCTTAAATTAATTTATCAACGTGATGCTTCATAATCAAATGGTAATAATGGTAAGTAACTCCATGTCTTTCCAATTGATCATGAGGAGATGGACTTTTGGGAAGATTTAGAAAACTTTTGTTCAGACTTAGACAATCCACCTCTACCCCATAAATAACTTGATAAAGGTCTCAAAAGTACCACTATATTAGCTGATAATTTTGATTCTCATGAGTAGAATGAAGACACTAATCAAATATTAACAATTAAGTTGGCAAGGCAATCACTAGATGAGAGCATGACAAACTAGGAGCAACTTGAGACTAAGATAGAATTGATAGTATTGATGTAAGGAAGGAAAGTTTTGAATGAGTATGATTGGGTTTTAGACTCATATAAACAACCTATGCATATAAATATGGAATCAAAAGGCCCAACTACTTTCCCATGAGACCATGAACATGCCAATGCCCCTAGCTATAAGTTGGAATTCTCATATAGTAAGCAATGTTTGGTTGGACTCAAATCAAGACATGAAAATCATACCTCATGGTACCATAGTTATTAATCAAGTTTTCCATTTTATCCTAGAGGAAATAATTTTATCTTAGGTTATTTTTTTTAGTTTGTTTTTGTCTTGTTTCAATAAGTGGTTAACACAAGTAGTATGTTGCCTTATTGTTTTATTGTTTTTCTTAGGTTAGATGTGTTTCTTAGTTTCAGGTATTATTTTTTTGAGTCATATTAGTTTTTTTTAGTTTATAATGGTCATCAAGTCATAATCCATGTTTGATTCATCACTTTTATTAATATTAGTGGGTTTTCTTGACCAACAAGCTAGTCAACCCTTGTGAGTCACCTAAAATGTTGGCGATTTGGCCACCCAAGGATAAATTACAACCATTATAACAAAAAAAATGATTTTCAAGAGATTATGTACCTATTCAAGTATTAAAATATCCATTTTATACATTTTGCATCAGTTTAATTAGACCTATCAAGTGATTTTGGTAGTTTTAATGCTAAAAAGGCCACTTTTGAGGCCATCCATATAGTTCTTCAATAAAATTGATCTTAAATCATATTATGGACCTTATTTTTCCATTATAAGGTCAAAAAATTGGTTTGGATGAGGATTTAGGTCTTAAATGAAGAAAACCATTTTATCTCCTATATCAACCTCCTTGGCAGCTTTAGAAAGGTAGTTTTCAAATGCTTAGTATGAAAAGAGGAGAGAGAGTTATGAAATGAAACTTAGTAAATTGTAATTATTCATAGTAATATTTAAATTATTATAATTTATTTTCATATTGGTGGCCTATTATTTATGAACAATTGCTAAGAGTGACATTAGGTCATTATTTCCTATTCATCTGAGAGGGGTCTATTCTTGCACCTATTTCTCAAGATAAAAATTCAATAGAAGATAATTATTTTTAGTATGGTTATTAAATATATTATATATCATTTTGATTGTGGTTTTAGTATTCGAATAATCTTCATGAAGTACTTTTTTTGGGAGGAAGAATGTCTTAGTGCATAAGCTATTTTAATGGGTTTTTCTACAAGTTCCTATTTATTATTCATAGTCATGATGATTATATATCTATAATACCTCATAATTTATGTAATAACTCTTGATTTCATCTATTCATGTGTTATTTTTATTATATGTTGTTCTTGTTTATATTTGGTAAACTATCTTGCTCTTTAGAGAGCTTGTATGACATGTGAATGACTTTCTCCAGGCCTAAACATCATATTAGGTTTGAATGGAAATTATAATACATATTAACATGAATAAAACACTATTTATCCATTATAATCTTTGATAATAATGGTGATAATCTAAATTCATTTTCAAACAAAGGGCATTACAAATGCTTGAAGCACCTACCGGCATACAAGCCTATTAACATGCATTCATGAATTCAAATTTGTGTGAAGAGTGTCTTGAAAACATGGAGTGGTAAATATACACTAATATATCTCCTATCAACTCCATTTAAAATTAAAATAAATTGTGAGCAACTTAGGGTTCCCAATCTCCCATACACAAAGCTTAGTTTATGAACCATTGCCTATGCAGTCTATACAAGTGAATGGACAAGATTACAGTGGCCTAATGCTTGGTAAATATTTCTACATGTTTATTTATATCTTTATATTTTATTATAATTAATTCAATTGACAAACCTACACCATTGAGCCAAAAATCAATACAAGTTCTCAAACTCACTCAAGCCTGCATTGAATACATAGTCAATTAGCACCTATAATCATGTTAGAGGTTGGAACCCAAGTGACTTCTCCAGATCAAGAAGATCTTCCATGACCTCAATTCCATTTTTAATTCTAATTTTGGCATTCCCTCTAATCAATATTCATGATTATTAATTGGTAAAAGTCCTACTCAAGCTACACAGTCAAGTGACCCCAAAATAGTCACCTATAGCCATAGATAGAAAACACAGTCAGGCTATCTATACCAAATAGATTTATTTTGTTTAATGTTTGGAAAGGATATAAATAGGATTTTAAATTATTTATCCAAAGTACAAAGGGTCCTCATTTTAGATCAAGAGATATAACCTATATTCATGGATAATGAGCTTACAGTCAAGAATGGAAACAACATAGTCACATGTTGATAAGGTATGAGGTAAGGTAACTTAATTGAGATGACAATCATAGGTTTGTCATATGCTTATTGGATCTATGGAGGAGTGAAAAAAGTGTCTTATAATTGAAAATAATAATAATAATAATAATAATAATAATAATAATAATAATAATAATAACTAGGCCACATGTAAATCAATAATTCCTAGAAGCTGAATTCACACTTAATCTTCATTTACAGTTCGTACAATTCAACCACATACTCCACTACCCCACCTCTACACTTAAGGAGTCAAAGAGAGAATTAAACATGGAAAACTAGATGTATGACTATTGTAACTATTTTTTAACTAAATTTTTAATTAATTATGGTCATTTATGACCCCTACTTCTCATCTCCACACTACTCTCCCTCTTCTTCTCTCCCTTTTTTGCTATATATTCAGGCAAAAAGGCCTTAATTTGAATCCCTCTCTTGGGCATGAGGAAACTCTTCTAATATTGACACTTTATAACATATTAATTTAATTTAAAGTATCATTTTAGACTCTCTTATATATTCTTAGTTTGTTTTATTAGTTTTATTTGCACATGTGGTAGTTTTCCTCCCTTGGCAGGTCCTAATCTCACCTAGTTACTAGTAGATGATCTTATGTAGATCACATATAGTGTTTTAATGTTGAGTGGACAAGCTTAGAATGGAGATATTAATTGGTTATTTCCTTGAATCAGGACTTCCATCATTACCCTCATGTTTTTATCACTTAATGAAACTTTTATGTGAAACATATTTCCATAGGAGTCCTTGGAGTTGAAAGATTTAGCCATTTGCACTGCTTACTAGTCTTTGTTGAATTATAAATTGAATGGATGAATGTTTAAATTGGTGTATCACCATACCTTATAGTAGATTTATTTTCTATAATGTCAATCCCTTTTCACCCCAATTATAGTATGTTTTAGTAAACTGAGCCACAAGTGATGTATCAGGGGAGCTAACCCGATAATCTAGAGGTCTGGTTTGGTTATAAGTTCACCCACATCCTTTAGACCATTTCCATGTTAGTATAGGTTTGAAGAAAAGTTAAAAATATCATTCACAGGGTGTAACTTGGGTTGATAATAGTATTATAGAAATAGAGAGATTTATATATGGAAATAAATTTAAGTTGACTATGTCTTGTGAGCAGAATATTCAGATACTAAAAACTTTCTAATGACTTTGTTTTAGAAAATGAATATATATTTAATTAAATAGAAATTTAAATGTGTTTTATTTATTTTTTAATAAGAATCAAATACATATGTATGATGCATTTATCTATTTTTTTCTATTTATTTGAAATATAATGTAGATTGTATCTTTATTCAAAAAAAAAAGCAAAGATTATAAATTTGAATGAGTGAATATCACAAATATTCAATGGAATAGAGTGTTTACATTTATACATGGTGACTGTAAGTTATCACTAGGGTTGATATATATATATATATATATATATATATATATATATATATATATATATATATATATATCAACCCTAGTGATAACTTACAGTCACCATGTATAAATGTAAACACTCTATTCCATTGAATATTTGTGATATTCACTCATTCAAATTTATAATCTTTGCTTTTTTTTTGAATAAAGATACAATCTACATTATATTTCAAATAAATAGAAATATATATATATATATATATATATATATATATATATATATATAGTAGTATATTTATATATCAAATACATGAAGTTATAGGATTTATTTACATCTTTGGAGATGTGAATAAAAACTCTTATAGTACATACATGAAATGAATTGTGCACAAAGGTTATAAGTTATGAGTTGATACATATTTATGTAAATTTGTGTGGATTAAAATAGTGTGTTATAAATTATATATATTATGTTTTTATATATTTAGAACATATAAATATATAAAATATGCATATAAGAGAACCCAATTCCTCATATATGTTTATAGCCTATATTTATAGAGAAGGTTAGTGTGATAATATTTATAGTATGTGACTAAACATATAAGTCATAAAATCCCAAAGGATTAAGAACTATAACTATACACACGTAGCCTAATATCATGAATGAGTAATTAAGTGTTTGTTTATGAGTGATTAAATCATTATATAAATTATGATTTTTGGTTATATTGAGTAATGTGAACTATTTATTATGAAAATTATGAATTTGTACATTATCATTTAATTAAGGAAAATGTATTCTTTTGAATGACTTGTATCTACCCATTTGGTAAATAAACTTGCTTATCATGAATATTCTTGAGGTTCATTCATATGTTTGATGGACTAAATGTATGTATAGTAATTATTTATGTAATTATCACGTGTTTTTACTTTTTATTAGAATTAATTGCATGAACCAATTGGTTATAATAAATGTTAGCAAAGTCTAGCCTTGATGGATCTAACTAAGTAGTGAGATGGACTTCACCAGCTTAGTTAGCATCACCAATGTTAGATGAAGTTAATATTATAAAGTGGTGTGTATGAAATTGGTTAATCCTAGAGATCAAAATATATTTGAAAACTTTGGCCAAATTAATGTTAAATATACATTGGCTTTTCATATGTTTGATTTACATGTTTGTGTGATATCATGTTAGAAAAAAATTATTTATGGTACACATAATGTAGTAGAAATATTACAACACACAACTACTAAGATGCCTCTTTAGATTCTACACCATCACTTTTTACTCATCCATGAAGGGAGGGCCATTCCATTTTTGGGGGATTTTTTGGGGGATCAATGGTCCATGGTTGGTGTGAAAAAGTGCTTGGATAATTCTCTCCCTCCCCACCTAAGTGCTAGTTCAATTGTAAGTGAATCTAGTATGATAATTTACTTGAGTGCTTTTAATGTGCTTTAGACTATAAATCTAAGTAATCTAGGCTCATGAATGTTGTATATGGTGGTATACATAAGTAGGGTAGAATAGGGATTGATAACCTTAATTATGCACAACTTTTTCTTAGTCTTCATATGTAATTTGCATCTAATTTCCATCTAGTTGTTAGAGGGATAAAATTCATGTATATATTGTTCTAGTGTTTCTACAGGTGATAAAAGAGGTCTAGGCTAACCCTAGGAGGTATAAGATTTTAAAAGATATCCATTTATGGAAAAGTGAGGGAAATTATAGTATCACCAATATTGGGACACTATATCCATATGGCACTATTGTCTCTATTATGGTGTTAGTGTCCAAGTGACAAGACCCTAGGAACGAAGGGATACGATGTAAGTATGAGGGTTGGAAACTACTTTATGTATGACTTGGGATGATTTTGCACCATGTGAGGGTTGGATAAGTGTGAAAATAGGTTCTAGGATAGGTCTAAGGAAAATCTAGGAACAGGTGGTCTCAAGTAACACTTTTATCCTCAAGTGTCACTTTTAGGTATTGTATTTACCCCACATTTATTTTATAAATGCCACAAAGAAAAATTACTAAGATAAATTAAAAATAAGCATACCTTGACTTACCTAAGAGGTGAATCCCATGAGTCTAGATCTGAGTATGTGAAGCATGCTCTATTTTTAAGTCCTCACTAGGTACATGAACCAATGCATAAACCTAGTGATAACATGCGTGTGTGTGTGTGTGTAGTGATCAATCAATGAATATCTTGGATTGACTTGATGGCTTAATCAATCCCCATGTGTGTGTGGCTCAATAACTCAATACAATTTTCATTACATCTTGATTCTCTTAATAAACTAATTTACCTAATTATTTGTGGATTATTATGGTTTTTAAATTTATTTGTTATTTTTTAACTAGATTTTAAGTCATATGTTTTAGATTAAGGTAAAAATAGGTTTTGAAGGGGCCCCAAAACCCTATACATCAGAAGAGAGATAAACCTTAAGCACAACCAGGTTACAAAATAGCCTAGAACCGGTAAAAGCAAGACCAAATTAACCAAGAATCTGAAAACAGCAGTCAAGAGCTAGACAAACTATTAATATTTTTTTTACAAGACCAAAGTTTCATATCTAGAGGGGGGACCAAAGGCTTAGACTTCTTCCTCTTAACTATTGTCCAACCATCCTCTACCTTAGCTGCCTCAGCAACCCAGTCCTCAGAAGGCAATGATCCATTAAGTCCAGGGGGCATCGATGCCTTAGCAAAATCCTTTCGAGAACCAGCCAACTTCTAGCTCTTAGGAGAATCCTTCAAAATAGGTGGAGGGACCACCACCTCCTCAGTAATCAGTTCAGAGAGATCACATAATCCAATCTCCACAGTACCTTCAACAGGATCTGTCTCCAGTGGAGTCTCCCAATCCATTGATTCAAAATGGATACTCTTTTCATTCTCATTCTTTGAATCAGTCAAATCTTCCTCGGGTTTTTTAGCAAAATAATGTTCATGATCAGCTTCAGACCACCAAGAAGGTGATCTTCTAGATTTGGATTTCCCTACAGTACACTGGGCTGCAACATGCCCCGTCAGGTGACATTTTCTACATCGAAAAGGTAAACCTTCAAAATCTAAAATTTGTGTCCAAGAACCCCTAGGGGAGTCCAGATAAATCACCTCAGGAAGGCCCTTAGAAACATCCACCTCAACCATTAGGCGTGCACAGGTCGAGTGGTAAAACCTCTTAGTTTATTCATCCTCAAATAAAAACTCCCCTATAGCATTTCTGATGGTTTTAAACACCAATACATGCCATAGATGTATTGGTAAATTAGGGAGCCGAACCCAGACAGGGATCTTGTTGAAAGTTTTCGTGAGAGGATTAAAATCCATATGCCACCGTTTGGCCACAAGAGGGTATTTACCCTGCCATAAAAAATTACTGTTGGATAGAATAGTCCTCCTGTCCTTAGAGTTTTGTAATAATGCTAAAAAAAACCTTTAACACATGGGTATATTTCAACATTTCCATCAATCAGTGGCAGCCAGGTATTGGAGATCCAGCCATGTAGATCTACAAGAGAGGGCCAGTAGCCATGAAATTAAAAAATAGCCCCATACTCTGACAAAAATTCTACTCGAATAAAGATTAATTCAACTGTATCAGGATCTAGATTTACCCTAATAGGATTTAAATCACTTACTGGTGAAACGCACGAACTCCAAGCAGAAGCTTGATGTTTTGTGTCATGTATTTTAGCTTCAAAAGCAACCACATTTGCATAAGTTCTTCCCTTTGAACCAGGGATAGAACCAATAATAGGGGATCCTTTTGTTATATTCATAACTGGAAAAGAACCCCCTTCCATAGAAGAATGGGCAATTAGGATCTTTTCCCCATTCACAGGTGGAGTCCCTTTCGTAGCATAAGCCGTAGCCACACCAGCCACCGGATCAATGGCTACCTAGTTCAGGATTTGGGTTCACGCTCGTGCATGCGTGTGCTCGGCATTCAAATTCTCCATTGAAAATGATTTTAAGTCATATGTTATTATGGGATAGATGTATGTTAATTATATTTAATGAATTTATTTTTATGATATGGATAATTATGAATTCTATGGATAATTATTATGACACATTTGTTGTTAATAGCATTGTTTTATGATGTAAATATCATGATGTATTTGAATAACTACCTTCTTATAATGAGTTAGAAGTAGGAGAATTTATCCCTCAGACCATGATAGAGGGAAAGCATCATTGGAGAGGGTGGCATAGATGGAGATGGTGAAGGATGATAGAGGAATTTCCCCTGCACACACCACATTATATTTAAATGTTATATGCATTGTGTGTTTGGATTGTTAAAGTTAGCACATTTTGAAAATTAAATTGTAGTTAGATATTAGAGGTTGTGTGTTTTAAATGTTAGTGCATAGAGATGAAATAAATCTTGTATGTTATTTGATTTTGTATATTATACATAAACTTAATGTTTAAGCTGTATAATGGTTATATAAGGTTAGTTTACTCATTTTTGTGTAAGATTATAGGAACATAAATATAATAAAAAGATATCTAATTACTATTTTATATAACTAGTGGGATGTCTTTAAAATAAATTTGAAATATTAAGATTGGTATTATTAATATTTAGGAATATCAATATATACCACACTATTTAAGATAATAAAAGATATATCTAGCCTATATGCACTAATAATGACTCAAATAATTATCTTTTTATATTCAGAAACAATAATCAATTGGTTTAGCATTTTGATATGTGAAGATAAATGAAGATATTAAAAGAGATAATTACCTTTATTTGATATTTAAGGAAGATGAATTATCCTAAATACTAAACTAATATCTAAGTGTAATATTCTAACATGCATGGATTTCATTGAGTTTTGAAAGTATAATGATCATTATTTAAAATGATTTAAAAGTAAACTTGTTTAGTAAATAACTCATTCTTGTAGCAAATATCAACATGCACGGTTTTGAAAATAAAAGGAAAGCTCAAGTTAATTTTAAATTAGGGATTTTCATAAGAAAATTTAAAGGGAGATTAATTGGTCTTGGTTTATGTTTGAAAGAAAACATGGAGTTTTGCATGGACAACAAATAGTAGAGAATAGAAACACAAAAATATTATGTTGGTAAGAAGATTATATTAAGAGGCAAGCCATGACATTAGAGGATAGGTGATGACAAGGTGAAAGAGAGAAAAGGATAGACTAGGAAGGGAAGGAATAAATCTTGGTTTGAATTTAGTATAAAGTATGAAGTGATTATAAGGTTGGTCATGTTATTATTATTCTTTTGTTTATGAAAGTTATGTGAATGATTAGATCATTAGGGTTTAGAAATAAACTAATTTTTCATATCAAATATATGCTTAGCCCTATGTATGGCTTGACCATCCATAGAATTAAGATTGAAACCTTTAAAACCTATAAATTTTCAACTAGTTTTATATAGAAAAGTAATCGTAATAGGAAAATGGATCACTTGTTTATGTCCTAGCCAAAATATAGAACTGGGCAATTAGCTAAATAATATATAAATTTTGGATTAATCTTTTGAAAAATATAGACAAGTTCTGTACATAGCTAAATAATTCCCAATATGAATAGATACATATGTACTTATCTAGGTAAATGGACTCGATAATATATATATATATATATATATATATATATATATAGAGAGAGAGAGAGAGAGAGAGAGAGAAAACTTCATAGGTCTTAAGAGTGTTATAAATATGTATATTTGAAATGAAACTATATAAGACATTTTCGAATGAAATGTTAAAGGATTTTGTGTACATATAATTTTTAATATAAAAATAGTATGTACAATTAATTTGGGAAATAATTATATAAACTATTAAATTAAACCATTTTGAGCATAAAATACTATCGAATTAGTTAATAGTTTCACTAAATGAATGAAATAGTAAGAAAAGCTAAATGAAGTCTTTCCTATTTTTCATATATATATATATATATATATATATATATATATATATATATATATATATATATATTCTACACAAATGGTAAATACAAAGATTACATTATTATGTTGCTATATTCAAACTACGTATATTTACCAACATAATAATTTAATATTTGTATTTACCATTTGTACAGAGTATGTATATATGTGTGTGTGTGTGTATTGATTGATTTATTGAGTTCATAAAAATATTCAATGAAATGATAGGCATGTAAATTGAGAATACCATTTGCATACACCTAACCAAATATATATAAAGTATTGGGTATTAATGTGTGTGTGTGTGTGTGTGTGTGTGTGTGTGTGTGTGTGTGTGTGTGTGTGTGTGTGTGTGTGTGTGTGTGTGTATTGATTGAGTTCATAAAAATATTCAATGAAATGATAGACATGTACATTGAGAATACCATTTGCATACGCCTAACCAAATATATATAAAGGACTGGGTATTAAGAATTTGTTTGAAATTTTGCCTCCCAAAGCCAAATTCCAACCCCTATAACAAGAAAAAATTCTTTTCAAGAGATTATGTACTTCTTGATGCATTAAAAGATCCATTTTACATCAATTTAATAAGACCTCTCCAGTGAATATGGTAGTTTTAGTGCCAAAAAGGCTTATTTTGAGGCCATCCATACAGTTCTTTAGGTGAAATTGAGATTTAGTCATATTCAAGACCTTATTTGTCTATGGTAAGGTCAAAAAAGTGTTTTTAAGAGTTTTTAGGTCTTAAAATGAAGAGAACCATTTTATCTCCTATATCAACCTCCTTAGTGGTTCTAGAAGGGCAGTTTTCAAACATTCAATTTAAAAAGAGGATAGAGTGTTAGGAGATTAAACTTTGGACATTGTTATGGGTCCTAGTAATATTTAAATAAGTGTCATATTTTCATGTATTTTTTTCTCTTATTTATGAACAATCGCTAAGAGTGACAACAGGTCACTATGGACTATTCATCTGAGAGGGGTCTATTCTTGCACCTGTTTGTCAATATAAAAATTTGATAGAAGGGAATTATTTTTAGGATGGTTTTTATATTTATTTTATTCATTATAATTATATTTTAATTATTTAACTCATCTTCATTAATTACTTTCACTTAGAAGAATAATGTCTTGGTGCATAAGTTCTTTTAGTGGGTTCTGCTACAAGTTCCTATTTCTTCTTCATGGTAGTGATTCTTAGAGGTCTCTAATATCTCATAATTCATTTAATAAATATTTTTTTAATGTATTCATGTTTTATTTATCTTATATGTGGTTATTTTTCCTATTTCTCAAATTATCTTGCTCTTTGGAGATCTTGTATGGTATGTGAATGACTTTCTCCATGCCTGAACATCATATTGGGTTTGAATGGAAATGAGAAGCCCTAGTGACATGAATGAAACATTATTTATCCATTATAATCTTTTATAATGATGGTGATATTCAAAATTCACTTTAAAATAAAGGGCTTTATCAATGCTTCAAGTACTTATAAGCTTACAAGCCTATTAACATGCATTCATAAATTCAAATATATGCTAAGAGTGTCTTGACAACATTGATTTGTACATTGAAAATTGTATAAATCCTATAAACTCCATTCAAGACTATAATAAATCATGAGAAACTTAAGGATCCAAATCTCCCATACACAACACTAGTGTATGAACTATTGGCTATACAGTCTGTACAAGTGAATGGACAAGCTTGTAGTGGCCTAGTGATTGGTAAATATGTCTACTTGGTTATTGATCTATTGAGAGTATATGAGAATGAATACAATGGAAAAAACTATACCATTGAGACAAAAATAAATTCAAGTACTCAAACTCACTTAGGACTACAATGAATATAGAGTCAATTAACACCTATGGTCATGTTAGAGGTTAGAACCCTAGTGAATTTAATATCTCAAGAAGATATTCCATGACCTTAATTACATTTGTAGTTATTATGTGTAAATTCCCTCCAATAAAGATTCATGAGTATGAATTGAGAAAAGGCCTACTCAAGCTACATAGTCAAGTGATGCAAAAATAGTCACCTATAACCATAAGTGGAAAACATAGTCAAGCTGTCTGTAGTCATATAAAAATGAAAAATTGGTAACTTGAGTGTGGCTTATGACTAGAAATCCAAAGATACCTCTTTCTTTCTCTTATGACCTTCACAAGCTTATTTTTACTAATTCTCAGTCATCCTTAGCCTTTCAAACTTGATCCCAACTAATCCAAGACCCTCTTTTCATGACCAATCTATCCCCCCTAGGTCTCGTTTGCCTAGGACAATAGTGACACACTAGGACTATAGCAATAATTCCAATCTTGTATGCTTTTAAAACTATTCTCCAACTCCATTTCTATCCCTAATGATCAATTCCTTCTAGTTTCCCATCCTTATCCTTGTCAACCTAATGTGAGAAAATGTAATCCATGACCAATAGATCCCTATAAAAGCCTATTCAAAGATCATTTGGAAAGGGGTTAGAAAATATCACAAAGAAAGCAAGAATACAAGCAAGACTATTCAAGCACATTTCCCTATTCTTTGCATATGGCCATCTAATACTATTTCCAGCTTATTTGAATCCTTACACCAGTCCCTAGTCATCTCAAGTACACCCAATTTAAAATTTCCTTAAATTATCATATCACAATTTCACCAAGCACTTTCAAATGGAGAACTACATATGGCTTGATCCCTATTTAGAGTATTGGTATGTAAGAAACATGACCACACAAGGGATGTGGATCCATGTCTAGTAAATCTTACACACACTAACCCCCCTCTTGTTCAAAATTGATCAAAGTATAATGGAAGATAGGGTTTGAAGATAAAATATGCTCTACAGGGAGTTCCATATATTTTTAACTATCAAAACTTTAGCGACGAGGTCACCTAGACCTTCTGAACAAAACCCAAAAAGCTTAGATCCTTAAGATAACAACATAAAATAAGGAATAAAGTGTTGGTGAACTCCTATCCACTTTTGGTTCTCTTATCTAATCAAAAAAAAAATCAACATCCTATTTGTGATAGTGTCCCAAGCTTGCACAATGAATATCAAATCTTGTCTTAGTTGGATTAGCATAATTTAAGATAATTCTTATTTTCTCCCTTTTATTACTATTTTTAGAAAATATCTAATACCAATAATTTTCACAAATTAGTAGCTTATTTACCACATATTATTTATTGATTTATCTATATGTACCCTTTAAATAAATTAGGAATAAAACCCCAAATTATTCCCAAAATTGTTAAATCACTATCTATACTAAGTAAGTTTCCTTTGTATAAGGTTTGGAAAGGATAAAAATAGGTTTTTAAATGATGTATCCAGATTATAAAGGTTCCTTGTATTGGATTAAGAGATATAACCTACAATCATGGATAATGAGCCTATAGTCAAAAATGGAAACAACATAATCACCTACTAATAAGGTATGAGGTAAGGTAACTTAAGTGAGATGATAGTCATAGGTTTGTCATATGCTCATTGGATCTATGGAGGAATGAAAAAAGTGTCTTATAATTTATAGTAGTAATAAGAACTATTCCACATATGAATCAAGAAGTCTTATAAGTTGAATTCACACTTAATCTTCACCTACAGTCTGTACAAGTCAACCACATACTCCACTACCCCACCTTTATGCTTAAGGAGTCAAAGAGATCATTAAACATGGAGATTAAACTAGAGGACTATTAAAAATATTTTGTAACTAAATTTTGAATTGATTATGGTCATTTTTGACCCCTACTTCTCATCTCCACTCTACTCTCCCTCTTCTTCTCTCCCTTTTCTTCTATATATTTAGGCAAAAAGGCCTTAATTTGAATCCCTCTCTTGGGCATGACCAAACCCTACTAATTGTGGCACTTTGTAACCTTTTAGTTTAATGTAAAGGAATATTTTAGACTCTTTGATATATGTTTAGTGTTTTTTATTAGTTTGATTTACACATGTGGTAGTTTTTCTCCTTAAAAGGCCCTAATATCACCTTGTTACTAGTAGATGATCTTATGTATGTCACATTTAGTGTTTGGATGTTGAGTGGTTGAGATTAGAGTGGATATATTGATTGGTTAGTGCCTTGAATTAGGAATTACATCATTATCCTCATGTTTTGATCACTTATTGAAACCTTTATGTGAAATAATTTTTCATAGGAGTCCTTGGAGTTGAAGGATTCAGTCATTTGCATTGCTTACTAGTGTTTGTTAAAGTCTAAATTAAGTGGTTGAATGTTTACATTGGTGCATCACCATAACTTAGAGTATGTTTATTTTCTATACTTTATATCCCTTCTCACCCTAGTAATAGTAGGTTCTAGTAAACTAGGCCACAAGTGATGTACCAGGGGAGATATCCCTATAATATAGAGATATGGTATAGTTATAAGGGCACCCATAACCTTTAGGCCATTCCCATGTTAGTCCAAGTTTAAATAAGAAGTGAAAAATATCCTTCATAGATTTAAACTTGCTTTGCTAATAGTTTTGACATGCCTAGTGGGATAGATCCAATCATTAGAGCCTTCATAGTATAATCTTGGTCTTTACAAGTAGATTTAAGCACTCATCTTGGTCATCATCTCAAAGGTAAGGTTAGGTTCTTATTCATAATTCATGTTTTTAAACATTGTGAAGAGATATGTTAGCCTATGGGGAATATTTTTTTCATTCACTTCCTTATCAATAGCCCTATGCTCTATCCCAATTCCATTATGATCCCTATCCATTTTTTTGACCCCTATCATCCCTAAATTCACCCATGTAAACCTTATGATGAGCCCCACCAACCCTATAGTGAACCCTATCAGCAATATGGTGGCTCATACCAATATTATGATATCCATCATTAACCCCCTTGGTAACCCAATCACATACCTCAATAACCTCATCGACCTTGTTACCATCCCTATAAGCCATATCAATTACAAGGTCAACCTCCTTACCAAAATAACTCTCCCTCTTTCCCTTCCCAACCACCATGCCAAGATACACAATTTTTATTATGAGTTGGAAGAGTTAAAGAGTATGATCTAAATCATTGCCAATGAAATATTTTCCTTGAAATAGTAAAAATCATACAAATAATTTTATGATTCTCTACCTCCTACTACCCCAAGCCAATACCCTCATATTACAATTCCATCTTAGTAAGAATTTCCTTGCTTCATGCCTTAATCTACAATACATAAAATGTAAGAGACTCCTAAACCTAGGTTTCCAACATGGAAATAAATGCATCAGTCAAGGGAGAGAGGAGGTCATTCAAGCATAAGACCAAGTGTCAAAGTTGAAATCAATCATGAGATCATTCATCCCCCACTCCCTCCTCAAGAGTCCAAGACCTTCCCCTCATGGAATTCTATTCAAGATAATATACAATATAAAGAGGAAGTGATGGTTGTCAAAGGTTTTCATCCCAATAAACTTGATAAATTATCTTAAAAATCATTATATTTGACTCACCTTCATGATCTTTTCCAAGGATCCTCCATGACACTCCTTGAGAAGGATACTCTCCTTTGTGAGACCTGTGAAAGAATTCTAGTTATAGTGATAGAGGATGAAGATGATTTGAGTAAACAAGAATAAATCACTTTAATTGGAAAAGAAGAAAATGATTCACAAGAGCTACTTTATGACATGACAACCACTCTTTTTCATGATAGCCTTAATGAGTGTGAGAGTGAAGTATAATTTTAACTTGCAATAGCTGTAAGGCAAGGAGGTAGACGTCTAAAGTCTTCAAACATCCAAGAAAAGGTATGTGTTCAAGAAGCTTATAGTTTCATTGAAGATGAAGGATAAATTCTTAGCCACCAAGATGAGATGAAACTTGAATGGATTGATCAACATGATGATTCACAAGCAAATGGTAAGAATGGTAAGGAATCCCATGTCTTTCCAATTGATCATGAGGAGATGGCCTTTTTGGAAGATTTAGAGAACTTTTTTTTAGACTTAGATAGTCCACCTATAACCCATAAATAACTTGATAAAGGTATTAAAAGGAACACTATATTAGATGATCATTTTGTTTCTCATGAGCAGAATAAAGACACTAATCAAAGATTAATAGTTGAGTTGTCAAGGCAATCATTGTATGAGAGCATGACAAACTAGGAGCAACTCATGACTAAGGAAAAATTAACATTATTGATTTAAGGAAGGCAAGTTTTAAATGAGTATGATTAGGTTTTCTAATCATATAGACAACCTATGCATCTGAATATGGAACCAAAAGGCCTAGCTACTTTCCCAAGAGACCAAGAACATGCTAAGTTAGTTGCAAGTGGGAATTATCATATAGCATGTAATGCTTGGTTTGACTCAAATCAAGACATGGAAATTAGACCCCATGATGTCATAGTGATCAATAAATTTTTCCATATGATCCTAGAGGAAATAATTTGATCTCATGTTATTTGTTTTAGTTTATTTTTATCTTTTTTCAATAAGTGGTCAACACAAGTAGTTTTTTGCCTTGTTGTTTTGTCTTGTTATTTTCCTTAGGTTAGGTGTGTTTCTTAGTTTTAGGTTTTGTTTATTTGATAAATATTAGTTTTTTTTTAGAATATAATGGTCATCAAATCATGATACATGTTTGATTCATCACTATTATGAAGATGAGTGGGTTCTCTTGACTAATAAGATGATCAACCCATATGAGTCACCAAAAATATTGTCAATTTGGCCTCCCAAGACTAAATTACAAACCCTATAACAAAAAAATCTGATTTTTAAGAGATTATTTACTTTTTTAAGCATTAAAATATCAATTTTATAAATTTTAAATCAATTTAATCAAACATCTCAAGTGATTTTTTTAGTTTTAGTGCCAAAAAGGCCTATTTTGAGGTCATCCATATAGTTATTAAAGAAAAATTGAGATTAAATCATATTAAATACCTTATTTTTCCATTAAAATGTAAAAAAAGTGGTTTATAGGAGTTTTTAGGTCTTAAAATTAATAAAACCATTTTATCTCCTATATCGACCTCCTTGGCAGCTCTTAAAGGGTAATTTTCAAATGCTCAGTAAAGAAAGATGAGAGATATTTAGGAGATGAAAGTTTGATAATTTTTATGGGTTATATTAATATTGAAATAAGTGGAATTATTTTTTATGTTGGTTCCCTCTTCTTTATGAACAATGGGTAAGAGTGATAGTAGGTCACTATGTCCTATTCATCTGATAGGGATCTGTTCTTGCACCTATTTCTTAAGATCAAAATTGTATTGAAGGGAATTATTTTTAGGATGGTTTTTATAATTATTATATCTTATTTTCATGGTTTTTTAATTAGTCAAATAATATTTATGAAGTACTATCACATCGAGCAAGAATGTCTTGGTGCATAAGTTATTTTAGTGGGTTCTATTGTAAGTTCCTATTTATTCTTCATGGTAGTGATTATTAGAGGTATATAATACCTAATAATTCATGTAATAAATCTTATTTTCATTTATTCATGTGATATTTATTTGACATGTGGTTCTTTTCATATTTTTTAAACTGTCTTGTGTATACACATAATATTTTCAAACTTTTATCAATTGTTGATGCTCTTTATCTTGTAAGAACACATCGAGTCTCAATATATCTAATTTAATGCCTTAAGGGGTGAAATATTAAAGGGTTAGGCATAATATTGGTTCTTTTTATGATTTTTATCCCTTTTTCCACTTGTTATCTACACACTTGTCTCCTAAAAACCATTCCCCGAAGCTTGGCCTTCACTTTTGCACACTCCTCTAATATTTTACCACCTTCAATACCCATTTACCTAAATTAAAACACATTTTTATAGTTTACATGACTATGTAAATTTTATTTACCTTTTACTCTTATTGACAAAACTTATTAAGGGTTTAGGTCAGCCCATGATCGACCTAGTCCATGACCTAGTGATTTTTTGTCAATAATGATACTAGTTCGATCGGGTTGACCCTAGCAACCAAATTTTTTTTAAGTGTTTATGGTTATATATTATTATATAAACACAATAATTTTTCCATTTATAAGATAATAAAATATTTAATATATATTAAAAATCTACTTATCCATCATTCTACTTCAGGAGCAAGCTTAGGGTTTCATACTTTCTTTAGAGATACAGATCTTGTCTTATGGAGAAGTATTTTTGATGAATTGGTAGGTTATGTATCCTAGAGATGATTTATTCTTATCATCCTTACATATCATAATAACCTCTTATAAATCACCTTAGCCAAGGGAGAGATTTAGGCTTAATAGGTTCATCTTCAAAGGTAAGTATTCCTAACTTTGTTCCTCCTTTTTAAGACTAGATAGATATGAATTTGCACTTATCTTCCATGCATTAGGATTCCATATAAATTAAAGTGAGCATATGCTTCTTATTCATGTTTTTTTTTCATTTTTATTAACTCCACTTTGTGCCACAAGATTTGATGAACAATAGATTATATTTTACTTTACTTGCTAGTAGTTTAGTGAATATGAAAACATAGGACTTACTTAGGTTTATTGTGTAGTTTTTCTTGACTTGAGGCTTTGGAACCCTCCTTCGTGATATTATTATGGTAATATATCCCCTCATTAGGTTGAGTGGATCCATATTGGGCATGAAACTAATTATCTAATGTATCCTCAATTGGAAGTGTAAGTAGGATCTATCTTCTCTAAGATAGGATTGATTTGTATATTTGATGCATTTCTCATTACATAAATTTTGGTGAACTTGATGTGAATCTAACCCTTACAAATTGTCTTTCATGATCTTCATTTCTATAATTTTATTATTTTTCTATATTTACAATACTAATTCAACCAAGCCAATATATTTTCTAACTTATATGCATAGGTTTAACACATAATCACATCAAAATGACTCTATTCTTTCTATGTAGGTCTTCATCAAATACAACATTCAAACATGTCAACACAATACTCTTATTTAGTTCTAAATAGTAGATTATGTCAAATAGGTCAAATTAGTCTCTTATTCAGCTCCAAAATTAAAAAATAAGTCATACAATTTGACTTAGTATTCCAAATAACAAACTAGGTCAACTTAGTCATCTTAAATAGGCTTCAGCACATAGAGAAACATAGAACTAGGTCAACCCAATCGACACAATTGGCAAAACTTGCAAGAAACATTTAAGGAAATTCAATAAAGTTTTCAAAGTCCTCAGCATCTTCCAAACCATGAAATTTCCTATATTTCCCTCTCTTTCAATTCAGTTCTTCATTAAAATTCAATTTTGCACAAATTCATAGTCTTCAAAACTGCAATCCTACAACAAACTAGGTCAACCTAGTTCTGTAGTCTATCTTTTGTCTAAAAGACTAGATCAACCTAGTTAGCTTAGTTCTTATGGAATCTTACTTATATAGTACCATAACAACCCTATTAAATCTATTCTATAATTTTTCCATATAATGCCATTTGAATTAACTTTATATCGTGCTTAAAATGGGAATTAACAACTATATGCTAGTAATCAATTCACACTTTTATTTTTAGTTATTTGCATGCTTAGAGTAGCTCACATATTCTAATTATGTGGTTTTTCAATATACCATTTAGTTTCACTATTTTTATCTTTTTGAACACACTACCAAATCACATAATTTTAAAATGCATTTTAACATTTATCTTCCCAATGCCTACTTGAATTTCCTCACCAAGGGGGAAGTTGATTTGGTTTTCTAGTCAAGTATAAACACATGGTTAATGGTATATATTTGAAAATAATTCAACACCCTTATCACTACAAGATTGTGAAGTGAAGGGGTAGGCCCTAATACCAAGCCAATACCATTGTCAACATAGATTTTTTTAGCCTAAACATCTTGAAACCATCCATAGATTTCTTTCTAGTTCCATATTTTTATCAAAATTCCCTATCACACTTAAAATTAAACTTTAAAATAATATAAAAACACTCAATATGACCACTTAATTATCATTTACTTTTCAATTGATTGCTTACTCTTTGTTGACTATATGTTGCATTATAAAAACTTGCATTGGCTAGTGTTGGTACAAGGTTTTGTGTTGAATGTCAATTAGATTATTCTCATTGATTCAATTATTTTTATGTTTAATTTCACTTTTTGTTTCAAATACATTACAAAAAATTTCCCTATTTTTAGTATACTATCATTCTATTTGACGTAGTCTCTTACAGACTATCTTTTTCCTTGATTGTAGTATTGATTTGACCTAGTCGACCTAGTACCCATTTCTACTAGTCTGGATATATTACTAAGTCAACCTGGTCAACTATGTATCCTTATCAGACTATCTATTTTCCTATATATAGTACTCAATCAACCTGTTCAACTCTATACTATTTTATCTCTTTTTTATAGTACTAGGTCAAATTAGTCAACTTTTTACTCTTATCTATCTTGTCTCTCCTTAATTTTTCATCAATTTTACCTTCTCTAATCTCTCTCCTTCATCATGAAATTCATATTTAAATACAATATTGAGTTGAATTCAATATATTTGATGAGTCTTACCAACCCTAATAGATTATCCCATAAGTAGCTTATGGATCCTACCCTAGATGAAAGTAATATGCATGTATCCACTTGCATTACAAACTATGGAACCCCTCCTAAGTTCTCTTTACTTCATAATCTTCTCTTATCATTTAAAGACCAACCTAAATTAGAGTATACATAAAAATGCTCTTCTTCATCAATGATTTTCCTCAACATCAAGGAAAGGATCCTTCTACTATTTACCATCTCATGATAAGTGGTCAAGTTTAAGAACCTCATTCACCATCTCCCACATTCTCACATAAATTTATGGATACTAGCTTCTTTGATTCTTATAATCTCACCTCTATTTTAAACCCTTCTCATACCATTAATTCTTCCCCTTTTATTTACTCCACCTCCATGCCTGGTATCTCTACTAACATGGTAGGTTCTACATCTAGTGGGCCTCTTCCAAGTCCCACTCTTCTCAATCTTGCCACTAGTGCATCATTTTATACCCATGGTATTCACACCTATATTTCCACTTCTTATCATCCCTCTACTAGTCCATATTTTTCCACACAATAAAATTATGTCACTAGTGCCTCAATTACCAACAATTCTTCTCAAGTTACTACTAACACCCATAGAGGTACCCAAGCCACTATTACCAACTCCAATGCTTTAAACAATGCCAATAATGCAACTCAAACCCATCAACTCCTATTACAAATTATTAATCAAATGATTTATTTCCAAGCTCAAAATTCAAATCAAATGATTCAAATGCAAAATCACCTTATCCATCTTCAAACCCACCTTAAAAAGATGTCATGGTGCATGCATAACCAAAATGTTCACCCACCTCTTCTTTGAGAGACCCATGGTAATATTATTCATCAAACTCCTCTTTTTAATAAAAAATCAATCATCTTAAAAATGAGCCTCTTACATCTCAAATTTCTAATATCAATATAGGAGGTATCACCCTTACCATTTCTTATTATGGGTCAGCCGATCCTACTCTTCATTTAAAAACATTTAGAAATCTATATAAAGACTAGGTCAAGCTAAATACCTTTGCTTCTATCAAGCTATTATCAAAAAATATCATAGGTAATGATTTGTATTGGTACAACCAACTCAAATCTCATTCTATTACTAGTTTGGAAGACTTATTTAATGCTCTAGTCCAAGATTTCTAAACTAGTGATATCCTAAAAATACCTTGGCCCATTTTATCAATTGTAATCCAATTGAGATCAAAACCACACAAGATTTCATCAAATGATGGAAGACCTTGTCTTATAAATGTGAACATAATATGGAAAATTATAACCTCTTTCATCTATTTACCAATGCTTTTTTTCCCAAGTTGCAATATTTGGCCTAGACTCTCTCTCCACATACTTTAGAAGAGGTCACTGACCAATCCAAGATTTAACATTTCCTTATGCGATAATTTAAGCCATCCCAACCTTTTATGGGTACTCACATGTTACTTAAGAATAATAATCATCATGCTTTTGATGATGGTGTCATCAAATATTATGATACCATTCATACTATTCAAGCTATTGTTCCTAACCAAACTCCAAAAAAAGCTTCCCCTCCTAACCACATTACAAACCCTCATTTATCTTCAACAAATAACATCAATGTTCATGAACCTTTATCCTTAGTAGAATTACAAAAACATCTACCAAGGCTTCTACCATAAGAAATTGATCCCACTCAACCCATGAAATCTTGATATGATCCCAATAAATTTTATTAGTTTCATGCTAGTTGGGGTCATTCTTATGAGACCTATAGGTAGATTCATAATTTGGCTATGGATTTCCTTCTTGGTCTTAATTTTGACCATGATTCCATCATTTATATATGCCAATAAGGTTATGAAATTTCCTTCAAATCCCATGAGATACAAACTAAATCTAAAGATTTGAACCAAGCTAATTCTCATTTGGTCATCTATAAAGATCTTTTCCAAATCTTCAAGATAACTAATAAAATCCTACCCCTTCTACCAATAATGTTTTTAGTCTTCTTGAACTAAATCTTGAAGATAATGTGATCAATATGACTAACATGTGAAATGTGGTTGCTTTCATTGATCCTCAACCCATCCACATACCTTAATTACCTCACACATTTTGTGTTATCCAAGATTCTTCTCCAACTCACCTAATTCAGTTAAGGAAAGAATATCTCATCTCCTTTGATGATTAAATTACAACATCCCCCTTGGATAAAACTTCTCATACCATTTCTATCATCTCTCTAACCTCTTTACCTACCACTGATGATACTCAGCCTCCTATCAACACTTCTTCTAATATATCTCAAACCAAACCTATATCAACTGCTCCATCTTCTCAAGATAATAAATAAACTTGTCCTTTAATTAAACCTTATACCTCTTATCAACATAAATTCACATGCACTTTAGTTCCTCCTTCTAAGGACCTCCTTTAACACTATGAACCTCTTTCTAATAGTCCTATTATGGGTTATGATTAGTGGGATCCTATCATAGAACTTACTAATATCCCATCTAAAATTACACTTATTAAACTTATTTGGACCTCTTCATGTCATCATAACCATCTTATGCATATTTTGTTTGAAATAAACATTCCTCATCCTCCCCTAGCAAGATGCAAATCCACCTTATCTAGATCAGAATATAGTATTTTACAATAATGTAAAGAGATGTCCATACATGTTTAAGAAACAATGGACACTTCTCTCTCCATAAAATTACCCATTGCTTTTATGATCCCTGATGAGATTTACTTTATGCAAATGATCCTCCTCTTTTTATCAATGTCCAAGTTGGTGATATCTAATTCAAGCATGCCTTGATTGATGAGGGATCTAGTACTTGTGTTGCCTCTCTTGATTTTATCAAAAACCTTGGATATTATAATTGTACTATTAAGTCCACATGCAACACATGTCAAGGTTATGACCAATGTAAAATCCCTCTTTTGGGTTGTGTGTGGCTCCCAATTACTATCCCACCTATTACCATTCATGTGAAGGTGATGATCTTCAAATTTTTTCTATATTATAACATTTTTCTTGGTAGGTCATGGACTCATCACATGAGATCCATTACCTCTTCCACTTTCCAATGTGTTAAATTTCCTCACAATAGATCCATCTATAGGATTCAAGGTGAAACCAACCCTTATAATTTTAAATAGCTCCAAGACCATGGTGTACTCAAGATTCCTACCCTTGAACACTTATCAAGTATTCCATTTCATGAATCTCAATTATTTAACTTTATTTTTAATTCTACCCACGGTTACAATGGTTACCCTAAAATTATTGGGAATATACCCCCTAACCTCCTCAATTTTGATGACTATAAGCCTGATGAGATCAATCTCAAGATTAAAAATTTAGATCTCTCACCTCATCCCATCTCTTAGTTTCCCTCTTCTTTTCTAACTCATTATCATCAACCACCTTGTGATGATATACCTATTGTCTTAACTAAGACTTGGAATTATATTCATCACACCACATCAGATGACAAGGTCATCCCTACTTGTGTCATTTATCTTCATACACCTAATTATTATTATGGTTATAACTTAGATGATTCATTCTTAGGAGGTATTTTTTGTTCCTGAGATGTTGAGATTATTCATTATCATTCCTCTTTACTTCAATTTTTTAGTATATATTCTATCATTTTTTATCCTATATCATTCTTAATTTTATCATTTATCCTCTTGATCGTAGGGTAGAGATGGTGTGCACACCTCCAATTTTTGAAAACCTCATAGGAGTATGATTATGGATCATGTTATGACTAGTCCCTATCACTTTGATAAATAACCATGACCCCTCTAGCTAACTTATCCTTGAGATGCTTGTGACAGTCCTTTATCCTTTCATGTATCCCACTCATCCCTCAGTAGAGCTTAGTTCAAATCTTATTCCCACTCCCTTTATAGTTGAGTCTCTTCCTTTTTCCAATCCTATTTTTCCTTTAGTTTATCTTTATAAAGACTCTCCACTAACCCCACCTTCTCTTAGTGATGGTTTTCTCTATTTACTATAGTTGGCTTCTTTACCCACCAAATGGGCTAATCAGTCTTATTATGGCATTCATAAAGTTATCATTCACTGGACTAGAGATTGTTCATTATACCAATCTTTCTCAGATTTTGTTTCCACTCCTCATGTGAGTATACCTACCTAGTCTACTCATAATTATATATATTATTTCCATGACATAGATAAACATTCATCCATGCATTGTCAAAAGTTACAATAATATATCAACACCTTGCATCCCACCATTCCTCAACCTTCAAATAAGGCTATACCTCCCCCAAAAAAATTACCTAAGTATGTTCCTAAGTAACGAGAGGTATATTGTCTATAGTACTAATGTGATACACATCATATTGATTGATGCCACAATCTTCAGTAGCATCTTAAGGATCACCTCCTAATCATTCTTATAACTTATACCCTTCCTCCCATAATTCACTCTCATAATAAATCTCCCCCTTCTTCCCCTATGGCTCCACCTCTTGTGGTTCCATCTCCACCTTTGGTCCCTTTTCCACCTACTGTCTCTCCACCTATGATTCCCTCATTCATGTATCTACCTTCATTAGTGGCAATTTCCCCACTGGTGACCCCTTCATCTCCCATCTAATCCACTCTCATGCATTTTCCTAATCATCCCTTGCATGATAACCCTCATTATCATGATCCTTCAGGAATTCTTACATTTTATATCGAGGAAATTTGACATAGAGTATTTTCTCAACATTCACTAAAGATCGATGAGACATTAACTGCAATTCACATTCAACTTTATAGAGACTTATCAGATGTTATGGATAATGTGTGTGGACAAATATATTAGTACTTATTATTACAAGGATGGTGTTATTATATTTATTTCCTCATTTTGATTTTATGTGTGCTCCAACTCTACATTTACCTATTTTATATCATTTGACATTATGTCAAATTCATATCTATCTTACAAAGTGAATTTTGTTTTGCATTACATGTTGATTATAATTTCATTATGTTCTTTTATGGATTATTTTTCATAATTCCATCCTTGTTTTTATTGAATCCATTCCTTTGTTCTTGTTCTTTTTCATGATTATTTGCTATCTTATCTCTATAAACACAAATAATTATTATTGTGACTTGGTTATACAAACCTTGCTCCCTTTAGTCATTCCTAATTTACCATGTGATCAGTTAGAAAACAATTCATCTCATTATAATATCCTTTTACCTATCCACTTTTGGATCTCCTCTTATTCCCCTTTATTCCATTTTGTAAACTAAGCTTACACATGGTTGAGACTTGAGATAACATATTGGTTCATAGTTAAGCCTAAGTGTTCTTATCAGTCATATCTTTGGTTAATTATATTCATTTAGATAAATCCAAAATATCATTAATGGGTATTACTCTATCTCTCATGATTGGTCATTTCTAGTCCGTATGAAAGAGGAATCTTAAAATCCATAAAAAAAATATTCAAAAGCCGAATCATTTAACAAAAGGCAATGATCTAAAAGGTAACATTCAAAATTCTCAAAATTTAAATCACACTAAAATATGTGATTCTAATCACATCCCATTTTTTCTAATTGAAGCTCAAACTCCATATTTGGCCTCACAATAGAGCCAAGGTCCATTGGGGCACAGTAGACTAGTAGATTTAAAAAGGAGAATAAAAATCTTTTAGTGCTACCTAATTTCTCACTCAAGTACCCAATCTTCATATTAGACTGATGGATCTATAAGATTTCCTAAGGAATGGGGAAAAAAATATGGGAAGATAGGTCCATTTTACTTTTCTTGTTAAAAACTACCTACATGAGTTGATCTTAGTACCACACTTATTTGCCTACACATTTTTGTGTCTATAGCAAACATGTATCTTCTATATATATTGATGGTCACTAGTCACTTAGGGTCTTCTCATGTCTTTAATATGCCTCATGTATCCTAAGGTATTCTCATAATATGCCTAAATTATTCTTCTTACATTTCCATTTTCACTCCCTACAATCCTATCTTGAGAAATATTATTTTATTCACTGATCACTCTCCTAGGGATTCCTTTTGTGAGTTGAAATGTAAGACCATGGATATGACCTAGTCTTCCTCATAAATTACCAAATTTTCACATTACCATTCCAAACATCCCATTTTATCATATTTTTCATATTCTTTCAACCTCATTGGTGTTCCCTTTGTGAGTTGCAGTGTAAGACCATGGATAGGACCTAGCCTTCCTCACAAAATTTTCCAATATCCAAGTCATAATGAAATTACATGTGTCAAATATGAGATAAGATGTTATTTATTATGATTTATACATCATTGGCATGCTTTTCTTCTTGATTTAGTGTATTTTATGCTTACTTCATTAACATTTCACTTTTATTTTCTGATTGCATGTAAGAATCCAACCATTTTTATTAAGTTTTTTATACTTCCCAACTTGAATTAGTTTGATTAATTTATGACCATTTTACTAATTTTGTTTCTATTTTATACCTCCCAAAATTATTTATTATTATTGTTTTAATTAATTGATTTTTTTATACCATTGGGCTTTCACGTGTTTTCCATTCTATTACATTATTTTTATACTTCCCAACATGATTTAGTGTGATTTTATTTGTTTTAATTTGGTGTCACTATTTCTCATGGTTTTAAAACAAATATTGCCCTCTTGTTTACCATATTTTTGGTTTATTATACTTAGTCATCTTTTTTTATTACAAATTTCCCATCATGATATAGTGTGTTGTACATTTATCTTTAATTAATTATACTTTTCCAAGTCTTTTCAATTATTTCTTTTTAACCATGAATGTGTACCACATAATGATAGAAAATAAAACACCACACATATATTTCCAATAACATATACAACAAAATCAAAATACATGTGCTAGAAACAAATATATCCATGCATCTACAAACATAACACCAAAATACAAAACATAAGATCAACATCCAACTATCAAAATAGAATATCTCTATATATATCATGTGTTTTAATATAAAATATAAAAAAACATCATTCCATATTGAATTTTGTGATCTATCATGTCTATCCCATGGCCTAACCATGATATCCAAAGATGCCTTAGACTATTCCATCTAAAAAGTACATTGTAAGGAAGATGTCTAAGATCTCAAGCATACTATCTATCCCTGTAGGTTATCCACCTAGGCCTGTACATGTCCCAACTAGATAGTGGTATACATATGCATATCTCTCTCCTAAGCCAAGGCCTATCACCCCTATGCCTCTCCTATTCCCACCCCTATTTTTGGTTATAGCCCATATCTACATGCATGTATCTACCTTGAGACCTCCCCTACTATTCTAAACTAGCCTACCTAAGCTACAAAAAATGGTACCATAGGATCATCCAATGTGGTGGGGTCATATGGTGCTATCACCCTATCTAAAATATCATGTTGTGCTCCCATCACCAGGGATACCCATCTGATCTCCTCATCTGCAAGATTTGAAAAAATTCAAACTAGATAAATATTAGATCACACACACACAAATGTGTGTGTGTGTGTGTATGCATATATATGTATATGTATATATATGTATATATGTATATAATAAATATACATATACATATACATATATATACACACACACACACACACACACACATATATATATGTATATATATCACTAAATATCTATCTATACAACTAGTATTCTATATCAAATACTAAAAATTACAACCATTTATTACATATCCTAGTGTTACCAATCACCATCTCCCCACTTTCTCGATCATTGAGCACAATCTCTCCATTAGCTCATACCTTGAGTAAATCATCCATGGGATGCATCCCAATCAGATCAAACCCTAGGGTCACAACCTATACATGTCTTGAGCCTTACCACAGTGGTGCCTCTATAGACCATCTCTATCATAGGCCGATTGATGGGCCATCTTGGATGAACACTCTTTGTACTCTCTCTCACCACTAGCATATTTTTTTATGGTGAGATTGAGGTGGTCATCACTCCTACTGTGGTACCAATTATGGTACCTATGACACCCCTGTATCCACATATATACCCTTTATAGTTTCTATCTCTTATGCTTGACCAATCCATGGTCTCATATGCCATCTGATCTCTAGTCTCTTAATTGGCACTCTTCCTCCTCTTCCCCTTATCTCTCTTGCATATCGAGCCTAAAATGTAGGCACCACTATAAGAGCTATTAGGTTAGGGAGTTATAAATATCTTGGTAATATTTCCATTATATATATCTCTACCCACTAGGTGTAGTGGCCAATGATCTACACTCATGATAACCCTAGTGCTACAGTCACCCAACTTAGCCAAATAGTCATAATGTGTGCATAAGGCTACCACATGATCTCTCTTTGTGTGATCATATATAGTGATGACACATGTGGCATAGCTTATACTACATAATCCTATCTCCATCTCAAAGCCTGAGGTGACTGATCATAAACCACATGGGGAAACCTAACTTATAGGTACATCATAAACCTCTCATATATCCAAGTACTTAGTAGTACCACTAACCCATGGTCTTATTCCCTTTTGATAGAATCCCATATTAATCATGCATGAACTAAAAATAAATTATAGAACTAAAGTCATAGAGTCCTCCCTAATCTAATATAAACTAACATAAAGTTATTGCATACAACAATACCTTATCATCTAACTTGTGATACAACACTCATGTTGTCACAAATCCTATTAAAACCTTTTGGATATCCAAAATCTATGTAATATAGACATTAAAAAAACTCATCCTCAATACCAAGTAAATCTTATCTAAGCACATTACCCTCTCAACTAGTGTTTTTCTCTCCTCCTGGTCATCTAGTATCCCTACAATCACCGATGTCTCCTTATTAGAAGTCCAAGTAATATATGGAAATCCTCCTCATCTTATTTATCATCTCCTCATCATCCTAGCTCTCTAATCTCTCACTAGGTCTCTCAAAACTCATTTTTTATCAGAATAGTAAATAATAAAAAATGCATTCTTTTTCAGCCTATTTATATTTACTATTCACAATTATTTACCCTTCAAAAATTTACAGTCAAATTCCTTGTTTTGATCATATCTTTTTTTCTACTAACTCATTTTTTGAACCATAAAAAGTTCTAGAATTCTAATGTCATAGAGAATTTTTCTAACTATTACATGCATAAGTTGAAAAAAAATCTATTTTTTGCTCTTTTGCACTAATCTTTACAGGTTTGCCTAATGTTCCTCACATTGGATGGCTTCACATTTCTCACATTTCCTTCTTTATCTATAGCACTAAGGTAAGTAAAGGTATGTATTTTTTAATTTGGTCCTTTCATTTATCTTATTTACTCCTTATTACACTTTATTTAGTATCAACATTATGTGTCATCATGTTCTTTCCATGAAACACCATCCCATGTTACACCTACATGACACATGATGAGCTTTGAGTGGGGAATATGTATACACAAAATATTTTCAATTTTTTATCAATTATCGACACTCTCCATCTTGTAAGAACTCATCAAGCCTCAATCTCTTTTAGTGTATGCCTTAGGGGGTGTATTAAGAAAGGGATAGGTATACCATTGGTGCTTCGTAGGATTTTTGTCCCTTTTTCCACTTGTTATCTACACACTTGTCTTATAAAAACCATTACCGTAAGCTTGGCCTTCTCTTTTACACCATTTTCTAGTCTTTTACCAATTTTAATACCCTTTTTCCTAACCTAAAACCCCTTTTGATAGTTTACATGATTATGTTAGCTATGGTGACCTTTTAATCTTATTGAAAAAAATTATTACGGGTCTAGGTTAGTCCATAGCCAACCTAGTCCATGGCCTAGTAAGTTTTTGTCAATAATGATACTAGGTCAAATGGGTCAACCCTATCGATTAAAAATTTTAGAAGGGTTTAGAGTTATATTTTCCTATATAAACATAATCATTTTTCCATTTATAAGAGGAGAGAAGAATAAGTAAGATATATTATGCATCTATTTATCCACCATTCTACTTGAGGAGCAAGCTTAGGGTTTCATACTTTCTTTGGAGATATGGATCTTGTCTTATAGGGAATTTTTTTGGATGCATTGATAGGTTATGTATCCTAGAGTTTATTTATCATTATCATCCTTATATACCATACAAACTTATTTTAAATCACTTTATCCAAGGGAGATATTGAGGCTCAGTGGGTTCATCTTCAAAGGTAAGTATTCTTAACTTTGTCATCCTTTGTAACAGTAGATAGGTATGCATTTGCACTTATCTATTATTTATTAGGATTCCATATACATTGACATAAGTATATGTCTCCTATACATGTTTAATTTCTTTGTTTATTACCCTCACTTTATGCAAAAATATTTGGTGAGCACTAGATTATATTTTTCTTTACTTGTTATTAGTTTAGTGAATATGAAAACATAGGACTTAGTTACGGTTATTACATAGTATTCTTGATAGGAGGCTTTAGAACCCTCCCTAGTGATATTATTGTGGTAAGATATCCCCTCACCAATTTTAACATATCCATATTTGTCATGACCTCAATTATCTAATGTATCATCAATTAAAAGTGTAAGTAGGATCTACCTTCTCTGCGCTAGGATTGATTTGTAAATCTGATGCATTTCTCATTACATACATCTTGCTCTTTGGAGAGATTATATGGCATGTGAATGAATTTATCCAATATTAAACATCATATTGGGTTTTAATGGCAATGATAAGACATAGTAACATGAAGGAAAAACTATTGATTCATTATAATCTTGGAGAATTATAGTGATATTCCAAATGCATTTTCAATCAAAGGGCTTTACAAATCCTTTAATCACCTACAGTCCTGTAAGCCTATTAACATACATTCATGAATTCAAATATATTCTAAGAGTGTCTTGAAAACATGGAGTTTTATATTGACACTCATCTAAATACTATCAACTCCATTGAAGACTACAATAAATCATGAATAACTTAAGGCTCCCAATCTCCCATACCTAAAGCATGGTGTATGAACCATTGCCTATATAGTCTATACAAGTGAATGGACAAGATTGTAGTGGACTAATGCTTGATAAATAGGTATACATGGCTATTGAGATATTTGTATTCTCAGAGAATGAATATAATAGAGAAAACTATATAATTGAGCCAAAAATCAATGCAAGTTCTCAAACTCACTTGGGCCTACAATGAATACATAGTCAATTAACACCTATAGTCATGTTAGAGGTTGGAACCCAAGTGAATTCATCAAATCAAAAAGATCATCCATGACCTCAATTATATTTAGAATTCTAATTTGGACATTACATTCGATAAAGATTAATGAGTATGAATTGATAAAAGTCCTACTCAAGCTATACAATCAAATGACCCCAAAATAGTCACCTATAGCCATAGATGGAAAACATAGTTAGACTATATATACCAAGTAAGATTCATTTGTATAAGGTTTGGAAAAGATACAAATAGGGTTTTGAATGATGTATCCAAAATACAAAGGTTCCTCATTGTGGATCAATATATATAAGATATAGTCATGGATAATGAGCCTACAATCAAGAATGGAAATAACACGATCACATTGTTAGGGTGTGGAGCTAAAAGCTTCAACCTTTGCAAACTGAGGAATAATGGTTGCTGAATTCTACAGGAACCGGCGTCGGCAGCATGACCGACGTCGGCAGGATCCAGTGCAGAAGGCAACCAGCGACGGCAGGAAGTCGGCCGACGTCGGCAGAACCAGACCAGCAGGGACCGACGTCGGTCGCCTGTGTGTTCCCGAAGTGTTCGTTTCACGGACAGTTAGTTAAGTGAACTATGAGTTTGCATGTCAAGACCAGTCAGAGTCTTGGGCTGCGAGGACAGTTGTCCAAATTAAGAGTCTTAGTTATTGTTTGAGTTAAGGATCTATTTACAGACCTATTGGCATGTATTGTATAAGGCATGAGATAGAAAGGAAGAGTTCCTTCTAGTTGTAAGATCTATGAGTTGCAGGTTGTTGCAAGCTCATTGGTGATCTACATGTAAGTTTGGTCTTTGAATTGCAGGTTGCAGGTTCATGAGAGATCAGCTTGAAGTGCTATAGAGTGCTTGATGTACCGGCAGGGTTATTACTGACTGGTTGGTGAGGTGAACACCAATTCTATGTGTGAGTTGGTTGTTGGGACCATTTTTTGTGTAGGAGAGTGTGTGTGAGAAGAATTACTGTACACTTGAGGTGTGGCGAATCTCTGTAAGGTGAAAGAGTGTGGCGGCTCTTTGATGTATTCTTTTCTGTTAGTGTTAATACAAAATAGTGTATTGTCTCTCACATTCTGTGCTATTGGTGAATTCTAGTTACTTGTGTTTCTGGTTATTTCCGCATATTCAATTGCTTATATATTTGGTAATCATACTGTGCTCTATCTGAGGAGCAAGATCCTAACCAGCGGAGTCAGAGCATGTTTGTTGTTCCCTGATTTCCTAACAAGTGGTATCAGAGCAGGTTTGTTGTTCTAGATACCCCAACAAGTGGTATCAGAGCCTTGGTTGTAGGTTCTTGAGCTTGATACCAACAATTGGTATCAGAGCTTTTGGTTGGGATACTAACAGATTGGTGTAGATCTGGGTAGTGTGTTTTGATTACAGGTTACTCACAGGGTTTCTGTTTGAGTGGGAGTTGAGCAATGTCAGAAAGCAGTCAACTACGAATGGACAAGTTCAATGGCAAGAACTACCAATTATGGAGGATGCAGATTGAGGACTATCTGTATCAGAAAGATTTGTACTTACCGTTGGGTGGGGTTGCTAGCAAACCCTTTGATATGAAAGATGAAGAATGGGAGGTTCTTGATCGGAAGGCTCTGGGATCTGTTAGATTGAGTCTTGATTCAACTGTGATTTCCAGCTTATCACAGTGTAAGACAACGGTGGAGTTGATGAAATCTTTGGCAAATTTATATGAAAAACCCTCGGCTTCAAACAAGGTATTTCTTATGAAGCATTTATTTAATTTGCAAATGTTGGAAGGTGGATCTATTCATAGCCATCTTAGTGATTTCCATGGTTTAGTAAACCAGTTAAGTTCAGTGAATATTGTATTTGATGATGAACTTAGAGCTCTCCTAATCTTGTGTTCATTACCTGAAAGTTGGGAAGGTTTGGTAATGGCAGTTTCTAATACTGTGTCTCCTTCAAAAGTCTTAAAAGTGGATGATGTTGTGAGTGTAATCTTGAATGAAGAGATACGCAGGAAAAGCACAGGTGAATTATCCGGAAATGCTTTGAGTGTTGAAGGAAGAGGAAGGCCAAGAGAGAGGACAGAGCGTGGGAGATCAAGGTCGAAGACAGGCAAGAGATCCAAGTCCAGGTATGGCAGAATAACCTACTGGAAATGTGGAAAGCAAGGGCACTTAAAGAGAGATTGCAGATCGGGTGAAGATCATCATGAAGGACATGAAGAAGAAGCAGATGTTGCAGGCTACGTTGCACAGGATGCTCTGGTATGTTCTTTGGATAAAGTAGAATCTTGGGTATTAGATTCTGGTGCCTCTTTTCATGCATCTCCACATAGAGAATTTTTTCATGAGTATGTCCAGGGAGACTTTGGAGAAATTTGTGTAGGGGATGGTAAGCCTTGTCAGGTTGTTGGCAAAGGCAAAGTGAAGCTAAAATTACAGACAGGTGACACATGGGTGTTAAAGGAGGTCATGCATGTCCCAGTTCTGAAGAGGAATCTGATTTCTGTTAGAAGCTTGGGTGAAGAGGGTTGCACAGTAACTCTCTCAACGGACTCTTGGAAGGTTACCAAGGGTACACTTGTTATAGCTAGAGGTAAGAAAGTAGGTACGCTTTATCTATCTACTTGTTTTACTGATTCTCTTTCTGGGTTATCTACTTCAGCTGTAGATTCAGAGATGTGGCTTGATAGGCTTGGTCACATAGATAAGAAGGAGATGCTGGTTCTTGAGTCAAAGAGTATGCTTTCAGATTTGGAAGGCATGGATCGTGGTTCCTGTATGCAGAAGAAGAAAGTAAGGTTTCTTGAGGAATCCGATGTTAGTGACAAGAACGGGAAAGCCTTGGTTTTCAAGGAGAAAGTGACGGACAGAGTTCAGCATAAGGTGCAGAGGAATTCTGAGCAGAGCAAAGGTGATTTGGACAAGGTTTTGATCCAAAAAGGGCTCGCGGGAAAAAGTCAGGTCTCACAAGAAAAACACAGAGACCGACGTCGGCAGGAAAACCGGCGTCGGCGTCCAGACAGGGACCGACGTCGGCTATGTGCAGCCCGACGTCGGTGACTCAGGGCAGACAGAGACCGGCGTCGGCCAGGGGAAAACAACGTCGGCGAGGAGGCAGTCGCAGGGAACCGACATCGGTCGGTTGTAGACTGAGATGTGACCGGCATCGGTTACTGAGACGAATTTTGGGTGGACAGCAAGTTGTCATGGAGTCTCAAGCGCCCATTTGGAGGACTGAAGGTGTAAGTAAGTTCTTAAATTCATCATTTCCCTTCTTTACACTACTTGTTGCTCACTTATGGCATAGGACCAGGAAGTTGTTAAAGAAGCAGAACAGGTAGATCCAGGAAACAGTGGGAGCTAGGCATGGATGAGGATGTGATTCCTTGGAGGAGAACCAAACAGGAGTTTTGGGTAGTGTTGCCAGCTGGAAGTAAGCACTGAGAGACGAATGGATGTTGAGGATGAAGAAGAGCGGAAATGGTTACATGAGATGGAAGATCAGGGTATATGATCTTGTATTAGCTGCAGGGCAATGGAGGTTTGATCATTGTGTTTCTCTTTACCAGGTTGGATAGTATTAGCTACACTATTCTATTTTCTGTATGATGTGCTTGTTGCAGGGTTACATATACAGGTATTTCTGAACTAAAGGTAAAGCTAGTTCAGGTGTTTGTCATGGAGAATCTGGGAGCAGCAAGATTCTTTGGCATGAGTGTGTTCTAGAGACATGGAGGTCTTTTTTGACTTTGTTTCAGGATGATTGTGTGAAACCGGTTAGCACACCGATGGTAAGACAGTTCATAGAACAGGGGTCTTGATTCACATAGTGAGGTTGAGTGCATGGTATGTACTAAACCTGAGTTTTCCCAAGCAGTGGGAGTTGTCACAAGTTTGGAGTCAATCCGGGAGAGTAATACTGAAGGGCAGTTCAGTTGGACCAGCAGCAGGTGCACATGCTATGCAGGGTCAAGTTCTTTTTCTACATGGTTGTAGATGCGGATGTGACAGGTAATTTGAATGACAGATTTTGCATCACGGATTTTGTGGTGGTTGGTCTTCAAGAGTGATCTTGAGGAGGGATACAAAGCCAAGGAAACAAACTAGACGGTGTACAGGTACAGGTACAGGTTGCAGCTGTTTATCTCCAAGTGGGAGATTGTTAGGGTGTGGAGCTAAAAGCTTCAACCTTTGCAAACTGAGGAATAATGGTTGCTGAATTCTACAGGAACCGGCGTTGGCAGCATGACCAACGTCGGCAGGATCCAGTGCAGAAGGCAACCGGCGACGGCAAGAAGTCGGCCGACGTCGGCAGAACCAGACCAGCAGGGACCGATGTCGGTCGCCTGTGTGTTCCCGAAGTGTTCGTTTCACGGACAGTTAGTTAAGTGAACTATGAGTTTGCATGTCAAGACCAGTCAGAGTCTTGGGCTGCGAGGACAGTTGTCCAAATTAAGAGTCTTAGTTATTGTTTGAGTTAAGGATCTATTTACAGACCTATTGGCATGTATTGTATAAGGCATGAGATAGAAAGGAAGAGTTCCTTCTAGTTGTAAGATCTATGAGTTGCAGGTTGTTGCAAGCTCATTGGTGATCTACATGTAAGTTTGGTCTTTGAATTGCAGGTTGCAGGTTCATGAGAGATCAGCTTGAAGTGCTATAGAGTGCTTGATGTACCGGCAGGGTTATTACTGACTGGTTGGTGAGGTGAACACCAATTCTGTGTGTGAGTTGGTTGTTGGGACCGTTTTTTGTGTAGGAGAGTGTGTGTGAGAAGAATTACTGTACACTTGAGGTGTGGTGAATCTCTGTAAGGTGAAAGAGTGTGGCGGCTCTTTGATGTATTCTTTTCTGTTAGTGTTAATACAAAATAGTGTATTGTCTCTCACATTCTGTGCTATTGGTGAATTCTAGTTACTTGTGTTTCTGGTTATTTCTGCATATTCAATTGCTTATATATTTGGTAATCATACTGTGCTCTATCTGAGGAGCAAGATCCTAACCAGCGGAGTCAGAGCATGTTTGTTGTTCCCTGATTTCCTGACAAGTGGTATCAGAGCAGGTTTGTTGTTCTAGATACCCCAACACACATGTTGATAAAGTATGAGGTAAGGTAACTTAAGTGAGATGATAGTCATAGGTTTATCATATGCTTAATGGATCCATGGAGGAGTGATAAAATTTTATTATAATTTAAATTCATAATAATAACTAAGCCACATGTGAATCAAGAAGTCCTATAAGTTGAATTCACACTTAATCTTCACCTACAGTCCATATAAGTCAACCACATACTCCACTATCCCACCTCTACACTTAAGGAGTCAAAGAGAGCATAAAACATGGAGAGTCATATGGAGGACTATTTTAAATATTTTTTAACTAAATTTTGAATTTATTATGGTAATTTATGACCCTTAATTCTCATCTCCACACTACTCTCCCTCTTCTTCTCTTCCTTGTCTATTATATATTCAAGCAGAAAGGCCTTAATTTGAATCCCTCTCTTGGGCATGAGTAAAATCTTATAATATTGGAACTTTATAACTTATTAAGTTACTAAACATTACTATTTTAGACTCTTTGATATATTTTTAGTGTGTTCTATTAGTTTTATTTGCACATGTGGTAGTTTTTCTCCCTTGGCAAGTCCTAATCTCACCTAATTACTAGTAGATGATCTTATGTAGGTCACATATAGTGTTTTAATGTTGAGTTTTTGAGATTTTATTGGAGATATTAACTATTTATTTCCTTGAATAAGGCCTTCTATCATTACCCTCATGTTTTGATCACTTAATGAAACCTTTATGTGAAACACTTTTGCATAGGAGTCCTTGGAGTTGAAAGACTCATTCATTTACATTGCTTACTAGTGTTTGTTGAAGTCCAAATTGAGTGGATGAATGTTTATATTAGTGCATAACCATACCTTATAATAGGTTTATTTTATATAATTTATATCCCTTTTCACCCTAATATTAGTAGGTTTTAGTAAATTAAGCCACAATTTATGTATTAGGGGAGCTAGCACCATAATATAGAGGTCTGGTCTAGTTATAAGTTCACCCATAGCCTTTAGGCCATTCACATGTTAATCAAGTTTTAAATAAGAAGTGAAAAACCTCTTTCACAGGGTGAAACCTAGGTTGCTAACAATCTTATAAAAGCAAAGATATTTATAAATGGAAACAAATTTAAGTTGACTATGTCTTGTGAGCAGAATATTCACACACTAAGAACTTTCTATTTATTATTTTTTAGACAGTGAGTATATATTTGGTTAAATATAAAGTCAATTGTGTTTTATTGAGAATTAAATTCATTATATATTACGTATGTGTCTATTTATTTTTATTTATTTGAAATACAAGGTAGACTATATCTTTATTCAAATAAAAAGCAAAGATTATAAATTTAAATGAGTGAATATCACAAATATTTGGTGGAATATAGTTTTTACATTTATAAATGGTGACTTTAAGTTATCACTAGGGTTTATATATAGACATATGAATTAGTATATTTATATATCAAATACCTAGAGTTATAGGTTTTATTAATTTACGTCTTAGAGTACATACATGAAATGAATTGTGAAAAAAGGTTATAAGTTTTGAGGTGATACAAAATTATGTAAACTTATGTGGATTAAAATAATAAGTATGTTTTAAATTATATATATTATATGTGTATATAATAAGAACATATAAATATATGAAATACATGTTTAAGAGAACCCAAGTCACCCTAAATGTGTATAGCCTATATTTATAGAAAAGGGTAGCATGCCTATATTTATAGTATGTGACTAAACATATAAGTCATGAAATCCTAAAGAATTGGGAACTATAAATATACACACATAGCCTAAGATCATAAGTGATTAAGTGTTTATTTATGAGTGATTAAATCATTATATAAATTATGATTGTTGGTTATATTGAGCAATATGAACTATATATTGTGAAAATGATGAATTTGTATATTATATTTTACTTAAGGAAAATAGATTCTTTGGAATGACTTGTATACTACCTATTTGGTAAATAAACTTGCTTATCATGAATATTGTTGAGGTTCATTCATATGTTTGATGAACTAAATGTATGTATGGTAATTACTTCTATAGCTAGCATGTGTTTGTACTTGATAGTAGAATTAATTACATGAAAAAGTTGGTTATAATAAATTTTAGCCAAATCTTCACCAACTTAGTTATCATCACCAATGCCAGATAAAAGTAATCCAATTAAGTAGTGTGTATGAAATTGACTGATCCTAGATATCAATAGATATTTGAAAACTTTGGCCAAAGTAATGCTAAATATATATTGTCATTCCATATGTATGATTTATGTATTTGTCTGATATCATGTTAGAATGTATTTTATTTATGGTACACATCATGTATTAGAAATATTATAGCACATAAGTACTAGCATATCTCTTTGTATTCCTACATCATCACTATTTATCCATCTGTGAATTGAGGGCCATTCTCTATTTATAAGATTATTCATGGGATCGATGCTCCATGGTTGGTGTGTAAAAGTGCTTAGATGATTCTCTCCCTCCCCACTACAGTACTTACTTGGAGACCAGACTTGAGATTATTAAAGATACATGAGTTAGAGTGACTTAAGCTCTTTAGAGCATTGAATTTATTATTTTATATATGTTGAGGTAAAATTCCTATGGAAATGTAATTGATCTATTATTATACATTGATATAATTATCTATATTATTATGCAAGTCATGGCTGGATTTTAATATAATTACATTCTTTATGTAGTTATGTTATTTTACATAAAATGCTATTGATCGGTAACTATTATTGTTACATGTCTTCTTATGTGTAACATGTTTAGTTAGTATGTTTAAAATCACTTATTATATTCTCATGGTGTAATCTAATGAAATAATAAGTGTTGAGTAAATATTTTTTTAAAAAAAACTACTATATTATTCTAGTAAATCTCAGTAGGGATGTTACATTATGGTATTAGAGTTGTGGCTCAAACTATAGGACTTAATGAGTCTACTAACATTTTCATATTATTCTAATATTATAAATAATAATGGTGCAAAAAATATCATTGGGTGAGGTTCCTTCAAGTTTCAATGACAATAACCCTCCATTTGATCCTAAACAATTTGTCTGTTGAACAAGAAACAAAGTTAGATCATATTCTTGCAACCATAAATGAAACCTAGGGACATAATCATAGCCCTAGAACAAAAAATTCATGTAAAAGAGTAATAATCCCATTAGGATGATCCTAAAGAGAATATTATTGAGAATTAAAGTCCTCAAGAATAAAGACACACATAAGTGCCATAAAATGTGAGAGCACTTGTAGCTATAAAATTAACAAGGGATATGAAAAAAGGTGAATCAATCTAAGTTTTATAGAAAAATTATGGGAGATAGAGTTAAAGCATGGTTTACTAAAATGGAGAAGTATTTTAAGATTCATAACTACTCTGAGATCACCAAAATCGTTTTGGGTGCTTATCAATTAGCTAGAGAATCAACTACATAGAAGGCTAATAAGATGTTGGAAATGAATATGAACTCTACCACCACTACTTGGGAGTATTTCATGAAACCATTTAGATCATGGTGGCTTCCACAGAATTATTTTGACCAAAATCTTATATATTTTTATAATTTAAAGAAAGGATACTTATCAATGAATGAGTTCTAAGTAAAGTTCACCAAACTTCTAAAATATGTACCTCAGTATTAGGCAAATAAAAATATCAAACTATGAATTTCATATTGGGATTGAAACCCTAGATCGGTGGATAAGTGGGCATTTATGGACCATCTACCATGGACCAAGTCTATGATAAATTAGTCAAGTAGGAGAAAAATTTAAAATATTTTGCTTAGATTATGAACAAGTTTAAGAAAAAATTTAAATGTTCTAAACCAACTTTCAAGAAGAACTGGAAGCAAATGAGAGGAGACTCCAAGAGTTAGTTCAAGAATCAGAATACCATATTCAATAGTGGTTCAAGTAGTAAGAAAATAAGTAATGGTTCTAAAGGTGGTTTCAAGGGAAACCAATAGTCAAATAGAAAGGTACCACTAGGAGGTTGCTTCATTTGTGGGGTTAACCATTTTTCACATGAATGTACCTAAGATAGGTTGAGGAACAAAGGTTCTTCCCCTTAGAAAGAAACTTTTCATCAACATATTCATGTGGTAGTTGATAATTGACAAGCCAAATTCCAAGCTTCACCCAAAGAATTGTTAGTTATTTTGTTTAAACATGCAATTTCTATTTTGATAGATACAGGGGCTATAAAATGTTTTATATCTCCTATAATTCTAAATAAATTATCTATAAAAGCTGGTGTAATGGTAAATACATGGTTAGTATAATATGGGAATGAATCTAAAGTCTAGATTGATAAGTGTTTAGTAGAAGAAAAATTTAGATTACCAAAATTTAAAATGGTTGTGGATCTTTATGTAGAACCAATAGGGTCATATGATGTGATCATAGGAGTCAATTAGCGTATGAATCATAAGGCCAAGGTTGACTATTATCTAAAAAGGGTTGAGTGTTTTGATGATTGTAAAAATTAGACACTAATTCATGATGAGAAAAGGGAGTTAAGGCTTAGGTATATTCATGCAATGAAACTCAGGAAGGCCCAAGGTAAAGGACGTTAAGTCATTATCATTATGATAAAGGAAATGGAGGAAACTATAGAACTATTAATTGAATATTATCCTTTCCTTAGGAATTTTCATGATGTGTTTTTAGATGAATTATCAAGATTACCTCATAAATAAGAGTTTAAATTCTCAAATTATATCAAACTAGGATTGAAACCTTAGTCTAAGGCTCCATATAGAATGACAACCACTGAATTAGTCGAATTAAAGGCACAAATTTAGGAATTATTGTTTAAATGGTTGATTAGACTAAGTGTGTCACCATGGGGTGTACCAATTGTCTTCATTAAGAATAATAATTACACTCTTAAAATTTGCATTGATTAATTAATGTTGAATTAAAAAACCATTAAGAATAGGT